>CP053459.1:106074803-106651723 GCA_022644695.1 Cenchrus purpureus
CTAACAAATGTTAACTGCAAAGGCTAGGTTTTCTGTATGCATTTACCATTACTTTGCTGTATGAAATTTGTAGTGTTGGGTATGAAAAGAATGCAAACGACTAGCTACTGAAGAATCTTAAATCTTTCATCATGTTCCCCCAGTCCTTTTAATGCTAATATACAGATGAAACTTGAAACTAACCAGGCTTTTCCGATCTGTTTATGCAGGTTTCTCTATCCAATCTATACTTTGATATGTGTTGCAGCTGCAGCTGTTATTGACACCTTTCCTGATTTTTTCCATGACAAATATTCTTCTGATCAGTCTATCTTTGAAAAGGTTAGTTTGGAGAGTTGAGAGTCATTATGTTTCTTGCTTATTAACTGGTAATGGTTGTAAAATTGTTTCATGATGCTTGTAACAGATAGCCAAGGGTCTGCGGCCTTTGGTCCTTGGTTTTATTTTGTGTGCCTCCCACAGCCGAACATTTTCCATGTTGAATGGATATGGTGCCCCCCTGCAGATCTATCAGCATTTAGAATATCATGAAGATTCTGGACCTGGTAAAATTGCATCAATCTAATAATCCATACACCTTTCGTGATGATTCCTATTTTGCTTCCTTACTACTTATTATGCTTTAGTATTTAGTATAACACCTAGACATGCCAGAGGGGGGTATGCTGCTTCTATTTTACCTAGTCTTGTGTCGCTGCTTTTATTTTGCTTCTTTGCTGTAAAGGTACTTATACAACGGAAGAAGCAAAGCTGTGTAGCATCTTATGCTCAGAATGCGAGGTTCTTTGAGGAATTGGTTTTTGCTAAATTACTGTACCTGTTTGTTTACAGGTTCTGTTCTCTGTGTTGGAAGTGAGTGGCATCGCTATCCATCATCATTCTTCATACCATCCTATATCAGTGAAGTTAGGTGGATAGATGATGGCTTCCGTGGGCTGCTTCCATTTCCCTTCAATGAGACCCTGGGTGGTACCAGTGCTGCTCCGTCGTACTTCAACAACAAGAATAAGGCCTCTGAGGAGCAATATGTATGTTCCCTTATCTCTGTGCTGAACTTTCGCAAGGCAATTTTCTTCTAGTAGTGTACTGAGTACAGCCTGTTTGTAATTTTGCTTGCAGCAAGACATTGGAGCGTGTACCTTACTGGTGGAGCTTGATCTAAGGAGGCCTTACCCCTCACGCGGAAATGACTTGAAAACATGGGAGGTAAACCCGCACGTGCAATCCCCGTATCAATTCATTAAACCAAGTCTTGTTTTCAACTGCTTGACAACTATTTCTGAACTCCAGGCATTGGCAGCACTACCATTCCTAGATAGAGAACTTTCACCTGCATTACACCGCTCGTTCTTCGTACCATACAAATGGCAACAAAACAATGTTTTCGGCCTGTACAAGTTGCTGAGGAGGTTGCCTACTGACCAACACTAGGCGAGAGATGTCTAATCTGGAGGAATCATATTCGATGCTGAGCTACATGTGATTTCCTTTATCAAACTGATTAGCAAATTTTGGCTACTAAAGATGTTTTTGATCCAAATGGTTTTGCCAGCGTATCAAACTGGACAGGGCTTCTGTAACTGAATTAGTGGTGAGGATAGTGTGTTGGTGCTTGAGGAGAGCTGATCCCTGCACTATGTCGCCTGCGAAATGCTCTGTAGGCTGTAGCCAACAAGGACTCGTTTGTATTGTGTGGAATCTTGACGTTAGCTCATGAATTAGTGATTGACTTCTCGACGTTTCATTGCCAAAGGAATTTTGGAATTCTTTGGGCAACTTGCACTGCCAAGATCTTTTCAAATATTTGAAGTTTGAAATATAGGAACCTACTATTGCGTCTTGCGTGTATATACATCCGTGCTGCAAATTTTGGTTGGAGACTGACGAGCAGTTGTTTACGACACCAGCAACTGCCCTCAAGTGCAGGGTGTTCGTTATGCACACGCTGCAACCGCCTCCCGCGCCGCCTTCTTGCGACAAATTTCCCTTTGCTCCGTCCTCCACGGACCACTGCTCCACGCGCGCAAACATTGAGCCATGGGCAGCGCATCCGCGGACTTCTCCACGTCCGGCCACGGGACGCCTGCCCGTCGCCGGCGACGCGGCGTTCGTGTACGCCTCCGTCGCCGCCGCTCACCGACACCCTCCTCCATCGACGAGACGACCCAAGAACCCGGCCGTTCGTCCTCCGCGGCTTCAGTCTACCAGCAACCGCCATTCCTCCCCTACCCTGACCCGGACGACGCCATCGGCTTCTACGTCCCGGTCGCGCCTCTCCCCGTCTTCCGCGGCGACCCCGGCGAGTGCCCCGACGCCCACGTCGAGCGCTTCGACCGCGTCCGCCGCGCCAACGGCGCCGTCACCCCGGCGGCCGCCGCCCGCATCTTCCCGGCGACGCTCGACGGCGACGCCGCGCTGTGGTACGACCTCACGGCCTCGGGCGCCGGGGACGACTCGCCGCCCCCGCCGTGGCACGCCGTCCGCGCCGCCTTCCTCGACTTCTTCCGCCCGCCGGGCGCCGCCGACCGCGCGCGCGCCGAGCTCGTGGCGCTGAGGCAGGGCCCCGGCGAGGCCATCAACCGGTACCACCTCCGCATGCAGGGGGTCCTCCGGCGGTGCTCGGACCTCGGTGGCGACATCCCCGACGCGCTCCTGACGGCCGCGTTCGTCGGCGGCCTCCGCGCCGAGTTCCAGGACTGGGTGGCGCCGCAGCGGCCGAAGGCGCTGGACGAGGCCGTGGCGCTGGCCCTGAGCTGGGAGCGCGCCGAGAGCGTGCGCGAGGCGCGGCGCGCGGCAACGTCGGCCCGCGCCACCGTGGAACGGTGCTCGTTCTGCGGCGCGGAAGGGCACGAGGAGGCGCAATGCGAGGTGCGCATGAGGATGCGGGAGCTCTGGCGGCGGAGCAGCAGCGGCCGGAGGGGAAGCGTCATGATTGTGGCGGAGGACGGGGAGCAGGCAGAAGAGGGAGGAGGGAGCACGGCGCTGGCGCGGCTCGGGAGCGCGGTGAGCACGCGCTCGACGCAGTGCCAGTGCCGGAAGCACCAGTGCGGGAGGAGGTCAGTGGCGGCGATCGAGGTCGCCGGAGGCGGTGACGTGGACGACGTGGCTTCGGACAAGTGAATTTGACGTGTTTTTTATGCAACTAGGTCTACGCCCGTGCGTTGCTACGGGCTAAATTTTTTTGATAAAAGCAAATAATTTATTAGCATTGTAAATTTATTTAAAATTTGAAATTGGATTTGGATCCATACCATTAAAAGATCCCAAATTTAAATATATACCATTATAAGTCAATGACATGTGGGGTTCACATGAGTCAATGACATGTGGGGTCAATAATATAAATCTAGAGGAGCAGGCTCTTAAAATGCAAAACAGACATCAATATGAATTTGAGATATGACCCAACATTTATCTTCACAGTGAAAGTTACCAGGGTGTTCCAATGAAGGTCTAAGTTCTAGCATGATGTTTCTAATTTCTACTGTGGATTACCTATGCGGGTTGCGGAGGCGGAGGAAACAAATCTAGGATGCGCTCGAGTGCTCGAGTGAGGCCGCCGACGAGATCCCCGAGCTCGCGGGACGTGCACCCGTCCAACGGGATGGCGGCGGGCGGGTGCTCGGGCAAGCTTCGCAGCGGTGGAGAGGTGGTGGCCTCGGCGAGCTCCGCCACCATGGGGCGTGGAGGCAGCCCCCAACGAGCCAGGGGCGACATCGCTCTCCCACATGACTGGCGGCAAGCCCATGACGACGACGGCGAGTACTCGGGAGGCGACGGCGGCGCGTTCCTCGCCCGAGCTCCACTCTTCCCTGTGTCGCTGCCCCCCTGAGCCGGGTTGACCGAGGTGTGGGGGTATCACGAAGGAGGGAAAACTTGGCCCCACCTGTCGGCGTGCGGACCCGCCCGTGGTTACTCGCCAAAGAAAACGCCAAGGGGCAGAACCACGAGGTGGCGACGTTGCCTTCTTACATCTTTTTAGGGGTAGAGATATTTTTAGGGGTAGAGATATTTGTCCCACATAAAAAGCTTAATAGTTAAGATGAATATTTTAGGTACAAAAGAGAGTCCCGGCTGCTATTTTTTAAACTTTGTCAGCTTGTGAGCTTTGAGACATGAAACGTTGGAAGTAATAAAAAAAATTAAAGGAGCTTCTGGTTTGTTCCACACAGCCGCACGTTCCTTATCCTCTGCGTTGAAAAATCCTCCGCACTCGCCTGCTCGCCCTTCCATCACCGGATTCGCCGCCCGCCGCTTATGCGCCGCCTCGACCGCAAGTGTTCCTTTCACTTCTTCCTCATCCATCGCTCCTCCATTTTCATGGTCGGGCGCGTAGGGTCCACTTGTCATGGCGGGCGTGCATGGCGGCCGACGGGTTGTGGGTGATGGCGTTGATGTGGCTGCGGAGGTGTCCACGACGCCGCCGAGGTTGCGGCCACGTGAGGCGATGCTGAACCACGCCCGCCTTTCCTCCACTCACGCGTGGCCGAGGCTACTCGTCCTCCACTGCCACCGAGCCATACGCCGCTCTACATCTCTTCATGCGGGCCTACCACCTACACCCCTGCCCTTCTCCTCTCCTCCGTCCTCCCCCTCCTCCTGTTCTCTCTCGACTCCCTCCGCGGCAGGCGGAGAGGCGGCAGACCCGCCTCTTCCGTGCGGCCCTCCTCCCGGCCGACGAAGCTCGCTCCTCCCATGTGGCACGGCTAGCAGTGTAGCCGCGGCTCGAGCTCGTCACCGACGGAGCGGACCCGGACGGAGTTTGGCTTGCCAGCGGCGTCCTCGCCTCCTCCCTCCCTCCCTCCGGCCGAGGACAGATGGGGCGGGCTGAGCAGAGGAGCAGCGGCCTCCTCCCTTATCGCCCAGCTGGATCTCCCTTCTCACCGCGCCATCCCTTCTCTCTCCTCCTCCCACCATCCCTCTCTCTATTCGTGGCGCCGACGAAGCTCGGCTCCTCCGTGCGGCCAGCGAGGCGGATCTCGACATGCAGCCGGCCATGTCGGGCCGGACGCGCTGGGTGGCGCGACGGCGGCGAGCTCTTCCCCGCTGCCATGGTGAGCCGGATGCTCGGGGTGCCGCTCTCCTCTCTCTCTCTCTCCGTTCCCCGCCGCGACGCCGCGGAGATCGAGGGAGGCGCGCGGCGGTTGGGGACGGACTCGGGGCTCGGGGCTTGGGCGATGAGGAGGCCCCACCTGTCGGGCGTGGAGCGCCGCCGTGGTTCCGCCGGCGAGCGGCGGACCACGGGTGGACGCTGTTTAGAGATTATTTGGTGACCATTCGTGTGGAATAGTGACATTGCATATTAGATTTTTTCTCGAGCTTAACATTTACAGTATCAGATCTGTATTCCAGCATCCAGATGTTTAAGTGTGATTACTATGTTATGGATCCCTTCACGCCACATGACTCAGGCACAACTACTTATCACAACTTAGGGTCCAAGAAATAAAATAAAATGCAGCATACTGTGAATGTACACAAGAAAATCTGGATACCACAATCAGGTCGCAAAGATTGTAAAGAACAGTGATGGTTAAAATGCCAATTAGTTTAACAGTAGGAGCACTGAACAGAAATTACCTGATGGCTGATTGTCCATCAGGAGGAATGAAACATGAGAACCACATGCAGGCTATAAAGGGTCTGAATTAACCAGTTCCCTCCCCATAGGTTTGCAAAAGGGTACAAAGAGAATGATTGTAAGAATGTAAGCAAATGCATCATGATGCACTGGATCCCGGAAGCCTTTAGCTTATGGTGATGCCTTCCCGTGAACAATCCAGTTCGGCTTACGCGGAGTCAGTTAGATCCCACTCGATTTACACGCGGCTTCACTGGAGTCTTAGAAGGGCTCACCCTGCACATCCCATGATGCAATCAACGTTAGCAAATCTAGATATTCGTTTTTTTTGTGGCAGTCTCAGATGCATAAATGAACAGAAATGGAAGGAGGATCATGCCTGACAGGTAGAGTTCCCAAAATCATCCCACTGCAGTTCAGAGCCAAGATGGCACCCTCAGCCTGTGATTCACACAGTTCAATACTTACAATCAAAATCTCCATCTGAAACTGGTACTAAATACGAAAGGAAAAACTATAGCACATGACTGTATGAGGAAGAAATATGACATACGACTGTATGCTGCGGATCAATATATGAGCAACGAAAGGCAAGAAGCAATTAAGGAAACTCTCAGTTTAACTTCTTGCTGTCGCTATCCAGTGGAATGAATGTATCACAAGAATCTTTCATGCATATGCAATTAAGAGATTACCAAAAATGCAGAAGTTGGATAGTATCAAACAGCTCCTGCACAATATGCAGCATGCTGATTTAGCAGAACTGCTGGCATAGCAAGAGCTTACTAGTGACATAGGTACAGTATTATTACATTACAAATGTTTTAAAGAGATGCAAAATAGACAACCTAAACTAGTTTTTGGTGCAGGAGGACTTAGCCAGCAAACAATAAATACATCATTTTCGATAAACTATAACATGGGACGTAAACAGCAAAAGCAAAACATATAATAGAAACATTTTGTACTTACATGGACAAACTCAACAAAAGCAATCCTTGTAGAATGTACATTATCCCCTAGAAGTCTCAACCGAGAGACCTGCAAAGGAAATTATTTTTAGCAGATAAAGCATATACCAACATGTCGAGCACATTTTATTCTTAAGAAGTATGTTGGAGATGGATTTGAAAACTGGAGTGTCCAACGCTCACCTCACCGCAAAGTCCTTCAAAGAAATTCTTTACATCTGATTGAGTAACCTGCATGACAAAGAGGCAAATGGTGTCACCAGACATCTAATTTGATAGTATAAGCTTCGGTAACTTGCACTTTTAGATCCAGGATCCCAAAATATGAAGTATCAATGAAAAAGGAAATAAGTGAAAGACAATAAACTTTATGGAATAGAAAGGAGATGAGTACCATCTTATCTATGTTTGTACAATAGACGGTTCGCATAACCATTTCCTTCTCATCTTCCGTCTATAGAACATGCCAAACACAACAGTATAAGCAAATTGTGGAGTAATACTGAACGGTATCTGGGCATGAAACAAGTGCAAAACTGCTCACCCTGGGAAGAAACTTTGGATTAACAGGTAAGATAGCTGTCTTTGAAGGCAAGACTCTAACAGGATAGAAACCAAAAATTGTGCCTCCAAGGTTAAGTGCAGTTCTTGCACCCTCTGCAGAGTACAGACAATGGAACTCAGATTTCATATAAGAAGATTGATTACAGGAAAAAAATGTTTAAGTAGTAGGTCAGTATAGAATACCCTCATCAGAGAACTCAATAAATGCAAATCTAAGAACAGAGTGGGGATCACCACAAATTCGGCAATCAACAACCTAAGAGAGAGAAAGCGGATTAGATATCAAATCTGGAAGTCTGCAGCTGAAATTTTTAGTTGCACATTTGTGCCACCATCTTTTTTTAACAAAAGAAGGAATCATTAATAACTGATACATTTAGAAGAGGAAAAAACGCAACAGCAATGAAATTTAGCATTTTCAGTACACAAGTACACTATAATTCAATCATTTCAGATGAAATAACTTACTTGCCCACAGGTCGTAAAGATATCAGCAAGTCTCTCCTCTGTCACCTAACAGATGGTCAACACCATTAGATCTTACAACAACCCAAGAAAAAACAATACATGCGTGCTAAATCAACCATCAACTACTCACGGTATGGTCAAGTTCAGAGACATAAACAGTTCGCCTAATGCTGTCCTCTCTGTCTGCACGCCTTGCCCTATCAATTGCCCTCCTCCTACCTTGGTTGATGTATCCATTCCCCCTCTGAAGATGAATTTAAAAATACACTGGTTACATACTTCTCAATAGAATCACCACATCCAGCATAAGTTCTTGCAGATAGCTGATCATCTAGTAAATCCTATGAAATAAAAAAAAATAAACAAAGAAACAATCTTGGGGGAGTATTACATAACTGAAAGCTACACAAGATGTCGATCAAATCCTTGAAAAGAAATTTAGTCCCAAATCATTTTGTCTAAAAGTCAGTACGGGTATTTTGTAAATTTAAGATTTCCCACATTATTACATTCGTAAACGTGGTACTGTGAGCAGATGAATGGACTAGTCTACACCAATTAGTATAGAGAATATCGCGGTGCTATAGTTTAGAATATGTTTGTTCCATCAAAATGCCACACCTACCTACTATTGCTAATATAACTGCAAACAACATTTGTAGGATAAAAATTCCACTAAAGCATACATCTGCAGATATTGAAAAAATATGGGAAAAGTCCGATTCTGACCTGAATAGCATTAAGTTCGGTTTCAAAACTACAAACCAGACATAAAGGCCATCAACTGTCAAAAACTGCAGTTTCAACCTTTGAGCGGTTTGAGGTTTTCATTTTGAAAATGTTAAAAAATGGTTTCATCTAAAAATAATCTAATTCATTTTAAATCAGAAAATATGGAACTAATTACCCAAAGTTTTATAAAATGTCACTATCTATTTGCACTATTTGGAGTTTTTAAATATTATATGTTCAAGTTTCTAGTTTTATTGCTTTTCTAAAAATACTAGGAATATGAATAATAAGATGCAGATGACTCCAAATAGTTCACCAATGGATAGGTGACATTTTATAAAACTTTGGGTATAAGTTCCATATTTTCTGATTTAAAACGAATTAGTTATGATTTTTAGATGAAACCATTTTTCAACATTTTCACAAATTAAAACCACCTCCAAAACCGCTCAGCGAACTGCAGACGGCTGATAATGATTACTTTTACGTCTCTAAACCCGACTTACGCTACAGAATCTGACTTTTCCCAAAAATATTCCAAAATTTTTATTTCTACTAAATTAATTAATCATTAAGATTTGAAACGACCTCAAAATCAAACCAAATGAATCAACAGCCGGATTGAAAACATCCAATCGATCGCACATAAAACCAGATCAACACAAAGAACAGAATCACACGACAGTGCATCATCAGTGGCACTAATGGAGTGCCATCCCGTGACGATCAAACCTTTACATCAAGACAGAAAGAGGATAAACCTTTCACCAAAGAACGCCAACCACCGCACTAGGGAACCACCAACCGATAACGCAATCCAAGACGAAAATAAGAAAGAAAAACTCCAAACGTTACCAAACAGCTGAGGAGAAAAAGCGACGGAATCCTACACACAAACGCAACTACGGCGCCGATCCAAGCCCTCCCAACCCCCCTGACGAAGAATCAAGAACACAAAAGGAGCGTTGCGAATTGTTACCTTGCGCTGCTGGTTCCCCATATAAAACGACGCGTCGGTGGCGGAGTCCTTGGCGCCCCCATTCCCGGCTCCGATCGAGTGGTAGTCGAACACCGGCGCGTCCGCCGACAGCCCCTTCTTGGGCGGCGACCCCGCCGCCGCCGAGGATGGGACGAACTCCTTGGCGGCCGGGTTGAGCTTGGACAGCAGGTCCACCAGCTTCTGCACGCCCGCCTGGTACTCCACCTCCTTGGCCGCCACCGCCGCGGAAGCCGATCCGTCCGCCACCGCCGCCATCCTAGGAGACGAGGCGGATCGAGCCCGACGAGCGCGGCCGCCTGCCGATCTTGGTCAAACCTTGGCCGGATTGGTATGGTATGGGAAAAAAAAGGAACTCGTAGGAAAGGACCAAGAATCTACAGGCGCGAGGCCATCCGGTGGCTCTGCACACAAGAGCTGAGGATGATGAGGGGGGAGGCTAGCCGCTAGCGGTGGTGCGGTGTGCGCTCGCCGGGTGGGTTTTACTGGCGCTCCGTTTCACAAGGTTTTGGCCATTTTCCGGGGTGCGAAGCGAAACTGGGAAATGTAGGAGGAGGAGATGAGGAAACGAAACGGAAACAGGGGACGGGAGGGGAGCCGCGTGGGCGTGGTCTATGCGCCGGGAGGCGTGAAGCACGTGCGTGGCAGCACGGGAGTCGAGATCATGGCTGTGGCTCGGCTCTTTGTGTTACCACTTGTAACAACGAGAATATTAGGATGCTCACACTCTTGATCTCAGAGCTAGAATTCATAACTTGCAAATGGATTTTTGTTCTGATGATACTATGGCTAGCTCATCGAAGCATTTTGCAATGGCGCATGAAAAGTTAGATGCATGTCCAATCTGATGGGTACGCATAGACAACCATGAACGGGATAAGCAAAAGAATAGCAATTCGATACGTACAAGAAAACAAATGAATGCCCATATCGGCCTAATAAACTGATTGTCTGAAGTTTACGCATGAACAACCATATACTTGTCTTTTCTTTGTGCTAAAATCGACAGTAGGGAACGGAGCTATTGGCTATCATCCAAGAGATACCAAGAAGGATTAACTATAGAATGAAAAAAAAAGTTAGGTGCCAACTTTTTTTTAGGCATAAAATAAGCTCAATTCCGCTCCATAAAGTTTGAAGACGAAGAATAAAGAAATTTGAACAAGTCATGGTGGATTGAGTCACAGCACTCAATGGTCCTCTTCAATTGAATCATCATCCCTATAAAGCTCATTATTGAATGTTGAAGGCGGAATCACATTCAGAAATCCACCGACATATAACAAAAGTGTACTAACAAACTACAAGCATGCATCACTTACAATGGCATATTTTTAAAATGGGGGTAGATTGCCTAGGTAAGAAGGAACTGTGGCCTTTTGGAAGCACTTTCGTTCAGGTACCTTCAGCATTCACCAACTACTCTAGTTAAAAAGTATCTCCATTTCCAACCCAAATGATACGTAGCATTCTTTTGTAACTCTCTCCCTTCAATAAGATGAGATAGTGTTGAGCAAAGATTATCAGACCATACATCTCTCGACCACTAGTTTATTCAGTACAAAATTCATTCAGAACAAAAGGGGACAAAGGCACGGACGGCTAAGCTGCTGCCTGCTGGAAGGAGAAATTCAGAGCCGTTGAAACCGATGCCCCGTCGTGGACGGAAGAATCGGACCGATTCTTGGTCACTGTCTCGCCATTCTCATGTGACTTTCTTTATGTCAGCAGCAATTTTGACAGTGAATTCGGTGCCGCAGAGGAGAATGTGCGTGTCTCCTCGCGTCGTCGAAAGCCCCGGCCGGCCGATGGGGTCAAATCACCCGGTAATCCCGGCCTTCATCAGGTGCCTGATTAGGGAGGGATAAAATGCTCCATTCACCAATTGGAGAAGACTTTTTTTTATGGGAATTGGAGAATTTTTTTTTGGAAGTAAATAAAGACCAATTGGGACAGCACCAAATGCCAACGCCGTGGAATCCAAGGCGGGACACGAGGGAGGCCGGGTGTAAAAATTCGTTTTGGTTTGCGCTGAATTTTCTCCGCGAATTGCGCCAAATTTCACCGTGGGATCGATAGGCAAAGAACTTCTTGATCGAGTTGGTCGTCGCACGTCGCACGGGTGTGCAAAGACTTTCTTGACCCCCATTTTGATCCAATCCAAGAAGGACCAAAAGGGAGGGGGGGCAAGGGGCTATCCGTGACGCGTGAACTGAGACGACTTTGGGCCTGGTGAGAAGATGTTGGATATGGAGACTTTGGAAGGAGGCAACAACTTTGAGTATGGATCCTCTAATCCTGCTGGCTTTGCGTTTGAGAAGATCGAAATTGCATGGAGAGTGTGACATCCTGGATGCTTCCATTTTGTGAGCCAACAAATGCAAGTTGGGCACTACTGCTTTGTTGATGGACTTCCGTAAGCCTTGCCTTGCCATTGTTCTCTTGTTTTCTGACGAAAAAAGCATGTTGGGCTTGATTTGCACCACGAAGTGCACAGGTCTGGTCCATACCCATGTCAAAATTGTCCTGCTGTGCTCTTTAACATTTCGTTATAGCAAATTTGACCATAATCACCAGGTTATGACCACCGCTAGCGGCTAGCCTCCCCCCTCATGGCAAAGTCTGTAGCAAATTTTACCTTTCCTTTCATGCTTTGGAGTTTGGAGAGGTTAATGCTGATGACTTTTATTTTGCGAGCGATGAACACCAAGTCACAAGTAACGAAAACGAAACTACCGATCGAGCCCAGCACAATTGGTGTTGATGCCTTGCTCATGGGAGGGAATACTCCGCGGTGCCTCCTTTTGCGGGTGCTTCTCACCACTTCACTTGAATGAATGGAAGAACGGCCATGCTGTTGCTGGCTATTTGCCTGCTCTCTTTTGCAAGCAACCGACTGCTACGATTGGGAGTGCCCCTGGCCTGGTTGACCAACCAAAAGAATCTTAGAGGGCATGCATTAGATTAAAGGCAAGCGTCACTTTACTTTCTAGCTAAGATGTTTGCAGCAGTGCCATTTCTCCCTCCTTGTTCCTGCGGCCGTTAAAGCAACGGCTCACAATCCTTCCTCATGAGCGAATTAGATTCCATCTCAATATTGAGAATGCTGAGCTGAAAAGTGCGGGGGGAACGGAGAAGGGTAGAACCGTGGAAAGGCGATGAGCTCAAGCAGCTACCTGCTTAAGCAAGATAATGTGCTCTCGCACCAAAAAAAAAAGGATAAAACGGAGAAACATCACCATGCCACACAAAATCAGGCCAACCCAATGCGCGAGCACAATACACAACTGGCACTAGTACTACAACTGGGCAAAGGTTATTTACCAAATGTTCACGGAATGATCATCCAGGACAATCTTTATACATGGAGCTCCACGTTTGATCTTTACAAGCTTTAGCGCAAACACGAAGCGCCATTGTTGCCACCATCAACCATCTTGCCACCTAGGTTAGAAGGTATGCATATCACTTACATGACTGTTGTTAGGGCCTGGAAAGCAGGAACCTCTTGCCCTGGTGCTAGAACAGGGTGTACATGGGGTACGCTATGTCGACCTGTGGGCAGTTCATTCCAGAATCTGTGTTTCCATCAGTCCAGCTACCATGAGGGCTTGGCATTGTCGGCTGTTGGAGCAACGTGCCGGCCATACCACCCCCCATGCCTGATGTTGCCCTCTGGCAGAATGTATCGTATCCCCCAGTAGACATGTAGCTACTGGTGGTTCCATCCCAATACTCAGGCTTATGATGTGGAGGATAAGGTGACGAGCGAGGCTGATTCGACCAACCAGGGAAGAAGGTACCTTGAAACTGTGCATGTCTCTGGTTGACATTTAGATTATGTGTGACATCAGCATCATCTTTCAGACAATCTGTAGCCCAGCTAGGGAGGTCTTGCTGATCTGTAATACCACAAGAATTCTGTACCAGGGCACCAGATGTGGAGCATAGTCCCGAGCAAGAAGGGGAGCTCACATATACAAATTTGCCCGAATCAGAAGAGTGATGAGGATTCTCAAATCCAGGAGGATAAGCCTGTCTCTTTCTTTCTTTTCTATCAGATGCTGATACATCAGTGGATGATACTGCACTGACTGGTCTTGATACCGTAGTGCTATCTGAGCAGTGAGATGGAACTATATCACCTGACCGAACCATTTCCCTGTTGTAGAAGCTTTCGTGCCCTCCTTGTGCTGAATCTTGTTGTTTGCCAACAGTCGAAGGTAGCTTATTAGGAGTGCTGTGGCTGAGACTTGCTCTTCCTATACCAGTATTAGAAATTGGTGCATCTTTGTTATTTACCAGCTGCAATTGATTTCGTGATGCCAACTTGCGCTTCAAATCTGAAAGATTATTGGGCCCAGCTGTAGCTTCAGACTTGGCACCAGAAGTAGAAAGATTGCTGAGCACAGGTCTGCTACTCAAACACTGCACTGCAGTTGATCTGTGTGATGTTGTGCTCTCTGAAAGCTGCTTATTAGGAGTGCTGTGCCCGAGACTTGCTCTTCCTATACCAGTATTAGAAATAGGTGCACCTTGTTGATTTACCACCTGCAATTGATTTCGTGATGCCAACTTACACTTCAAATCTGAAAGATTATTGGGCCCAGCTGCAGCTTCAGACTTGGCATCAGATGTAGAAAGATTGCTGAGCACAGGTCTGCTACTCAAACACTGCACTGCAGTTGATCTGTGTGATGCCATGCTCTCTGAAAGCTGCTTATGATTTCCTGGGACTAGCTTTTCAATGATATCTGGACATCCATTCTTTGTCTCTACTCCAGCATGAGATTTGACATTAGCTGAAGCCTGCTGTGAGAGTTGCTCTAGGTTCTGGGAAACTAAATGACTTCTAGGAAGTGTAACGCGATAGCTGTGCTCAGTTTTTACCAAAGCAAGTTTTGTGGAACTTGAAGTGCCATTACCAATTTGTCCTGTAGGCCTGCCAAGTACAGTAAAACGCCGACTTGGAACAACTTGCCCTTGTGAAACTACATTAGAATACTGTGGCTTTTGCTGTGAAGTGTCAGATGTTCCATTTTCTGCTGAGGTCGTTTGCTTGGAATTTGAGGTGTCATTTCCTAACTGTGAAGATGCTTCAGATTTATCATTATTGGAGTCCAGCTGCTCGTTAAGGTGGCCTTTTGATCCTTGTGAAACTAAACTCATATTTGATGAGGTCTCCAATGAAGTGCCCTCAATAGGTCTACATGGATGCTGCATATTCTGTATTGATGTCGTACTTGAAAGGCTACGCCCTCCAGGTGGTATATATTTTTGAGATTTGGGATCAGACAAATTTTGCTGATTATTGTGTGTGCTCTCATGGTCATTGCTTTGATGGATAACCGCATTTGCAATAGATGATGAACTCCCAGAAGAAATGCTTGAGTCCCTGCAACACAAAAAAGAATAGTGGTTCCACATCAGTGAAGGACTGAAGGTTAATAGGAACAGGCAATCTGGCCCTAGCAACAAAAGTATTTACCGTGAAGTGGTGACTGGTGGTAAAGAAGTATTCTTGTTAGCACCATTAGGTAGTAATCTTTCAGCATTGATGCAGATCTTTGCATAAAAGGACTGAGTTAGTACAATGATGGGTAAGTAATACATGCAAACTATAAAAAACACATTCCTTTATTCTTTGCAACGAAATCACAAAAGTCATATTTACATAAGAAGTTTTAATAGTTACTTCAAACGAAATGAGATTCTTACATCTTCGGAGACTCCACTGCAAGTTGAAGTTCTTGAACTGCTGTCACCTGGAGGGGGTAAAGTCCGTCCTGAGCGATGTTGGGGACCCTTGGCATCCATTCCCATCAAATGCTGCAGCCTAATCACCAGACATTAAAAAAAATGTGGATGGTTCCTATAAATATATATAACATGTGCCTAAGGTGACTGGCAATCCTATCTACCTAACCTCTCATCTAACAAGCCAAATGGAGCATGATAGCATTGAATATAGATATGAATTTGCACTACAAGGTTCGGCTAATTATGCTACATGGAAGAATTGAAGTGAACTTCCGTGAATGAACGTGCTATTGTGCTAACTGCAGCATCAGGAGGTGTCAATGCAACACAAACCTCCTTGGTCCGCTTTATCCACAGCTGTGGCACAGATAATATTTTTAGTTCTACATGTTCAGCTAGTTATCTACTCATCCTTATTCTCAGTTGGCCCCAGCAACATATTTATAATACAAATGAGACATCATGGTGCTAAAAGAAGTTTGGCCCCAGCAAAATATTTATAATACGAATGAGATATCATGGTGCTAGAAGAAGTTTATCAAAATTTAACATTTTGTAGAAAGAGATGATGGATATTATGCAATAAGTGTTGTCCAAGCCTGTAAGTCTGGAACCTAATCAGCATGCAGATAATCCAGGACTGCAAGAACTGGAGTCAACATCAAACAGCTAAAGTGCCCTTTCTCTTCTTTTTGTTTTGTTTTAGTTTGAGTTGGGGCCAGAATCACACGTGGGACTTAATGGTTTATATTCACCTTACTTTAAATGCCTGCTGCTTGTACACACCATTATGAAATATAAAGGTGCCATCGCACCAGGTGTCCTATTATCCGTATTAAGAAACGATAAAAGTGCATCTTTAAGATATTAGAATCTTCTGATGCCCAGCAAGTAAATGTTGTTTGTTCCAATTTATTCAAACTAAGTACTTGCAGTTACTAATCAGCACTTTCCATTTATTACGCGTCACAACCATCTCAGTCCTTGTTGAATCCAAGGGCCCAGATTTGTAATTTGTCCTGATATTAGTTACTACGTTGTTGCAACATGCCCAGCATCAGAAACAAGCTTGACGGTGCCATAATCAGCAAAGGCATGACTATTAGAGATATACTAGATGTTGTAGATATTCTAGATATCCTGATTGTTTGTTTCCATGTATAGCTGATAGGCTTACCTTGTACACATATTGTATCCTTGTACTACAAGCCATCTTGGCTATATAATGAAGGTCACCCCCCCCCCCCTCTCATTAGGGTGAGGTCTTTCCCTTAATCCTGCCTTTTTACAATGACCATAATCACCAGGTTCGCGAATCAAGGATCGGGGACGACCGGGTTCGACGTCCCCATTCCAACAGTTTCGCGTTGTGACCTATGACGGGACAAGAAAGTTTGGATAATCTGTTTTGGCTGCCAAATGGTGCAAGGTGCCATGGTCAGCCACCATTCTTTTGCTGGTGGCACAGAGCAGAGAGAGAACAGGGGAGGAAGGAGATGACAGTGACTGCAGCTTCATCAACTACAGAGCTCGGGACTTAGGGTTATGTTAGGTGAATATTGGGCTGTTTGGGCCAGCATTCGGCAGCCCAATTAATATTTTCTCTCTTTGCTTCAATTGCCTTTGTCCGGGCCACATTCAGGAGCCCATTTAACCTTTTCTTTTAGTTTTGCTTTTATTGCTTTGTTTTGTCATGCTAGCTCATGTGCATCTCTAATTGTACGACATAAAGGAGCTCAATGGCCCGTGTCATCAACCTTGACCATCGACCCAGATTAATCGGGTCATTCGTTCCAAACTACTCCCCTCTTCCGACACCGATCCACGATGTGGGACCTTTTGTGGCTATGGGCATGACCATGTGATGTAAGAGTAGTGAGTACATGGAGTAGGCCCTGCGTGGCAGAGTAGCATTTGGTGACAAAAAGGCAAGCATTTGTATCGTTGAACCAGACATCAAATTACATTAAAAATCAAAACAAAGACTTGCGGATCAGGAAGAATGATTCTTCCTCTGCTCGATCTATCTATCAGTTCCTCTATTGATTGCTCACATCTCGGGGTGAGATCACCAGAGGCCAGGGGTTCACTATTGTTTTCCACTTAATCTCCATCAATGCGGATTCAAATTGACTAGTACATGATAAAATTGTAGTACAAAATATGTACCTTGCACACACCACAGATACATCATCTTTGGTACAAATATCGTCTGCTGAGGCTTTATGATGCACATACGAACAATTTGCTTTATAGCAAACCTGAAGCAAGGCACAGCCAATTATCAGAAAAGAAAGAAACAGATGATTGCAGCGAACTGAATATATAATACATACCCTATTGCTTAGCCATATATGGCAATATCTTGTGACACCAAAAGTTGCCCTACATGATCAGCATATAAATAGTAAGTAATATAGTTAGATTAACTCAATAAGACAAATAATAAGATGGATGGTGTTAAGTTCAAGTCAAATTGTAGTATATTTAGAGCCCAACTTACTTTAAAGGTCTACCATCCAAGATGTAGCCATTAACTGCCTGTATGCATCTGACAGCCTCCTCTTCTCTTGCAAATGTAACATATCTAAAGGGACATGAGCAAAGAATTGCAACAAATAAGCATCTGGCCTCAAACATAACACGAATAATTAAGCTTGATAAGAGTAACCACTGTTCAATAGAAAATGCATCTAGTAGGAACCAACAGCATAATTAAGTTTGGAACCACAATCCCTGGTGCAAAATAATATATAATTCTAATGTCACAAATAAAGGTGGATTGTCCATGTCACTAAAAAGTGGAAGGGTGTGTAAGCAAATTTGGAATGATCAAGGCACATTTTCCACAGTGTGCAACTTTGGTTTGTAGCTCTTAGTCTTATAGCTGCAAAGATAGGAAGAATGCTGTCTATATAATAATGGTCACATTACAGATCTGAACATTCTATATCCAAATGACTTACACACGACCAGAATCAGGAATTTGTTGGTTAGCTCCAATATTATCGATGATAATGTTTTCTATCTTCCCATACTGTCCAAGGAAATTCTTCTGTCTCAGCAACTGCATGAATAGCATACAGTTAGCATTTATCTCATGTGCATTGTAAGATCAGTGGGGAGTGGGGTGAGGATCATGATTATTATGTTCACATTGTCGGTACAAAGCATTTACCTTCTCGCTGGCAAACTCGTTCGGCATACCAACAATATAAACAAGCTTCCGCTGAATCACACGGACATTATTTGGATCTTTTGGTTCTGACTGTCCCAACTGACCCTTTGCAGATGTTTGCTTATGCGACTTGGTTCGTTCTTTTTGATAGTTTGCCTTATCAGCACAAATTTCCTTTAATCTGGCATTGAGAAAAATGAAGAGAAAATTCAAGTAAATCAAATACTATTTCATTTTAAAATAAGAAACTTCAACATTACAATTTCAAGATTTGAAAGTGATCATAAGGTGAAGAATGGAGTTTTAGTGACAGAACACTGAGATTTAGAGATAAAGTACGTGCATTTGGTTCTTGGCGCTTCTCTCCAGGATTCTATCCTTGTCATAGACAGAACGGCATCCAGGGCACCTCCCGCCAGATTCATCCTTCTCGTCCATTCCCATTATTTGATGCCAACAGTACAGACATATCTACAAAGAAAATGTTGTATTACATATATGCCAACCTAACATATACATTACACCCACAAGGAAAGACATCTTTTGAGCTGTGCATATTTTACTAAACCATGATTTATTAAAAAAACAGTATTGAATCATGAAGGTTCAAATGCAACAAGCATTTCATTTCAGTCAATGCATTCTGTTATCTAAAAAAGGATGCCATAGATATTCTGCACTGCTACAGCAGTACTGATGATGTTTAGACTATTATTATTGCATCCTGAAACATAATGCATCTATTTACTAAACATGATCAACATTGACAGACCCTGGTTTTTCCATATTGTCAAAAATAAATAAAGTTCACTGGTCATAAAGAGAACATACAACTGCAGGTATTTGTTACCATTTTAGCATGATATAGTTTTATGATTGCTGAGAAGAGTCTTAGCAATCAGAAGGTATTGAATACATGCAGATAAAGAATGAAGATCAGTAGAAAAAAATGACAAACAAATTGCTTGCACACCAAAATGGTACTCGAGCGATGAAATTTACCTCATATCCACATTTACAAGGCTTTAGTTGTTTATCTGTCAAATCCAAAGGGGCAATGCAAAGCGGACATTTGTCATTAGTTTGGGTGCTCATGATGACTCCGCCCTTAAAGAAGCAAGAAACTGAAAATAGAAGAAGGATTAGGGTTATCTTACCAAAAAAAAACGATATAAGAATGTACAGTTTCGGAACATTATTAATCTAAATAATGGCCTCACAGAAATGCTGCAATAGATGTAGGCCAGTCAACACACACAATGCATCAACCACTTCAGTATTAAAGCATCTCCGGCTTTCTTTCAGGTACAGGAAAACGAATTGACAGCAAAAGCTTATATCCAAATAAGCTTGGAAGGTCAGGGTTCGAGAAGACAAAAATATCAAATAACAAGAATCATAAATGAAACTTTGGTGAATAACCATGCGAGGGTTCCCTAGTAAAGTTATGCTACCATGATGCAAATTTAAAAAAGAATATGATGGCACAGCATTTTTGTGGACTAAATTATCAAAGCCAGGCATGACTTCAATATGACATAAACTTTCAGTTGCACCAAGATGCTCTTTTTCCATTTATAACAGAATCAAAATATCCGATGAGTAAGTTTTGTATACACAAATTGGCACATTCCATAAACATACTAGATTTGAACAGCTTGTTATCCTCAGTTGGGCAATTGATTGCAGTCATTCACCTTGCTTGCATAATGCATAAAACGTTTTGTTAGAAGCAAAAGACATTTAGTCTGGAATGCTGAAAGTTAGCAAGTTGTTGCCCTATTAGAATCAACCATCACTTTGCCTAGACTTGACGTGATCATTATCATGCTAGAAAAATCTATCGCTACACATCTTTTCATCAACAAATTAAAGCAACAATTTATACTGTGTACGAAAACAGGACTCCCACTATGCATCATCTATCTAGCTATTAATGACACCGCAACCTTCCTTTAATTAAGTTCATAAACTCGAGAAGCCAGAAGGGAAGATGCAGCAGGCTACATCATCATGATGCATGTGTGCATTACTTTCCCTCTGTCCGTATCTCCGCTACAGCTCATTAAGTTCCAGAACATTACAAACTGCACTGACAAAAAACTGCAGCATGCTGATCTCTTCCTAACAATTCAGGGGTCCACATGCAAATCCTCGACTTTGAGAGGTGCATGCAGCAAAAGTAAACCGAAAACGAGGTTAAAATCTAACGATGTCTTATCCAGATCGATCTAATGCAAGTTTAATGACAAATTCCAACTAATCCCGTACTTGATAAATTAATTAGTCATCAATACTCCGAGTCAAAGCCTAGAGTAAAAAGGAATAGCACAGTGACCTCGTGACCATTCCCACTAAAACCCCCACCCCAGATACCAAAACCCCCATAGAATCGAGGAATATTTTTTTCTGCGATGCATCAAATTGCTGGTATAGCAAAAAAAAAATAGCGGATAACTCCAGGCGCGCCTAAATACGCAGTATTGCGGCGCAACCCGAAACCGACCCTTGTACTAGCCCCAACAATCAACAAGTTACCAAAAAATCGCCGCCAAAACATACCACATTCCAGCGCAACCAAGCGCCAGGAATGATCGCGGCCAACCGCCGATTTCACCATCAAAGCACAACCAAACCAATCGGGGGCCGGGTAAAAAAACCCCACAAAAAATTTACACCAAAACCCCCGCCCACAACAAAGCCCTAGAGCAATCCACCGCCGGTGAATGCTGGGGAACAGCAGGCCCGCGGCCAACACGCACCAAAACACCGGCCGAATGGCCCCCGGTAACCCCACATTGCCAGAATCGGAAAGCCCTAGCGCGAGTTGGCGGAAACGGGAGTTTGCGATCGGAGATTGGAGCGGGTGGGTGGGTGGGGTGGGGGGAACTCACGTCGGAGGAGCGGAGGCGATCGGCGCCGCGCGCCGCCTCGGGATTAGGGTTTGGAGGAGCTCCCCCGCGTCGTCTCCCTCCAGAGACTCCCTCTCTCCTTCTCTCTCCTCCGCCGCGCGCAACCCCCTTGGCAGCCGTCGCCTAAAAACTGCAGAGAGAGAGAGGAGGTTTCGCGTCCTGCCCCTCCTTTTTGTTTTTTTCTCAGAGCCACCAAAAACGAGTCTCCAAAAAAAATTTTGATCAAGTCCAAAGAGAAGCGATGTGGTCTTTAATAATTGGGCACACCCGCGGACCTACCACCACCCAGCAAAGGGTACGTGGCTCCTCCGTTGGGAGGCCGACACGTGGCGCCCTCGGACGCGTGGGGTCGGCCTCGCAGTGACTCGGGTGGAACCGCCTCCGGCGTGGCGGTCCGGCCCCGTCAGGTCTTTTCTTGTTCTCTGACGCCATGAGCCGTGTACTTTTGGGCGAGGCGCATTTCTTCATGCCATCCTCGCGCGCGGGGGGCGTGGGACCCACCGACCCCGCGCCTCCGGCGGGACCACATGTCGGTCGCAGGGAGGCGCGGCCCACAGAGATGGCTTGTCGTTTCCGGGGCGCACCCGTATATCCGCTCGGGGATGAGACCCACACGCAAGCCGCTCGGGGGTTTAGCCAATGGGAACGGGGCCCGAAGGCTTGCGCGCGCCACCTGTCAGTGAGTGGGGGGTGCGGTGGAGTGGACGCGACCCGGGTTGGTGTGGCCTGGCTGGCTGGCTCCCATTGATGGCAGGGGATAGCGTGGCTGGTGGGGGAGGTGGTGGGAAAGTGACTGCGAGAAGCAGCAGAGAGCCGTGGACCGTGGCTGGCTGGTCGCAGCCGCGGCGGCACCCATGGTGTGGGCCCGAATCGGGGTTTTGGACTCTTGGAATGGGTTTAATCCGGGCCCCGTGCACAAACAGTGGGTTTGATGGAGGGGATTTGCACTTTGATCGCAGCAGGTTTGCAACCTTTCAGGGAGCATCATGGGGAATACCGGAGAAGGGACCACCTTCTTCGTCTTCTCGTCTGTCGAAAACAGCAGCTGCTCCTCTGTTTTCTGCGATGGCTTCTCCTGCAACGTTGTTCCAACTTCCAAAGCAAGATGGTGATAGAAGGTGCAGTAGCTTGTTTTGATGGCATCTCCATTTTCTTTTGAAATGTTTTTTTTGAAATGGAGCATCTCTATTTTATTCCTTTATTACAAAACACCCTCAGACCAACTGTAGTACAAGGAGTAATGCTAAGGTTAGATTAAGTGGGAAGATAGCATTAACAAAAAAAAGGAGTTTACTGTAGGGTGTTGCGGCGGAACCACCCCCCACGTCGTGGCTTTTTTCCCGATTAGTTCGCGAAATGTGGCGTTACGAGTGGTGGTTAGAAAAAAGCCACCGAAAATGAACTGAACATGCGTTATAGTTTTACAATTGAAGATGCTTTATAGTTTTTTTGTCATGCTAAGAGCGCGGTGGCAAGATTTTTTTTTGAAAGAAGTGTGTGGTGGCAAGCTGACAACCAAATGAGGATGTGTCATGCCAAATCTCAGGTGCGGTGACTTGCAGCAAGTTGTGGCAACAACCAAACAAACCCAAATAACACTCTTTGGTTGCATGCACGCAACAAATTGGTCAATCTTTGATCAAGACCGGTTACATTTTTGCAAACCATCATATAGATTTTGTTGTTTTCGCAACATTTCCTTTTAGTTTCCATTCCTGGGCCGCGCGCGTCAATTGGGCCGTAAAATGGAGTCACCAACCAACCAGGCCTTTACATACGGGCTGAATTAAGGTCACGCGCTTAGGATGGGATTTTGGTGGATGGGAAGGAAATTCAGCGCACGTGCCTAATCAACAAATCACTGAATCAGTAGCCTACTGCCGTGCTCAGGTGTGCGAATCTGCAATCCATTCAACATGTCACCACCCAACTAGACACCAAATGAGTCCTACAATGAATTTTAGGTCTTGTTTAGTTCGTGGGAAAATTTGTCTTTTCAACGCTTAACTCCTCAGAAGACACCAGAAGACTTTCGCTTGCTTGCAGAAATATTATCCTACCACGGCCTAACTAGGCTCAAAAGATTCGTGTCATGAGTACATCAAAACTGTGTAATTAGTTATTTTTACCTATATTTAATACTCCGAACTTATGCTTTCGTATTTAATGTGATGTGATGGAGAGAGAGTGGAGAAAACGTTAGAATTTTTAGCAAACTAAACAAGGCCTTAATTACAATTTAGTACTCCGTACAATGAAGCACACATGATATCCCACTACATACCGCCTTCCGCCTCAAAGATGCCGACGCAACTAGCTAGTCCGATGGGGAGGTCCTGCTCGTCTTCCTCGAGGATCTTCATGAACTCGTCGAGGTTAGGGGCGATGAAGTCGGGCGGAGGGTACTTCCTGGCAATCCTAGCGTAGCGCTTCTTCCACTCCGTGTCCGGGTCGTACTTGTGGAGGTTCCCGGCCCGGCGGTACTCCTCCTCCTCCACCTCCTCCGGCGTGTCGATGTAGAGCAGCGCGTCCTCGTGCGCCGCCTTGATGAACCTCAGGGCCGCCATCCTCTCCTCGTGCGTGATCTTCCGGATCAGGTGGGGAGGTAGGCGAGGGACACCTCTGGCCCTTGTCTTCGCCTTATTTGTCTCGTCGTGCCTCCTCCTGCCGTCGCTCGTGGCGGCGGCGGCTTTCGCCGCGGGGCTCCTGGCGCTTGCCATTTTCTCCGTGGATTCCCCTTCGCTTCTTTCCTGTGGCCGAAATTTGGATCTAGCTCTACCGATTTGGTTGGCAGAAGGATCTGCTGTGCGCCGAACCAATGCGCGTGTTGAGTTTATATAGACTTCGCGACCGTGCGTGACCTGGACGCGAAC
This sequence comes from Cenchrus purpureus, assembly GCA_022644695.1. Classification (NCBI taxonomy): domain Eukaryota; kingdom Viridiplantae; phylum Streptophyta; class Magnoliopsida; order Poales; family Poaceae; genus Cenchrus; species Cenchrus purpureus. The sequence continues at coordinate 106,098,840 of CP053459.1, forward strand.
CGTAACTCGCTCGACTCGGATCCGATCAGGAAATTCGTTTCGGAGTTGGTGTGCCCCGGCGTCGTCTTGCTTGCGTTCGATTCCTCGTATTCAACGGCTCAACGCAAAGGGAATTGGTGAGCGCTATAGGCCGTACGCCTATGGGTTGCAGGGAATCTTAAACCAATGATAAAATTTACTACCTCCGTTTTTCTTTATTTGACGCTGGATAGTAGAAATATGAGCTAAGAAGCGTCAAATATATGAGAACAGAGGGAGTATATTTTATAACTTCCGAATAAAATCGAAAGATATATTAAATCTAATTAAGTCATAACCAGGAAAAATGGTGCGCCGCGTCATGATCTGTAGACTAGTGATTGGTAGGAAGTCTGTAGATATTTTTTTAGGATTTTAGGTTGTGGATTAATTTCTTAAAACTTTAGGGTATTTGATCGTGACAAAGCTGAGAGTCTTTTCTGTAAAATTTTGGTATGTGGGTAGATTTGCTGAAAGTTTAGGGTCTTTTCCGTAGAAGCCTGTGGACCGTGTGTCAATTTCTGTAAAACTCAGATTTGTGGGAGATGCATGGATCACGGGCTGATTATCATAAAATTACCTGAGAGGTGGCTCAATCGAGGGAGATGTCGTCAAACTGTCTGACATCAAAATGTCTGAGAGGTGGTTTAAATAAATGGTAGTTATGTAAAGTTTGAGAGGGCTTTATTAAATTATCAAAGCAGTGGTTGAGTATAATTTGATTTTAATAAAGTTCGAGAGGGATTTAGTAAAATTGGCAGTCTACTTGGCATTTCTTCAAAGCCCGAGGGGGTTACCGCCAAACTTCCTGAGAGGGGGCTTCGGTGAATTCTATTTTTTTTAAAGTTCGAGGGGGTTTAAGTGTGGGATGGACTGTATATTAATTTTGATAAAGTGTGAGGCCTTTTTTTGCAAAACTGCCGAGCCTCCTGGATGAATCCGAGCCATCCACGCGCGATCCGTCGGCTCTCCTTTTCCTGCCGATGTGGTGCAATAGGGGCAAAAATCTCCCCCTTTTAGGTCTATTATTAAAGATTAGGTAATGTGATGCTACAATACATATATGTTAATTATTATTTAATTAGGTTTAATCGATTCGTCTCGTGATTTCATGTGAGTTCTGAAATTAGTTTTTTATTATTATCTGAACATCCCTTTCAACATTGATTTTTTATTTCACAAAATTTTTGACCCCACAAACTAAACAAAGCCTGACTTAGGTCCTGTTTAGTTCGCGAAGTGAAACTTTTGGGTCCCTTTTCAAGGTCTATTAGGAGTATTGAACGTAGATTATTTACAAAAATAATTACACGAATAGACCGAAATTGCAAGACGAAACCATTAAGTCTAATTAATCCGTCTTTTGAGATTGGTTACTGTAGTACGACGTTGTTTAATCATGACATAATTAGGCGTGTTAGATTCGTCTCGAAAATTAAGGTAGAGGTCGTGGAATGGGTTTTATCATTAATCTGCATTTAATACTCCGAATTAATAGAAAAAATTGATGTGACAGGTAGTTTGGCGTTTGCAACCCCCGCCCCCCCGGATCCACGTGGGCCCTCGACAACACGTCCCAGTTTTGTGCTTCCGGGTCTGATTTTTCACTCAAAATTTGGGCCAATTTTATTTTATTCATCCTTCTAATTAAACTTACGCCAAACCATTTTGCTGCCTCTTCTGGGGGCAAAGAAGCCATCCAGTTTTTTTTTAAGGAAAACAATCAATTTCTCGTTTTCTCTCATGTGACCAGACACAACCGGACACACACAAAATACAAACAACGTTGTCTTTTTATTTAGGGAAAAAGCAGATACATCATACATGGGGATTGATGTTCTGGGATGGCAAATATCACGACAATATAAAAAAAACATTATGCTGAATTACTTGCCTTGAATTTCAGCAAAACGAGATAGGCAAGGATTGCAGTGTTAGAGACTCTATATCCTTTCTAAATGATAGGAATAGAGATTTTGGTGGAAAACTACCATCCAAGAGTTTGTCTAAATGGTCATCCAAATTTAGCTATTTTCTATTTCATATTTTTCGCTAGTCAAGTATAGAAGATGAGAATGACTCTCTAGAGTGTGCATAAGACCATTTTTATGCAAATGACTTTTTTGTTGAAAAGTGAAAAAGATATAGAAGGCAATTTTTTAAGTAAATGACTTTTTAAATGATGATTATAAAGTAAAATTAGGAAGACTCTTGGATATGTTTTTTAGAGACTTTACAATATTAAATTATTTTTATTAAATCTACTGTGAAATATATATTGGCAATGTTTTTTATTTTAAAAATTACTATTATTTATAAGTGTGAAATTAAAGGCATTTAACTTCGAACATAATTAAAGTTACAAATAGTTTGTGATGGAGTCCTTGTGTTGTCCTGATGCTACAACAAAGAACCATGAACCTGCAAAGTTGAGGGAGCGAAAAAGTGCAAAGTGCTAAAGGGGGTGCATATACAATAATTTTATATTTAGATTTGATCAAATAGCTTTGGAAGAAGCTATATGTTTAGATTTTCTTTTGGTTCAAGTTCTTCTTCAGGACTTTGGTGGCTTTTTGGTGGGTTAGGGGAACCTTTTAATGTATGTCGGTTATGCTTTGGTACTCGATTCAGAGAACACTAGTGCTTTGCACCCAGCGCTTAGGCAAATTTGAAGTGGCTGTAAACGGCTCAAACAGCTTCGCGAGGGAAGCGCCTCGATATCCTCCACTGAGGCGATTTGGCGAAGGCGCAAAGCAGCTTCACGCAGCCCCTCTTTCCTCGCTATACCCTCGGGCAAGGGGCCCATGGGCGGTCGGCGCGCCTGGCGGAGGAGGACGAGTCTTGGAGGCCGTGGCGCGCGGCGAGATGGCGGAGATGGCGGTGGAGGGCGGCGGAGGAGGTCTTTGGAGGTGGAGATGGTGGCCTGGCAGGAGGAGGTCGGCAGCACGCGGAGATGAGCCGTGAGCTTCGATGGCGGCGCGGATCTGCGCGGAGGGCCAACGCGAGGAGGAAGGCGGTGGCGGCAGCGGAAGGAGTGGAAGTCGGTCACGCCGGAGAAGGTGGCCGGAGGTGGCGCCCGGTATCTGCGCCGGAGAAGGGGTGAGGAGGCGGAGGAGGCCGGGAGGTGGAGGATGAGTGGAGCCGAAGGGATAAGGAGAGAGAGAGGAAAGAGGAGGAGGAAAAAAGAAAGGATAAAAAGGGAGAGGGAAAAGGGAAAATAGAAAATGGAAAGAAAAATAGAAAAAAGAAAGGGTATTTTGGACATTTCACTCTCTTATCCACCAGGAGAAGCTGTTTTGCCAAATGATATTCAAAACTGATTTAGCTTCACCAGCAAATCCGGCTTCACCGACAATAACAAAGGCTGCCATACCACAACCACAGCCGTGCCAAACGCACCCTAGGTGTTGCTCACAGTTGAATGATGTGGGGGCCTTTTTTTTCTTGCAAGACCCTAATGTGATGTGCATACCTAAATTGTAAACCTTTGTAATTTTATTGCTTGGTAATGAAATTCGGTAGTGGTCCTTCGTGGAAAATACACAACAATTTTATATTATGTCGAAACTTCACTATTTAGGTTTAGTGAACTTTAGTAGCTTGGAAAAGAAAATGAAAAAATTAAAAGTCATACGGATGAGACAAACATTACATTAGGCCCATCAAGTTATTCAGCTCGTGTCAGCCCAAATCCCTCTCGGCTCATTCCAATCCTAGCCGTTGGAATAAAATGCATCCGGTTTTGAATAGATATCCCGTTGTCGCCCCTCGCCCCCTCCTCCTTCCCCAAACGGCCAAACCCGCGTGTCAAAAAAAAAAAACCCCAACTCTGCGCCGCCGGCCCGCCGTCCACCTACCCCTTCTGAACTCCCCCCTCCAGTTCTTCCGCATCGCCGGCGTTCACCTCCACCTCCACCTCCACCTCCTCCTTCCCCAAGCCGTTGCGGTTGACTTCGCCTCGCTTGATTCGCGGGCCTGCTGCGCCGACGCGGCGCCCGGAGAGCCCAACGCGCGCGCGAGCTGGGTCTGTCTTTCCACCGCGTCCCCGCTGCCCGCCGCTGACCCTGCAGGGGCGGCGGCGTCGTCCTCCCAGAAGAGCTTGCACGGGCCGGGATCGCGCCAGCGGCCAGTCGCAGTGCGGGACCAAACCCTTCAGGAAGAGCGCTCCGCCGGTCCTCCCTGCGCGGCGCACGACGACTTCATCAGCAACCGCTTCGCCTGCTCCAAGCTCGTCTGCGGCGGCAGAGGGGGCGCGAGGAGCGACTCGGAAATGTCCGCGCACCACCCGCAATTGGGATTAGCTCCCGGAGCACTGAAGACTGGCTGGCTGGCTATTACGGCTTCGGCGTGCCTCGTTGCTGGTGCTGGTAAGAGCGATCTCCAGCGAGAGCCTCCATATGCCTCTACTCCAAAATTTAGAGGTTTGGTAAAAAAAACAACTCCAGCAGAATCTTTAAATGGACCTCTATTTTGCATGCTCCTCCAAATTTCTCTTCAAAGCTACTTGGTCCCACCCTTTTATTTTTTTTCCTCTCCACCCGGTCTCTCTCCCGCAACGTCCCTCTCTCCGGCGCAGCTCCCCGAGGCGTCCGGGTGGGCCTCGTAGTCGCCGTCGTGCGAGTCGTACGGGGCTCGGCGGGGCCGGTGATCCCGATGGTGCGGTCCGCGACGGCCGGCGGCACGGGCGCGCACCGCCAACCCCCCTCCCGGACCTCGTGGCCGAGTCGAACCGCTGCAGCTCGCCGGCGTCGTACCGACGCTGGGTCTCCGGGTGGGCCTCATCCTCCTGCCTGATCTGCAGGCTGACTCCTCGCCACCGGGGTCCTCGACCGCGTCCTCTCCCTGCTCCGCAACGGCGACACCACGTCCCTGCGGCCGGCGATACCGCGTGCGGGAGGAGCACTGTCGTGGTGGGCGCCGAGCTGCGGCGGTGGCGCTCGCTGGACGCCCTGGAGCGGTCTTGGTGGCGGCTTCTTCTTGGGCGTCGACGTGGCACGGCTCCGTCGCGCCGGCGTCGGGCTCCGAGGACGGTGACGATGGCCACTCGAACGCGGCGGCCAATGCTGCGGCCGCCTGGACGTCCTTGGGCGCCGCGGACGCGGAGCGCGGGAGCACCCCGGCGAGGTACGGGAAGTTGAGGTGCGCGGCGCGGTGGCATGCACGACGACGTCGTGGGCGTGCGCGGTCATCTCGGGAGCTCACGACCGCTCCCAACGGCGCGGTGCGGGTCGGCCAGCCGTCACACGCTCCCGCCCACGATTTGCTGGTGCAGCCACAAGCTCCCGCCCACGGCTTGCTGGTGCAGCCACACGCTCGGAGCCGCCGGGACCTCCCGCGTCTCGCGGCCGCCGTGCGCGCCGTGGCAGGCAGGGCACCCGTCACGCCCGCTGTCGGCGCACGTTCTCGGGGATCTCGCCGGCGTCCCGTCGCCCGAGCTCCTCCCGCGACGACGGCGGGCTGCGCGCCGAGCTGCTGTGCCTCCGCATCTTGCGCGCCGGCGCCGGGCGGATCCAAGTTGTGCCCGCCGCGTGCACGACGCGACCTCCGTGCCTCCTCTCCCAACGCCGCGCGCGCGACGCGGCCTCTGTGCTGCGGTGGCTCTGCCGCACGGGCCGCCTCGCCGCGACCGTGCGCGGGAACGCACCAGCGAGAAAGGACGCGACCTGTACATCATGGAGGACGCGATGGCGGGGGAGTCGGCCGGGGTGACGCGGCTGACGAGCGGCGACTGGATTGTCTTCTCCTCGTCGAGCGGCAAGCGGCGGACGGCGCCCCGAAGTCAGACAACTTCGTCGACCCTATTTGCCGGCGGCGGCGAGAGCGGCAGGCTGGTCGTCGTCGGCGAGCGCGGCCGGCGGGTCCTCGGCGATTGCGACCGCACTGGCACTGCCCTGGGAGGGCGTCGGCGGCGGGGGTGACGGGAGGAAGATGGGGGCTATCCATCTGGATGCGAAAACAGGTTTCCCAGGTTCTGTAGTATATACTTGTAAATTGCTTATTTTCGTTAGGTCGGAAAAGCTATATTATTAGAGAAGTTTGCCGTGCAAGATGTGGTATATAGTGGAATATGAACTGTTGCTTTTATGTGATTACAGAGGAAAGGCACTACTTGTATTCTCAGGATTGGTTTTCCCACGCCTCCAAGGGAGCGCAAAGTCACAGGAGTGAAGGTACATACATGATACATATTTAATGTTCCAGTACTTTGATCGGCATTTTAGCAAACATTTTGATGTTCCGGTATTCTGTTGGTATTCTGTTGATCGGTGTATAAATGTCACAGTACAATGTAAAAGATAACAAGAGTACCATGATCCTCCAGAGGAAGGCCTTCCACAGCCTGCTCCACAGCAGAATGTGGTAAGGATTTTTGTTGCCTGGTTTTCCGTTGTTTGTTGCATGCTGCGTTATATAATCTGTTAATTTTCTTAATATGTTAATTTTCTATCTTAGGAGGAGGAAGATGTCTCTCTCAAGCAGTATTATCAGATTGGTATATCATCCCTGGACGGTCAGATCATAGTCACAAAGTTCCCGGGTCGAGGAACGGGGTCGCGGGTCGAGGGTCGATACTTTTGAGTGGGTTTTACAAAGCGGGGACGGAAATGACCCCGCGTTCCCGGGTTGGGATCGACGTTCTCGGGTCGAGGGTCGATGCCATCGACCCCGTTTTATGTGACTATGGGTCAGATAGCATCAGTGGACCATAAGTTGGCTCAAGTGATTAGAGACCCGGACACAAGCCCTGCAAATGCTAAGAAAATAGCTAGAAAGCTTGGAAGAGAGCAGAAGTACTTGGAGTCGGTTAAGGCCGATGTCGCATATTTGTAAGTATTTTAACTTCCTTCCCTTGTTTCCCATAGTTCAGAACAAAACACTTGCAGTGCTTACGTGCCAATACTGTACACTATGTTGCTTTTGTCCTTGTACTATAATCTTTCATGATTCCCTCGTTAACACTGGTATGCTGATTTTTTATAGTCTAAAATTCTCATCAACCCATATGATGTCAGTTCTTGTCATCTCCAAATATGTTGGCATTTTGTAGAGAACGGCAATACCTCTGTTTTACCTCATTAGGCCATTAGATTGCAATGTCTTGAACTCGACTTGCTGGTGTTGGTCTTGGATTTGTATGCTAAGAAAAACATAAGCTTGCATGAACTGGTGGCCAACTTAGACTGCAGTACTCGTTATACCAAGTTAACAGTTAAGCAGTTAATAGATGATTTGCTAACTGAAATGCCATGGTACCAAGTACCAACAAGTCGAGAAGGCAAATGGAACATATTAAATGCACATTATTAACTAAATTTGTTGCATCATAATTGCAAAATGAGTAATCAATTCCGCCCATAGCATAAATATTCACTTGTGATTGACAAATACAGAAGTCCTGTATCTTTATGAAATAGCTGTTTGTTCTTGGATATTCTGATATGACAGTACTGTGGTAGAGTTTTAACTTATGATTGTTCTGTTCTGCCCCAGGGAAGAGATCGAGACGTCCCAGGAGCTCATGGGGATGGCTGGAGCTCTGGAAGGGCAAGGAGCAGAGCGAGAAGTGGAGGATGAGAGTGGTCATGAAATTGGTAATCCAGGGTAAGAATTTGTTGCATGCATTTACCATTTTTCATTTATTTTTGTCAAACTAGTTGTTCTCTCTGATATTTGTCTCAAATTTTAAATCCCTGTTGGCATCACTTGGTGATATGGCCATATGGGAAACTTTATAGGATATAAAGAGCCTTTTTTTTTGAGACAACGGATATAAAGAGCCATTGAATTTGTCTCATTAGTATTGTCCTGTAAGAACTCACTGAATATTACACTTCTGACAATTAGTATGTTTAAGATTATATCACAAGATTTCTTTTCCCAATTAGTATAGTGTTATAACTTGTTATTTTTGTTCTGCAGTGATGCAACCCAAGAGCAAGTGGAGCAAGAGACTGAGCCTAAGTTTGCTAATCTAGGGTAAGAATTTGTAGCATGCATTTAATAGTTTTCATTTATTTTTGTCAAACTAGCTGTTCTCTCTGATATTTGTCTCAAATTTTGAATCCCTGTTGGCATCACTTGCACTTGGTGATATGTGTTAGCCCAAAAGGATCTTTTCCATTCACCACACCCACCAAAGGGGGTCTAGGGGTACATATATAGGGTGCCACCAAGGGGTAACATGGTTGGCTAAGCATAGGGGTTAAAATAGAAACAAAAACTACAAAAAGACACCTAAGGTACTAGACTTATACTAACAATATGGCCATATGGGAGACTTTATAGGATATAAAGAGCTATTGAATTTGTTTCAATAGTATTATCCAGTAAGAACCTGACTGGATATTACACTTCTACCAATTAGTATGTTTAAGATTATCACGAGATTTCTTTTCTCGATTGGGGAAATGGATTTTCACAGATGCATCCGTGGAGTTATTAAGTTATTAGTGTTAAGAATGTTCTTCATTTGTGATCTATACTGTCGTAATGATCCAATGTTTACTGCAATGTTTTAACTCGTTCTCCCGCTGTAGGTATGGATTGGATGGTGCAAAAGATCAGGAAAGTGAGCTTGTGAAAGAGCCACTGGAGGAGGCTACCACAGAGCAGGAAGTCCCGGCTGCAACAGATGATGCCATGATGGCGCGGGGGACTTAATAGGTCACGAACAGATGAAGGGGCGGACAGCCGGATAAGGGGATGCAGCAGAGCAGGAAGTCCCGGCTGCAGCAGATGATGGCTCACGATGAACCTCAGGCATTGACTGACAGTGATGGGGGATGCCCCTGTGCTAGTGACATGTTTGTATTACTGTAGGAGCTATTCTTTCGGCAATATCTGGAAACTGCGCTGGTGTTGATATTCTCTTTCGGCACTATGCTGGAATGTTCTGTCATGTATATACCGTAGAGATCAGTACAGACGTTTTGGTTGCATGTCCACACTCTTTCATGCTATCAGGAGACCAAGGCGATCTTCTATCCTCTCTTGCAAGATGCTTTCTACTAGGAGAAGATGGTTGTAATTTGTAAAGAGAATCATCATTTGGCATGAATGCATATTATGTGCCTCAATACTGCCGTGAAAAGATACATGTAATGGAATCTATGAATCCAAATACATTTCAGTCATTTGTTTTTTTATTTACTACTATAGGTTTCTATTTTTTGCGTGTAGCGCCATCAGAAAGGTAGCGCCACACGGCCGGCACAGCACTGCCTGCCGGCCGGGGCCAACCCTGGAAGCCGGAAATATCATCAAATGTCGAATCGAACGGACGAAACTGTGCTGCGCGATCGAGGACGAGCACGCACGCGGCCTGTTCGCCCGACGAACGAACTGCAGAACCAGTGCACGGGCGAGCGAGCGCCCCGGGCGGCCGGCCTCACCACGTGCTCGGCGGCAGCGAGCCCCGCCGGCCGGCGACGTACTGGTAGTACTACTCGCGCGTGGTCGCCAGCTCGCCATGCCCGTGCGTGCGTCGCGATCACCCGTCGGCGGATAATAAGGCCTTGTTTAGTTTGCTAAAGTTTCTAACGTTTTCTCCACTCTCTCTCCATCACATCACATTAAATACGCCAAAAGACATATGTTCGAGATTAAATATGGGTAAAAATAACTAATTACACAGTTTTGATGTACTTCGCGACACGAATCTTTTGAACCTAGTTAGGCCATGGTAGGATAATATTTACTACAAACAAACGAAAATACTACGAGGTTCCAAAAATTAAAAAGACAAATTTTTTCAACAACTAAACAAGGCCTAAACTCGCCGTGGTTTGATGACTCAGCGCGGGATCTGATCCGGCGAGGAGAGCTAGCTAGCTAGCTATAGTACGTCTCCGATCTGCCAGCATGACCGTCTCCGATGTCCGATCACCGTACCCCAGCTGCCTCGAGTTGATTTGCCTGCATCGATGGCCGGCGTCTGTACCAAACCACTGCTGCTTAGCACTAGTAAGTACTATCACTATCAGCAGAGTAGCCAAACGCACCGTGCGTGCGTGCATGGACGATGGCTGGCTACGAACGAGGTAGCCGCGCGACCCGGACTTTGATCGGCGCGGCCCCAACAGCTATGGTAGGAACAGGGTTGCGGCAGATCTCGCTGAACAGGCAGTGGCTGTCGCGCAAAGCCGACCTACTGATTGTACCGTCCGTCTCATCGGCTGACAGGGCTCCCGCCTGGCACTCTGGCAGGCTACCTAGCTTCAAGTGTTCATTGGTCCATCCATGTCTCCCCGGATCATCATGTCGAGCATCATCCTTTTCGCTGATTTGAGCACGGTGTTGCAATGTGCATGGTATAGATACATAGAATGAACCAGCCTGGCGAGCAGATGGAAGCAAACCTGCTTTTCAAGACCAATTGTGATCTCTTTTTTTTTTTTGAAAAAAACTTTGTGACTGACTGAGATTTATCGTTAATTTGACCCCCACATTACATCCCTAAATTCAGCTGTTTCAAGGAGTGGAGGCTAAATTCTTGATGGAAATTAAGATAGAAAATCCTGTTAACGATAAGTCTGAATGGCTAATGATAGGTAAGATCAGGTGATTAGTTCAGCAGCTTATTGTGGCCCACCATCCCCTGAACCGGATCTTGGTTTGACTGATGTCTCGTGTCTGGGTGTCAGAGTGTCATTCATCTCCTAGAGTCAAACACGCGCGCTCTATTCACTTCTAATCAAACACAGGCGATCATTTCGCTGTCATTTCTGCTTGGAGACGGTGAGACCTGTCCAGGGGCGACGCACTGCAGATTACAGTGTCCCGCTCTTGTGCAGCACAGAACAGAACGCCTGAAAGTGCTGCAGGTAACATGTAACAACTGGCTTTATGTCCCGTCATGGTTTGCACGCAAGTGCTGCTGCTGCTGATGCTGGCCGGGAAGGGCCACAGAAACAGGCTGGCTAATGTTGCACGGTCAGGTGCCTACTGTTCGATTCATCAGTTGTTGCAACACCTTTTTTTTCAATAAGAGAGCTCTTTTATTACCTAAATACAAAAGTACATTCCCGAGTAATAATTTGCTCAACACTCACCGAAGCAGCCAGTGAAGCATCATACACTAGTGTTACTCTTTTTGGAACGGATGGCTAAAGCTTACGTTTTCCCGAATTTTTAATAGAAGAAGAGAGTTGACCCAGTTTATAAGGAAAATCGGGCCCGAAAACCATACAACTCCGGTCCGAAGACCAAACAACTAGGGAGGTAAAGCACCATCCCTCACAACTCCAGAGCCACAAACTCAAGGGTAGAAAACCCCGAACAACTCTAGTCCGCAGACCAAACAACTCCGGGAGGTTGGATTGGGACATCAACCATCACCACACAACTCAACTGGTGGGCTGGATTGGGACATCAACACGCACCGCTCTAAACAACTCAAACAACTCTACTCGGTCGGATTGGGACGTCGACACGAGCCACCAAACACTGGTGCCACTGACAGAAAACTCTCTTCTTCCCCACTCTCTAAACTTTTTTTTTAAACGCAACAAAGAAAAGGAAAAAAACAGAAATAAAGGAGAAGGAAGAAAGCACTCCCAGATAGCAACCATCGCCGAAGCACCAAGATGGAGGATCTTAGCAGCAGTCTCCCGCGCCGAAGAAGCTCAACGTCACCTTCATGAAGGGCATGACGCCAGAGGCGCCAATGACGCTGTCCCAAGAAGGGAAGGGTTTTCACCCGCTTCATCCTTGACGCGGATCAGAGAGAGACGGCCGGCGCCACCAGCCACACCTCCATGGTGCTGCTGGTGGGCCGTCGCACGGCCGCAGCCAACAAACACCACCATGGTGGCGTTGGCAAACAGACCGAGCAAAAACCGCCGTCGGTCATGCCACCACGGCACCACCGACCCAACGCTGCTGAAGAAGACAGCACGTTGTCTGGCCACCGCCAGCCACGCCACCGCGACGTCGCTAGCGACCACCCAAACAGCGAGCCCGCGCGCGCCACCAAGAACACCATCCAAGGCCGAATCCACCACAACTAGCATGGCTCCACAGCCGCTTGGCCCCACCATGGCCGAGGCACAGACAGAGCAAGGCCGGCCGAAGCCACCGCCCGAGGCGCCGAAGAAAGCCGTCCCGCCGCGGATCGCGGAGCGCGCCGACGCACGCCTACCCCGGACGCCCGCCAGGCCGAGCCCGACACGCCGCGCCAAGACCGGGCAAAGCAGGGAGGCCACCGCCGCGCCGCGCGGCGCCAGTCGAGGCCCTCCACGCCGGCCGCGAGAGAGCGTCGCCCACGCCGGCCGGACCACAACGTCGAACCCCGACGAGCCAATGCCCCGGGTGGACAGATCCGGCGTCGTAGGGTGTGGATCCGGCGGTTCAAGGCGGATCCGGCGCCGGCGGCCGAATGACCACCGCCGCCATGGATGCGGAGGTTGCACGGGGGGGGCGAGTGGAAGAAGAAGAAAGGGAGGCGGGGGGAGGCGGGGCCTGTCGCCACCTTCATTATGGCCCGACGCATCCGCGCCGCTGCGGCTGAGGAGGAGGAGCACCGGCGATGGAGGGGGCGGCGGCGGCGGGGCTCGGGATCTCGGCGCCCGAGGGCGACGGGGCTGGGAGAGAGTTCACCAAATGCACATAAGCCCGTGTACACTAGTATTACTCTCTCTTCTGATCTTCTCTTGTGAAAAGTCTTCCACTCCGGTAGACTGTCACCGGCTTCAATTTCCTCATCTAAAGTCGCAGCCGCCGACGCTAGCTTCTCTCTATTCGCATCTGATCAAACACATTTCGCTGTCACTTCTGCTCGAGACCTGTCCAGGGGCAGGCAACGCGCTGCAGATGTATTACAGTGTCGCGCTCTTGTGCACAGCACAGAACAGAACGCCTGAAAGTGCTGCAGGTAACATGTAACAGCTGGCTTTATGTCCCGCCATGCATGGTTGCACGCAAGTACTGCTGCTGCTGGAAAGGTCCAAGCACGTTGCAACACAGCACAGCATAGCAGTAGCACGGTACTGTTTGGTTCATGACACGCATGCGTCAACTGAGGTGATGCTTCCAAGCACGTTTTGGAGTTGTTGTGTAGGTTAACACTTAACAAGTTACTCCAGGGACGATAGGATTACAGGAAGGCACACACATCTATATATATAATAACATGATATATACTTGTGCACCATATGTACATGTCCACACGTACTTTGCTAGTAGTTGCTACAATGGCCATAAGCAACAGGGCATTATGCCTGATTGCATCATGGCCAACACCAACACGGGAACCTGACATAAAGAAGCGTACATCGGTACATGATCCTACTTGCTAGCTAGCTAGTTGTTCTCGAAGCGGGACAGGCGGTCCTCCGCGAGTCTGCCCCTGCACCCGCTGGTCTTGAACTCCCTCCAGGTGAACTCCCGGTACCGGCTCCGGCCGCCGTCCCCGAGGAGCTCCGGCAGCGGCGCCAGCCTCTCGCCCGGCGGCGGCCCGCCGAAGAAGATCATCGACACCCTTGACCTCTCGCTGTTCACCACCACCCGGTGCCTCACGCTCCTGAACCTCCCGTTCGTCAGCACCTGCACGATCGACGCCCATGCACATAGTATCAGCAGAGAATTAAGCAACCAAGCAATTAAGCAGCAGGCAGGCAGCAGCATGCGCTTTGCTTGGCCTTTTCAAGAGCTGGATTGTACGTGCTGCCAGCGGGTTTTCACGTGCAGTTTGGGCCCTAGATATATGATCGTACGAGTCGCTCGATCGATCGTGCTGGGTCGGCGATGTTGACCGATCGATCGAAAGATCTCTCTCGAGTACTGCTACTGCTACTAGCTGCTCGTGACTCTGACGACGATTTGCTCGATCGATCGAGATGGTTGGAAGGGTGACAGCAGGCGCACAGTAAAAGGGACAGAGGATCGGGTTCTTCGTTCGAGTACCTACCTGCAGGGTGTCGCCGACGTTGACGAAGAAGGCGTCCCCGTCGGGCGGGACGGAGGCCCAGGCGCCGTCCCGCAGCGCGATCTCCAGGCCGGAGGTGCCGTTGGAGCGGAGCACGGAGATGATCTGCGGGTCGGTGTGCTCGCCGAACCCCGTCAGGTTGGGCGGCGCGCCCGCCGCCAGCTCGGTCGCCGCCGGTCGCGGCGGGTAGTGGTTCACCCGCAGGACGCAGTCGCTGTCCTCGCTCGTCACCAGCCGCGCCAGCGCGCCGCCGCCGAGGCCCAGACCCTCCGCCATCAGCTCCAGCACCGCGCACGCCATCCGCCGCACCGCCACCGTGTACTCGTCCAGGAGATCCCTGCATGCAGTCGCGCGTTGTCAGAAGAAACATCACAAGAAATTGCAAATCCAGCTTCGCACTCTTCTCCCCTGGATTTTCGATCATGTCAAGACCAGGATAGGGACGCGTGATGGGCGCTCCTGCTAGCCGACGCTCGTGCGTTTTGGAGCTGTGCGCGCGGCAGCACGTCACCCCCTCGCGCCAGAGCACCGGCACCGAATCAATGGGCGGCGCCGGCGCCGGCGCGTCGAGAGAGACCATGCAACCGACGTCGCGCGAACTGGCACGTGAGTCAAAATGGCGTGCTCGTCGGCCGCCACGACGAGCTAGCGGTCTTATCCACGGACAGCGAAGAATTCTTCTCTTTTCTTCCCAGACGTTCTAGCACTGTTCATGCCATGCGTCTGGTTTTGGTCAACTTGGCTGCTAAGAAATTCCACTCCTGATACCGTGTCGATTCCTAGCACGTGCGCGTGTGCTCCGTGTGGTGTTGCTCCACGTCAGAGACATGGAGTGCGGCTATGGATGGATGGACAGGCATTGCAAGAGGTGACGTGTGCGTATGCGGGAAGAGGAGCTAGGAGAGCCGGAGACGACGGAGGCAACAGCGACGTCGGTGCAACACCGACCGCTGACGTGAACGTCACCGCATCGACTCACCGGGCCAGGCGGCGGTGTGGACGACGACGAAGACGCGGCGGCGGCGGCAGCGGCGGCGGCGCACGGCAATGTCGAGGACGACGCGGAGGTGGCGGCGGGCACGGCGCCGGCGGGGGTGACGCCGAGCAGGAGGTACTCGATCCAGAGGTCGCCGTTGCCGCCGATTTTCTTGCTGCCGTACCCGAGCGTCGGGGCCTCCCCGTCCTTCACGCCCTGCGGCAGCGCGAAGAACCCGGCCGCCGCGGCCTCCGCGGCGCGCACGAGCTCCGCCGGCACGCCGTGGCCCGTCACCCGGAAGAACCCGTGGTCCTCGCACGCCGCCACCAGCGCGCGCGCCGCGGCCTCACGCGCGGGGCCCGCGGCGGCGGACAGGTCCACCGTCCGCACGTCGGCCACCGGCGGCTGCGCCGCGGGGAGGGCGATCTGCTCGAGCTCACCCTTGGCGAGGACAACCATGGCCGAGGAAACAGAGGAAAAAGCAGGGGAAGAGATTTTAGTACGTGCGAGAGCGCGGAATGCGAGTGCAAGAGGCCCGCGTGTGCTCGCCCTTTATATAGCCACGGTGCATGGCTTGGCGATCCTGTACAGCATGCTGTTGCAACCTGGGCCGTCTGATCTGGCATCAGGGACCAATAACAAATTGTACACGATATGAACTTGTTACTTTGATCACATGGATATGAACGTACATTACATGATATTAGCCAGACAGAGATTGCTTAAATAAGCTGCACACATGAGGTGTCCATTGTGATCTGCTACCTTGCAAGAAATAGAAAATGTGTATTCAGATGGTGCTAATTACGTTGACTTCTGATGGCAATCATATACACTTTATATGGCATTGCACATCTTATCGAAGAAAATTGTAAGTCATGGCGTGTGTCGTTGAACATGTGTCTTAAGTGATCGTTGGTTGTTTGGTTTGTTGGTGGTTGTCGAGTGGTTCTTCCGAATCATTCTCGCATAGGCATAGGGACATTGTGAAGTGTGATGAAAAGAGAAGGTGATCGTGACTCCTCCTAACATTAGTAAGCACGGAGTCACTGCAAATTCAGCTAGTAATGGAGAAAACCAAACGTGTTTCCTCCTCCTTTTGTCTATTTGAGAGGCGAGGCAAGGAGCCAAGGACCACTCAATCTGTAACTCTTCCAACAGGTCATTTGCGTCTACTAAACCCCCTCTAAATTTCCTGTCCAGTGTCACAATCCTTTGGGATTTGAATGAAAGTCTCGAGGTTCCAGCCTAAACTTTTGCCAAAAAAGTTGGTATTTATTTCGAACACTAGCAACTCATAAAACTATTTGTAGAACTTCTGTATCCCTATCATCACTTTGTCTATCTCATTTCCAGACACACAATCCAAACTCCGTTCTTAAATAGATACAATTATCATTTGAATTAATCAGTTTGTCCTAATGTTAGTGTACACATTTAAAAATGCTATGTTTCCTAGCGTACAAAAAAGTAGCACATGGCCTGTTTGGGAATTGGGATGATTGCTGTACTACCGCATTGCAGGATTCTCACTCCACTCTTTCAGCCTAGCTAGGTTTTCTCTTGCTTCATCAAACATTTCTCCGCTGCATTTTTACATGTCACTGTCTAGGGATCCGTACGTCAAACGCAACGTGGATCAACTCCCGTTTTCTCGTCCACACAAGCCGTCATGTTCCACTCCCAGGGTCGCTATCTGCATTAGATTTCGACAGCAACTTCAATGGAAATGGTCGGATTGGCTAATTGACATGATAGAAAAGATGTGAGATTCAATTGTTTGATATTAAGATACGCTGAGCTCGACCAAATAAACAAGTGTATCTATGCACAGGGCGCGGAGGCAGCGGTGGGTAGGGGGGTTGGTTGCGTCATGGAGTTGCCCTGGTTCGGGTGGGCATTTAGATAAATATTGTCCTCATGTAGTAAGATGTTTGATTTGATAAATGAGATAATACGACCGTACGACCGTTGGGTCGTATTGTGTATCGTAAAAGACCTCTCAAATTAACCTAGCTATCTACATGTCATTGTAAGTTCTCACAAAGATAATGTGTCGGTTCACAGTGACGGGGCAGAATAACAATTAGGAGGTGGGGGGGGCTGAGTTCTTGTTTTCTTTTACATCTCAATCAATTCTTCCTCTTATTCTTCTTTTTTCCCTCTTTTCTTCTCAAATTCTACTTTTAAATTCAATGGAATTCATGAGAGTAGGGGGGCTAGAGCCCCCCCTAGCCCCACCGTTGGATCCGTCATTGTCGGTTCACCTATTTCCATTTTTTTATATAAAATATTACTTTTCATTTTAACGACGACACACGGTATAATAGAATACGAGAACTATACTAGAGTGGAGGATTGTCCACACGAGAATAGAGCGAAATTGTGCGGCACACGACATCACACATCTGGCGAAATGGACAAAACACTCTGCGCTCGGAGGTTCAACATGTCAGTTTGCACAGAACAAATTATTGTTCGGGATTGTAATATACCATATGAATAATATTAAATCATTTTTTCTCCTTACAAAAAGAAAAAGAGAAATATAGTGAAAATATACAGAATAAAAGCCAAACGATATATGATGAATCGATTGACGGAGAACCAGCAGTAACCTTCTGCATATGCCAGCAATATTCTCGTTTCTTGTTGATTCCCAAACTAATCAGGAGACGAGAGACTGAAATTACCTGTTGAATTATTTGCCAGCCGGGACGGAGATGGCGAGATGTGGCACGCGCCATTGACATCCGTTCCATCTTCTTCGTGGGGGTGGTGATGCAAAGGAGGGGAGGAGCGGAGCCCGCCGGCGGCCGGCCGTCAATTTGCTTCGCTGTCCGGCTGTCGACTGTCATTGACGAAATGGCTGGATCGATCGATCGGTCGAGGGGGGGTCCCCATGCCCGGCGGCCCATGACCACCACTTGCAGTGCAGGAGAGGAATTCTCGGCGGGTCGGTCTCACGGCCACTGCAGCGCCACAGTGCCGGGCAGGCGATCGCGAGCGTAAAAACAGCAGCGACAACGATTCGCGATGTGAAGTGGTGGTGTTTACTGCTTGCTCAGGTTGCTGCTTGATCCTACTAGCCCCCTTTGAAACAGAACAGCAGAAAAGTCTCCTCATCACTATTGATGGTCGTCAAGCGTGTCATGGCGGAAATCATTGTTTTTGATAGCAAAGGACGGAGGAGTATTCAGAAAGGCAAAGAAACTTGAAACAGAACGGCAAATCCATTAAAAAAAAATTGATGCCAGAGAAGCTATGCATTATTCAGACGATCAGAGTACCTTCGAGTCTGCTGCCATCATGGAGACACCTGAATTCGAGCGATTTCCTGCTGATTCAGGAGGGGACGATTGAGCTTAATGCTGTTGAGTCCAGGTAATAAAAAGGATGGTCCGGTCGGAGCTTGAACTCTGATACTTGGCGTCCGGTCTGGTTAAATTCGGTGGCGAGGCTACTCAGTCTCGCTTTATTAAAAAAAAAAAAAAATAAAAAGGATGGATGTGGTGGATCAGAGCATAGGCTGCTTGCCAATCAGACATGTACTCAGAATCCAGAGAGCTTTGTTGTAGCTTTGCTGTGCCGACCCCTCCACCCTCTCAACCTGCCCCGAATCCAGCAGGGGTCTATGATAAAGGCGGTTGTTCTCTAGTAGCCTGCAAGGCTGTGGCATGGGGACACCTGAAATGATGAGCACATTTTGGGCTCATGGCCTCAGAAATTCCCCTCGTGCTTAAAATCCACGGACGGACGGGCTCGTCCTACTTGACCATGCAGAAAAGAAGCCTCGAGGCCTTCATATCCATCGTCAGCTTGTTTTTTCATTCTTTTTGATAAAAGAATCGGCACACTTGGACTGTTCTGAGTTATGACATGTCGACTTGCTATTGGTTAGCGGCAATACACACGTAGGCCAGCGGTGTCGCTTGTGTACTTTAGGTCTCTAGCCCGCGTGCTATCATTGGCCGTTTGCGCGCCTAGCTAGGCCCCAGACTCACTTGGCGCTGGGCGTGTGGGAACGAAGAACCGGCTAGAAAACGAATCACACTAGATTCGCGTCTCGCTTAGTTTATTTGTTTCGCAAACAACTTGTTATTCAGCAACATGCATCAAAGTATGGGCTAGTTTGGCCGAGCTCTCTGGGCCTCCTGCTCCGGGAACATATTTGCTGTGGAAACCACTTCATGAAAACATGTGCAAATTACGACAAAAAAAAATCTTCTAAATTAAAAAACACACATGTAGATGATATGATGATACATAACTTTGTAAAATATCTTGTCCAGACTCAACTTCGTTTGTGAGATATAAAAATAACGATTTTTAACCAATCATTTGGACAACCTACTGGCTTGAAATTTGTTATTTTATATCTCACAAATGAAGTCGAATTTGGACAAGATATTTTACAAGATTGTGTATCATATCATCTAAAAAAATCCCAAAAAAAATACTTCAAGTTGCAACGAATCTAATGGTGTCAAAATTGTTCAAATATTCGTTCATTTAGTATACTTTGCGGGCATTAGAAGCTGAAGCCGTTTTGCATAGGCAGAAGGCGGAGCCACAAAAGAGCAATCCGCCTGCTCCGGCTCCAGAGCCAGCCTCGCGGGTGCCCTCCCAAACGGGCTCAAAGTATGGGCTAGTTTGTCTGGCCTCTCTGGGCCTTCAACTCCTGCACTGTAGCATGTTAGGTGTGGAGGAGCCAATTTAGATTTCTAATTCACTATTTAGTCATCACATCGAGTCATATTTTCTTTCACATCACACGCTTCAACACGTACTTATTTTTTTTACAACTTACCACCCCAACGCACTGTTCATTCATGCAAATTTGACAAACTAAATACACCTTATATATCGAACAACAATATAAAGTTGGCGGAATGGTGGTGATGGAGGTTTGTAAACATGGTATACTGTATGGTGAGGAGATTGGTGACAAATAATCACGATGCCTCCGCCACCATGCCCTTGCTAGCAGGCAGCCACGGAGGCAGCGAGGGGGGCGGAGGGCTCACTCGCCTTCAAACTCCATTAAATCTCCTTAGTTTCTCTAGTTTTTTTTTTTGCCATAGATATAATGGAAGGACTGCATTCTGAGGTAGAAGAAGATGATTTTGTGATTTTTGATCAGAAAAGATTATTAAGTCCATTAATTGGTGTTTTTCTATTTGTATATATAGATATATTCATCCCTCCCAAATTTTTTTCTGGATCCGTCACTGCTAGCAGGGCTAGTTGTGGAAGGATGGTGTGGAAAGACGACGACAAGAAGGAGATCGACGACGAGCAACCAATACGTTGGTAGAGACACTAGATAGCGGGGAATGGCACATGGTGGGTTAGGGTTGATTGGAGCGCGGTAGAGGAGAGGACAGAGGACGAAAGAAAAAGCGAGGATGTACGTGCTGCTGCGTGCAGATGCAACCACGCACGTCGAGTCCGACGACATATATACCACCAGGCCCTGCAAAAGTAACCTTGAGCCGGGATTCTCGGCGAGGGGCGTGTTCTCTTCTGCCATGGAGTCATCGAGCGGTCGAGCCGGTACACCGCAGCGCACGGTGCGTCCAGGTCCAGGCGTCCAGCGATCGAGCCGGCCGGCCGGGCCTAGCTCGGCGGGAGCCGGGGGGCGCGCGCGCGGGGAGCGGCGGCACGGGCGCACGGCTGCGCCGCGGGCGCCGGGCCCCCTGCCTGCCTGCTGCCTGCTCTGTGCTCTCTCTGGCTGGGCGCACCGCGCACGGGGGCGTCGCCCTCCGCACCGCACGCTGCTGGCTGCTGGAGGTCGCGATCGGCACCCCGGCCGGTCAGGATATGCTCAGGACGGAGTATCTAGGAGGGCCTGCCGGGCAGGCTACCTACCTCTAGCTAGGCCCCGGCGGTGGTCCAGTCCAGGGCGGTCCATGGTCGGAGCGCGCGGTGGGCGACGCGTGTCCGGCGCGCTCTAGCTCCTCGGCGCGCGCGCGGCCGTCCGCCGTGGGCCGTCCCCCACTCCACTTCCTCGCCGACGACGGCGACGTACGTCGCTGACCGCCCGGCCGCGGGCGACCGCGACCGGCGCGCCGGCCGTCTGGCATCCACGCACGCACACGGGTCCTGCCTGCGTGCTCACCGACGGGGAGAGTGCGAGACCTCCTGCCTGCTTCCCGCGACGCACGTCGAGCGAGCGAGCCACCGCCGCTGGTGTCCCGATCGGCCGTGGGCTGAGTAGGAGTGCAGGACGACGACTGGCTGCTAGTAGCACGTCAGTTTCCCCGCTTTTCTTTTCGCCCCCGTGCGTGTGCAGGCCGTACCCGGCCGTGCTCGCTTCCCCACTTGCGCCGTGCAGATTGGTACGCGTCCTGCTAGTGTGCTGCTACCTCTCCGGCGTCCGGCCGGCGTGGCTCGCTTGCCAGCGACAGCGTGTGCTGCGAACCTGGACGGCCAATGCCATGCCAGCCCGGAGCACATCTCCCTCACTCCGTCGTCGTCTCCACCCATCCATCGACATGGACGTTGACGCCTGCTGCTGTTGCCATCCATCCATCAGGCATCAGTCCGTCCATCAGCCGGTCGTCAGTGCTGTTCAAACTGGCCAGGTCGATCCCCGTCTCCCGGCCCACCACCACCACCCGTGCGGACCAGAAGGCCTCGGGAGCAAATCGCATGCGGCTCCGAGCAAAAGGCGCCGGATGAATCGCCATCCGTCTCGCTCGAAAGGGAAACGGGCGAATTCGAGCAACGGATCACGATGGTGTGTGTGACACGGTGTTACGCTAAGGGTGTGTTTGGCAGGGCTCGCGGGCTGCTTGGTGGAGTTTAAGCGTTTGGAAAGTTTTAAATGTTTCGCTTTCACTGTTATTGTATCCCTTTCTTCTTTATTTTTCCTTTTCTTTCCCCTCCTTTCCTTATGCCCTTATCCATTCACCATCACTCCTTCGTTATCCATCGCCTCCTTCCTCACTGCTTGCCACGCCCGCCTCCTGACCGCTGCCGCGCATCGTCAGCGCACCCGCCCGCCCGTGACGGCCTGGCGGCCTCCTCCTCTTCCCTCACCGTGGCGCGGCTCCTCTTCCTCCCGCGATCCTCCTCCTCCCTCGCCTTGCCGCTCCCACCTGCCGTGCCGGGGCGGGGATGGAAAAGGCGTGCCGGGCGTGAGCTACTCTTTGTGGCTCACGAAAATGGCTCCAGAGCACATTTCGGGGCTCCGCTCGAGCAGTCTTTGCAACGCCGTTGGGAGGGCTCACCGAGCCTCGTGGAGCGAGTGGAGCCCTCCCAAAAAGGCCCTAACCTTCACTGCTGCGCGCTGCGTCGGCCGCAAGGCTTTGAAATGTTTGACAAGTGGTCGCTAAAGCACGCCACCGCCGAGTCCACACGTCGCGCGTCGCCGGATCGTCGGCTGCACTCGTGCGACTGGAAAAACGCACCAAGCCCCGTCTCACCTCACACGCGAGATGCGGCGAAGAGAAGCGATTCATGGGGCCCTCTACGAGATAGCGCTCCTTCTCTGCGCCTCGCCATCGATTCTGTATCAATCTCTTGCATGCGGGCCATATACGGATCGCGGTCACTGAATAAGCGCCATATTTACCGTTCGATCCTTTTTACCGCGCGGTGCGACCTCGCCTGCATACTCGTTTGGCTTATCGACCACCGTGAGATTTTTCTCTCGAACAAACCACACAGAACCGTCGTGATCTTTTCTCTCGAACAATCAAAGCACCAACCACCAACCAAACGAGAGGCGGGTGAGGCTGCGGTGAGCGGAGTATTCATTGAAAGCTGTTTGAAAACAGCAGCGATGACACGTCCTGGGCAATTTGCCGTCTCAGGCCCAATTTACACTCCCGCAGGGTACTATATGGGCTAAGTACTACCGGATCTGTTGGGATTGGGCCATGTTTGATCCAGATGCGAATGAGGAGGATCGATGATCATCGATCTAGCACATCACAACCTTTTCACCTTTCAATTTCGTTTCCAAGTTCTGACCGAAGATTATCGTTATGCAAGCATTTCACATGATAACCATATGAATATCTACCATACGATAATGTCATCATTCATAAGACCATCCATTTATGTCTTCAACTGATTTTTTTTTTGCTAATATCATGTACTTGTGAGTAGCGCACCACAAAATTCTAGCCGTTGAAATATATGTAGCATCAATCATTTTAGAATGGTTCACTCTCAACAAAATAGCATACTTTCATATACAGTGTTGTTTACAAATGAACATTGCCATGTTCGTCGCCACTCGCCATCCTCTTCAGCGGCGGGTCAGCAACCCAGAATGAACATTGGAGGAATGGCGCCAGTTCTGCCTTACAAGGTTGGCTGCTAATGATCTGGTCTCAGGTCTAATTGGCTGCTAGTTTTTTGAATATCCTTAGCTATCTGGGCTTGTTCGTCTGACATTCAGTTTTAAGACTGTGTTGGGGAATTGGGTAAAAACCTTTCACTCTCGAGTCTTCGGAGATTTTAGGATTTTCATGAATTCGGTAATATAAACGAGAAAGGGCCAAGCAGTGCGTTCTGTTCCATGATTTCTGGAAAACGTGGTTTCAACTTTCACGAATTATAACTTGTACGAAGTATGAATGGAAGATTTTCTAACCCAGTTAAGACCTTCAGGCGAAATGTTCGCTGAAGGGGCTTGAGTTCATGAGGTTGTTCGTGAATTTGTTCGCAGTTTCAGGGGCGTAGAGACTTCGAAGAATCTGACGGCTCGGGAAACTTGATGTATCTGCCGAGTTTGAAATTCTGAAGCTGGAACCTACACGCTCAGTGATCTTCGCGAATGAAGGCAAAAGCTGCGAATGGGCCAAGTCAAAGACGCGGCGTCATAAGTCCGGGTTCGAGGTGTGAATGGATGGCACGCTTGTAAATATCCGGAGTTAGCTCCGCAAATTATGGGGTGTAAAAGACATTTATGTACATGTTCCCATTTGGAATATTCTTTAGATCCAAGGGTAATATCGAACCGTGTGTTTGGTTGGAGAGCCGCGGGAGCGAGCGGAGTCCGCTCCGCGGTTGTTTGGATAGAGGCGGGCGAGCGGGCGGCTCGAGAATATACCCTCCGAGATGCGGGTTGGCTCCGTCCTCGAATTTGAGGGCGAGCCACCCGCCTCCGTTCTCTTCCGTCTCTCCCCGTCTCCCTGCTGTCTCTCTCCCGGGCCTCCTTCTTCCTCCACGGTGGCGGGGCAGTGCGAGGAGGCGGCTGCCCAGGCTGAGCTGGCGCGGCGGCGGGCGAGGCGGGCGCAGGCGGGCGCGGCGGAGCTGAGCTCGCCTCCTCCCGATCCAACGGCGAGCTCGCCCAGGCCGATGGCGGGGTTCGCCAGGCGGCGGCGGGCTCGCCCTCCTCCCGATCGACGGCGGCGGGCTCGCCCGGCGGCGCCAGCGCGGCAGCCGGATCACCGGATCCTGCCGCCGAGATCCGTGGGATGAGGAGGAAGAAGATGCATGACATGTGGGACCCACTAACCTCTACACTCTATGACATGTGGGACCCATTAACGGTGTTAAAACTGCTATCCATTCCATATTTTGTCCCTCCAACCAAACAAAAAAAGGGTCGGAGCCACTCCAACCCGACCTTTGCAACCAAACATGAGAAGGGTTGGGCCGCCCCTAAAGCGAGGCGGCTCCACTCGCTCCAACCAAACACACGGTAAAAGTTCCTTCGTTTCCCTATAAAAGGGGACCGGGAGGCACGTGTAAAGGGGTTTACAACTTTTGAGAAGAAATACAGGCTTTCGGGTATTACTTGTCTCCGTGTTCTTAAGTTCCTTCTTATACGTATTCTTGAGTTCTTTCTTGTACGTGTTCGGGGATTCCTTCCGATTCTGCTAGTTTTCTGACATTTAGGCATTCAGCACTCAACTACGGCTTCAGATTTGGAAGCGTGAGCGCATATATCACAGAGAGTGAAAATGCGTTGAAAATGATCCAGGAGCAGGCTGCTGGCTAGCTACCACATGTGCACATCAGGAACTCTGTATTACCACCGCTTGGTTTATTTTGGGTAGAATTTGATTTGAGTAAAACGAAAAGAAGTCTGAGTGTGTAAACTTTAAAGCACAATTTGTGTCTAGACTAGAGGAGGTGATGAAGCACCTTCTTGGTACCGTGATGGATAATTCCCCTCCCCATAGTTAGAGCCAGTAATCGAAGCAGGATAGGTACAGGAGGCCAATCAAGCCCGGGACACAGCGGCGCCCGGCAAGTTCTGTTGTGTACAGCACTATCCAAAGTTCAGTTAGACAGCAAAAGGAGCGGTTCTATTGTTGAAGTTCAGAAAACTGCAGCAGAATGGCCACCATTGCTCAATCAACACCCCGGAGGAACTCCATCAAGTGGACAGGTAAGGTTAAGCCGGGAATCATTGACATGGTCAGTAGCCTGTAGCAGAAACGTGCGAAAACATTTCCCATACTGAAGTCTGAAGTTGCAGTCCCCAAGAATATTATGCGTATATTTATCTTATTTCAGGAGTTATTTGTCAGGCACCTGTCAAAGCAAATTTGACAAATTTATGTTCATTTTCAATTTTTTACTAAACATCTGCAGGCGAGTAACAAGAGATTTGTAGATAGCAAAATCATACCGACATTTCCCTGTACCAAATAGAAAACAAACTTTTATTATCTTTTATCTGTGACTCCAAAGCAATAACATAGAGCTTGAGCGAAGTCAGAATCAAGTCAAACCACCTCCTTCTTCTCCACGGCGGGACGAATTGATGTCAGGAGGCTGCATGGCGGCGGCGATTGCTATGGCCATGGCCAAGCGCGCGGAGTTGAGGCGGGCGCAGCCGCTGTACAGAACGATCACACTCCATCCCGCTGGCGGAGCCGCCTCGATCCAGGGAACTCGCAGGTTCCATCTCCGCGGCGGGTTCGCATCAGGCGGCGCACTCGGCCACCATCGCTCCGCCACCGGGAGCGTGACGCTCCTGCGGTGCGCGTGGTGCGGGAGCGTGAACCTCGCGGAGGCAAGCATGGGACGCCTGGCGGTTGAGCGAGCCAACAATGGCGGCGAGCGAGCGCGATGGGGCATGTCGCCGGACCCACATTTATAAAATCACACTCTATGATCGTGACCCATTAATCGCGATCCAAATCCATTCATATTTGTCCTCCAATTTGGTCGCGAGCTATTAACCGCGATCCGATTATTTGCAATTAGAACCCTGCAATTGAGCCGCCCCGAGGGCTCCTGCTGCCGCCCCTCCGCCGCCGTCCTCCCGGCCGGAATCGAGGAGTTTCATCCCGCCTCTCAATTCCCGATCTCATCCCCGCATCACGGACCGGAGGGCGGCGCGCGATTCGCCGCACCCGGGTAAAACGACGAACAAGCGGCCGCAGTCTTAAGTTCCTTGGCATGGGGCGGATTCTTGAGTTCGCGTACGTGTTCGATTCCTTCCGATTCGCTAGCTGACATTTAGCATTCAGCACTCAACTCGATGGCCGCCGATCGAGCGTGAGCGCATAGGTTCGCCTGCCGGTGACATTTTCAATGATCCACATTTTGAGGTTTTAGGGTAGCTACCACAGGCACATCAGGAACCGGTGGTTCCACTCTGGTTGATTTGACAGAACCTGATTTGAGTAAAACGAAAAGAAGTCTGAGTGTAACACTGCATCGTCAAGCACAATTTGTGTCTAGACTAGAGGAGGTGATGAAGACTTTCCGGAGTGAGCAGCAGTTAATTCTCCCGCATAGGTTTCTGATTGCCATTCCAATGGAAGCAGGATAGGGTACAGGAGGCAGATCGAGCATTCTCGCACAGCGGCGCCCGGCAAGTTCTGAGTGTACAGCACTATCCAAAGTTCAGTTAGACAGCAAAGGAGCCGGTTCTATTGTTGAAGTTCAGAAAACTGCAGCAGAATGGCCACCATTGCTCAATCAACCCGCCAGGAACTCCATCAAGTGGACAGGTAAGGTTACCACCAATCATTGACATGGTCAGTAGCCTGTAGCAGAAACGTGCGAAAACATTTCCCATACTGAAGTCTGAAGTTGCAGTCCCCAAGAATATTATGCGTATATTTATCTTATTTCAGGAGTTATTTGTCAGGCACCTGTCAAAGCAAATTTGACAAATTTATGTTCATTTTCAATTTTTAAACATCTGCAGGCGAGTAACAAGATTTGTAGATAAAATCATACCGACACTGTAAAATATGTCAAACTTTTTTATCTTATCTTGACTCAAAGCAGTAGTACATACACAGATCATGAAGTCAGCCATGGTATTTTTCCTTGGTCCGATCGATTACCGACCACCGTCTGCCGCATCGGCCTTCTCCACGTCCGCCGGGGCCACCTTCTTGACATCGTCGTCGGCGACCTCACCGTCGTCCTCCCCGGCGCATGCTCCGTGCGCGACGTCGTAGGTGGCGTGCAGGCCGACGAGCACGTAGTAGACGAGCATGACGGCGGTGCACATGGCGAAGCGGATGAAGGCGTCCTTGCCGAGCGAGCCCATGAGGAAGAGGTTGGTGGCGATGGACAGCGAGGGCAGCCACGGCACGAGCGGCACGCACGCCCTGGGCGCGCCGCGCCGCGGGCACCAGCAGCTGGATGCCCAGCGTCCCCGCCGCCCACGCCGGCACCAGCACCACGTACCCCTGCCACCGCTCCGGCGACGTGCCCCAGTACGCCGCGATCCCGACCGACGACGCGATGATCAGCGCCAGCAGCGCCACGAACCGCAGCGCGTGCGTTCGTGTGGTGACGCCCCGCACGTAGTACCTCCGGACGAGGAGCGCGGTGGCCATCATCATGAAGATGAAGAGAGTGCTGACGGAGAGGAGGCTGGAGAGCACGTCGAGGCTGGAGAAGAAGGCGATGCAGGAGCTCGCGATGGCGATGAGCACGTTGGCGTGAACGGGGGTGCCAGTCCTGGGGTGGACGAGCGCGAACACCGGCGGGATGATGTGGCTCCGGGCGATGTGGGTCGTGTACCTGGCCTGGCCCAGCGCGCCGACGAGGAGCACCGTGGTCATCCCCTTGAGCGCGCCGAGGGCCACGACGTACTGCGCCCAGTGCATCCCCACGTTGGCGAACGCCACCGAGTAGGCCGCGCTCCGGTCGATCGCCGTGTACGGCTGCATCATGCTGAGCACCAGCGCCATGACGCAGTAGATGGCGGTGATGACGGACATGGAGCCCAGCAGCCCCAGCGGGATGTCGCGGGACGGGTTCTTGGTCTCCTCCGCCATGGTCGCGATGTTGTCGAACCCGCCGTAGGCGAAGTAGACGATCGCCGCGGCGCGGAACACGCCGGGGACGCCGTACGGCATGAAGGGCTTGAGGTTGCTGGGCTTGGCGTGGACGAAGCCGGCGACGATGACGAAGCCGATGACGACGACGTGGACGGCGGACGCGACCCAGTTCACGCGGGAGGTGCCCTTGGAGCTCAGCATGGCCAGCGTCGCGGTGACCGCGATCACCACCACCGCGATGGGGTCCAGGTCGTTGTACCCCTTATGGAGCGACGTGTGGATGCGGAGCGCGGTGTCCGGCTTGTTGATGAGCGACGCGAGGTACGACGTCCAGGAGCGCGCCACGGCCGCCGTGCCGATGATGCTCTCGAGGAGGATGTTGGCGGCGGCGATGAAGGCCGCGAGGTCGCCGAGCTCGACGCGGAGGTACGCGAAGGACCCGCCCGCGACGGGGATCTCGACGGCGAACTCGGTGTAGCAGAACACGGAGAGCATGGCGGAGAGTCCCGACGCGACGTAGGAGAGCACGATGGCGGGTCCGGCGTGGTCGTGCGCCTCCTGGCCCGTGAGCACGAAGATCCCGGCGCCGATGACGGAGCCGAAGCCGAACCACGTGAGGTCCCACCAGGTGAGGCACCGGCGCATCTCGTTCTCGCTGCGGCGGCGCATGGCGCCGAGCTCGGCGGCGTCGGTGGAGCGGCCCGCGAGGCGGTCGCGGAGGCGGGACGGCGTCGCGCCCAGCGCGCGGCGGTACGCGCCCCAGCTCGCGAACGACGGCTCCGGGAAGAAGTCGTCCTTGTGCCACCGCCAGTAGCTCCTCGTCGTCGCTTCGGATGCCTTGCCGCCGCCGGCATCCCCGTCGTGCTCCGGCGAGGACGTCTCCACCACGGGAGCCATGGCTCGCTGCAGCCACGTAGCACTCGCGCCTTCGTGTGGAGGTGGAGTGGCTAGCGTCCTAGGGAGTGTGGCGAGCTGCTGCTGCTGCCCCGGGCTGGATCCCGTGGAGATATGGGAGTGCGGATGGATGGGTCAGTCAACTGATCGGGGCCGGGCCGTGAGCAGGACGTCTTCGCTTGGTGCTGTGCGCAGGAAATGCCAAGAGCCACCTCACGGACGATGTGTTCCCGTGCCAAGCAGTATGGGAAGAACCGGCGGTTCACTGTTGGTTGTGACTGGACGCATTGGATTGTCCCCTGTCAAAACATGACGTGCGTCTTGCCAAAACAAGCTTATACAAGGAGCAGCAGGATTGGAATATCCCACACACCGTGAACTGATGTTCTTGCAATTCCTTGTAACAGTTCGTGGACACTGGACAGTGCGATCCGGCTGGCTGGTGGCAAGCGGATTTCTTTGAACGGTTGCGTTGCAACTTGCAATGATGATAGAGAGAGAGACTGTGGATGCGTAGAAGGCTATATACCCCACACTGATTGCAAGAGCTGCTGACTCGGCCGGACGACGACCTGGTGCGGCGACGGATAGCAACGATACGTCTGATACCGACCGGCGGTCGGCAGAGCGCGCGAGCTCGTTGGAGATTCGCTCGAGGGGAGGGCAGCGCTGCCCCGGCGCGGCGGGATCGTAGAGGCCGGCAAAGCCGAGCTCCGTAGCGCTTGGAAGCACGCGCGGGGGGCTCGCTCGGGTGAAGGCTCCAAAGTCCAAACACTCGCCATCCGCCCGCCCGCCCGCCGTCTCGCATCACAAGTTGGCGTCGTGCCGCTGCCGCAGATCACCCGCTCGCTCGCCATCACATCACCGCACATCGCATCACCTAACGCACGCCGAGCAGCGGAGAGCGTTGGCTGTCGCGTCGCGTATATCTCTCGGGTTCGATCTCGGTGGCTTTTGTTCACACAGGGAAACAGATACCCCCGCAGCGTGCACGATCAGAAGCGTGCGTGGCCTGCGTACGTGCCACGAACGGCGTCAAAGGTTGATGCGTCCCCGTAGATCGCAGGCGGCAGGGACAGTTTTTCTTCGAGACAGGCTACACAGGGTCCTTTTTCTCCGAGGACACAGTTAGCGCTGCTGTTCGGCCCGGCGGCGACACGACTTGGGTGGGGGGAGCCGGAAGTCTACGCTAGCTAGTAGTTTGGGTGTGGTCCGGCTTGCCGGCGCGATAGGCCCGTGCCCATCACGCTCTGGCTTGTCTGTCCTGTCCTCGCATAAACTTGGTTTGGTCGCGACGGCGACCTCGCGCTGACGAGGTTGAGTGTACACGAAACCCGGCCGTCTAGAAATCTAGACTTTTTTTTTGCTCGCTGTCGTGATTTTGTTTTATTTAATATTTTAAGCTAAAATTTAAAAATAGCTTATGCTAAACTAAAATTACAACAACTAGTTTTTCTTATCGCCGCAAAGCTTGTGACTTGACCAATTGTCCACGCACGCTGCTTGGCCGAGTGACCGCTGAGCTGGCAAGTTGAGTCGGGCCACATACTTTGGCGTGACTCCTTCATGAGTCTTATCAGACGTGATCAAAAGGATCAGTTTTTGAAGTTTTAGTTTACTAGTAACGTGCACTTTGGCGTGACTCCTTCATGAGTCTTATCAGACGTGATCAAAAGGATCAGTTTTTGAAGTTTTAGTTTACTAGTAACGTGCACATGCGAATGTTTTTGTAAAAACTATCAAACATTTCTTTTTTTTTATTTGTAGAACACACATACAAGACAAAGCACAAGGTATTGATGTGGCCAATAACCAATGATAGCTTCATTTAACGGAGCCTCATCGTCACCACACCAGGACATTTGATACATTTGACATGAGCACATAAAAAAGAAATTGTATTTATCATTCATTTGGTCTCTCAAGTATCTGTACCCTTACACACATATTTGTATAATAAACCAACAAATACCGGCAAACTAATACTCATGAAAAAAATAGCAATCGATTATTTGATCTATTATATACTCAGAATCATTCTCTTTAGACATTAGAAAAGACATCATTTTAACTGTGTCTTCGAGCTTAATTTTGCAACTACCAGGACCAACATGCCCAATGTTGCATTATTGGCATTTCAGGGTGCCACAGCGAGCATCCGGTGGTGGAGCTCCTCGCGGGGGTAAGCTCGCCTTACGGCTGCGAAGCGAGACTGTTTTTTTTTTAAATTATTTCTGTTATTTCTGATTTTTTTTCTGATTCTTCTAAATACTTTTTGTAACTTTGTATCACACCCTTTTTTTTCCAAAAACTTTGTATCGCTTAATGTCCCCTAAAATTATAGCAAGCTTCCATTTCTCCTCTCGGCGATGTCATGCTATGAACTAGCAAGGTACTCCGCGCAAATAGCGCGAGTAGCTAGCATTTTTTTAGCACAACATACATTTGAACACCATTATTATTTAAACTAACACTAAAACTCTTTTTTTTAGTCTAGTTGGGAAATATTAGAGAACCCGATTTTCCTAACTAAGAGCATCTTGAAGAGTCTTTCTAAATTTTACTCTCTAAATTATCATTTAGAGAGTCATTTGCATAAAAATCATTTTCTATATCAATTCACTTCCCAACACCTTTTCTATTTCGTATGCGCACTTAGAGAGTCATTCTCGTCTTCTATACTTGGCTAGCGAAAAATCCGGAATAGAAGATGACTATATTCGAATGACCATTTAGATAAGCTGTTGGAAGGCATTTTTTTTACCAAAATTTCTATTCCTACCATTTAGAAAGAATATAGAGAGTCTCTTGGAGATGCTCTAAGACTATATAAATACTATGACAATTTCTTACTATCGAACGTTGAATTTACTTATTTATTTATTTATTGCCTATTAGATTTTTATAAAATCCCATAGCACGGGTAACTAACTTTTTATGCAGATATTTTAATATTTTATTTCAAAATAAATTATTATAAATAATTGTATTTAGTCAGTCATGATTAGATATTATCGTATATATTTACATTTTCATATTATGACACATTTTTTAACATGAATTAAAGATAAAAAACAATGCTTATATACGAACATATTTGTCATACTTACTATAGAAACATAAAGATCTATACTTTCTTCACATGAATTTAATTTTGTATGCTTTTGATTGGCGATGTTCATCTTTGTTTGTAAGGTTTTTTTACGACGATAAAATATCTTTATATTTAAATAGAATGGTCAAAGAATAGTATTAAGTTAATAATTAAAAATTAATTTTGAGTTTGAGATTTTTAATCATTATCATATCCATTCTATATATGCATGATCCTAATTTACACTTATGGCGGTTGCATCGATTTCTCGTAATGAACTCTACACTTGGGTCAATAAATACATTCTTGTGGCTAGAAAGGTATATCCTTATAGAGTGTTTGGTTCCCGACCACGGATTGCTCCTACAACATTAGCCTCTCCGCCATGCTACAGTCAACAAAAAAAAAGGAAGAAGCTCGTGGCTGTGGCGTCTGGAAAGGGGGCTACAAATTGTGTGTGTTTGGAGGCCACGACCTTAATCTTTGTGTTAATCTCTTTTCTTTTTGGCCTCCAAACACGACCTTAATCTTTGTGTTAATCTCTTTTTTTTGGCTTTTGCTAACTCCGGTCAAGAAGGCCATGCGTGGCTCTAATGTGTGTGAACTTGAAGTTTTTTTTCTTTAACTAACGATCAGAAAACAAACATGTTTTATGATCCCATCTATCCTTTTTTAGACCTTTTTCACTTAATCAGTATTATGCTTATCGAAGATGTATTCCAATCTCGGTAGTTAATAGAAATAGGCCTTTTTTACATTATGAAATTAATAAACTCAAAGTTTGTTAGGAAATACCAAAATTTCAACTTGATAAGGATTTTTACAATAGTATAGATGGTTATTATGAGGCCAATCACATTTGTGTGTCCATCACCCTTGGAGCCCCCCCCCTACCCCCACCCCCACTGTGGTGTTTGTTGCGTACCAAAAGTTAGATGCTCGAAAGTGAGGTGCTTCTCAATCCTGAGTCTTCTCGAGTACCTTTATTTCCTTATTTTTGCTTCATCCAACACTTTTCTCGGTCATAGGTTGTATATCTCATCGTCGTCTGGTGTAGCTCTCACTACAATACTCTTGAACGGGCAATTTCTTATTTTTATTTCAAAATTCATAATCCCTTATCGGCTATCAATATCTTGGTGGAAAATGTGTGCTAGGCACCAATAGTGGTAAATAAAAAATGTGGTAATTGCAATAATAATGAAGCAAATTGTCCCTTCCTTGTGGAAACTAAATATATATTGGCATACAATATCTAGAACTCCATGTATGTGTAATATGAAATATAAACAGTAAAAAATTATAACATATTTTTAAATTTATTCATCGTAGTACTAACTTTTTTTTTTGCAGGAAAGTAAACCATGGAGTATTTCTTTTAAGAAGAAATCATATTATAATATAAACTACCAATGATACTAAATTTTAATCTTAATGTTTAACCCCTGGCCACAAGTCATCTCCGTACTTTGCCACATATGTGGGTTCGGTCCTCCAAGAGCTGTTACAGCTGTCTTCCACCTGTCTTGGTAAGATCAGGCAACGGAAAAAGCTTGGCTGGCAAAGGTAATGGACAAAGCGAGCTTGGTTTGGTGTATATTTTGTTGGCTTGACTGTCGAGTACTTAAAAGTATCAATACTTCACATGGAGTTCATATTATCTCAAAGTCACTCGCTTACATACAAGCTTTTTGTTGGGGACCTTATGGAGCAGTCAATGGATGCACCGCAATTAGTGCAAACACATCTACCCATTTTTATCCCTCTTTCACATGGTATATATTTTCAATTTGCGAAGCTAAATTTTGGTAAAAGTTGTAAAGCCGCAGTGTATTTATCCTGATAGGAGCCGTAGGTGTGCCCGCCAAGGTGAATGCCGCTCCGGCGCTCCGTTCGCCCTGCGCCGCCGCGCTGCAGCGGCCTCCTCGCTAGACGACTCGCGCCGTGCGCGCCAACTGCACAGCCGACGGTGAAGGGATTACGATATCGACCGTGGAACACTGTGCTCAGCGTCCGTGCCGGCGTGACGCCGGGCGACGTCTCGTCGACAGCTCGCACCGACCACCGCTTGACGAGTCCTCGTAGAGACTAGAGAGCGCGCTCGCCGCGCCGGGGCTTTTCACTTGCAAGTCGAAGGCCTATGCTCTGACGCCGCTGGGCTCGAGCTGGGCCTTTCAATGCAGTCGAAGGCCTGCCTCCTCGGGCCCTCGTCGCCGGCGGCTGTCACGAATCCGTGATGCCCATTGTCCGATGACATGGCTTGGTGCAGTCAGCACTCAACGGTAAACCTACACCTGAAAGCTTTGGAGGTTTTAATCAAGTCGACAAAAAGCGGAGCGCACTGGATGCCTTGCTTGCGACGGGCAAAGACGCAAAGCACGATGCAGAGCCATGGCGCAACGGAGGACAATGCTTCCCACGGATAAAAGCAAAAGAGCAAGCAACGGAAAGATCTAACTTCACCACGCTGCAACGGACGCAGCTGGACATACCAATCAGCGCATGGAATCATCTGTCAGCACGTTGCGCGCGGCTGCTGCCGCCGGGGCGACCGCCGGTCCTCTCGCCCTGCACCGCCGCCGCCGCGGCGCCGCGCGTGCGCCGCGCGCCAGGGCTCCCGCCGTGCGCGCCCAGGGTCAGGCGGCGCGGGAGCCGGACGCCAATGCGGTGCCGGTGGAGGGAGGAGGGCCGCCGCCGGCGTCCGTGCCCAAGGCCGCGCTGAGGGTGGGCACCGGCGTGGCGCTGGCGCTCGCGCTGGGCGCAGCCTCCTGGACGGCGCGCGGCGGGAGGGCAGCCGGCGGCCCTGTCCTGCAGCCGGCCATGGTGTGCGCCCTCAACGCCCTCACCGACGGCGCGGCGCGCGTCTCGGCGGACCCGCGCGGCGCGGGACCATGAAGACGAGCGTGGACGCGCTCTCCGACTCGCTGTTCCGCCGCGAGGACTCGCCCAGGGACCGCGCCACGCTCATGGACCTCGTCTTTGAGCAGGTCACCAAGGAGGTATGCTTCTGTAGTTCTGCTCACCTACAACAAGATCATAGCCACCTGCTGCCGATGCTAATGCTTCGAGTTTGTGCATGCGCCGTGCGCAGCATATCACTGACAGGGGCAAGCTGACGAGCCTGCTTCAGAAGGAGTTCTCGGCGTCGCGCGACTCCGAGAGGAAGCTTGACTTGGGTTTGCTGCTCACTGACGTTCTGATCAATCAGGTGAGTTACAATGTTTTTCTTGCCACGTGTCAGGCACTCATGCTCCCTCCATTAGTGATCAAGCACTATGTTTTGCCATGCATTGCAGAGAGACTGGCAGAGGGCAAAGGAAGTTTGCCAGCAGATCACAGGCCGCTACCAACGTGACTCGAGGCCGTACCTGCATTTGGTAATGTTTTCACATCTGTCCAGTTTCTGAACTTTATTTGTTCTGAAATGTTCTGCTCCGTTTTGGTTTTCGTCAGGCTGTGATCAACATGATGATGGCAGTGGAAGGCATGCTGACCCCAGACACGGCCACCACTGATGACATCGAGAAGATGACCAAGAGCGCCATGGACGCCTGGAAGGAATTCAAGACCAAGAGCGAGCTAGCCAAGGGGTCAGCAGATT
Organism: Cenchrus purpureus; assembly: GCA_022644695.1. NCBI lineage: Eukaryota > Viridiplantae > Streptophyta > Magnoliopsida > Poales > Poaceae > Cenchrus > Cenchrus purpureus. The sequence continues at coordinate 106,134,567 of CP053459.1, forward strand.
CCACCACCTGAGATGTAACACCGTGCTTTAATTATGTGCAGTTTCAACCTTTGAGCGGTTTTGGAGGTTTTCCATTTTGTGAAAATGTTAAAAAAATGGTTTCATCTAAAAATCATAACTAATTCATTTTAAATCAGAAATATGGAACTTATACCCAAAGTTTTATAAAATGTCATCTATCTATTGTCGAACTATTTGGAGTCATCTGCATCTTATTATTCATATTCCTAGTATTTTTAGAAAAGCAATAAAAACTAGAAACTTGAACATATAATATTTAAAAACTCCGTATGATTTTAGATAAACCACAACATTTTCTAAAATGAAGAACCACCAAAACCGCTCAAGGTTGAAACTCTGTGACAATTGAATGACCTTTTTTTATCTGGTTTCTAGTTAGGTTGAAAATGTGCTTGATCAGGTTGTCATCGGACTTTCCTTCTTTAACGTGCCAGGGATGACTGTTGAATTCGTGTGTCCTGTGATCCTGTCCAAGTAGTTGCGTGTGAAGTTTCCCCAATTTCAATGCTTGCCACTGAATGTTCTAGCGAAGACAATTTTTTTTTTACATTGCATAAATTACCAAATATTATACTCTATAAAAATTACCCTGCAAGTATGCCAGTATATGTAGTTATGTACACTCATATAATCTTCAGAACAAAAACAATTTGCAATGGGGACATTTACAGAAAACTTATTCAGCAGACTCCCCCCACATCTTCAGAAGATATCTCTCGCAGCTGCTCCCGGCAATGTTTCTCGAGGATGCCATCCTACTGACCCGCTGCTTCTTCCCTCCTCCGCCGCCGTCAGGCTTCAAGTTGTGCCGGTACTCGACGGCGATGTGCTCGAACACCTCGACCTCGAACATGTTGATTCTCACCTTGGGGCTCATCTGGTCCCTGACGTAGGCGAAGGCGAGCTGGTCCCGCGGGTTGAACGCCTCCAGCTCGTTGAACAGCAGGCAGGAGAAGAGATCGCTGGCCAGGCCGTGCTTCCTGATGATGATCGCCGTGTCCGGCACATCTGCAGAATGAGACAGAACGCGTACAATGATCACGATCCCATATTCTGATTCTTTCTGTTGGGACACGCTACTCCCTCCATTCCAAATTGTAAATGGTTCCAATTTTCACACCTGATGGATATGGAAGCTTGCTGGGAGACCATGGCTGGAGGCCGTTGGCGCAGTAGGTCTCCATCTGCGCCCTGATGGCGTCGACATCCCCCCACTTGCGCCACCTCGCCGTCGCGACCGCCTCCTCCATGGTGTGCAGGTTGAACGGGTGCCTGGACACCGCCACGTCCACGCCCCTGACGACGAGCAGCGCGTGCACCAGCAGCATCGGGTCCACCGTCAGCTGCATCTTGGCGTCGACCCACACGCTGAACCTGGCGTTCGGGAACAGCCGGTGCAGCAGGTGCTTCGCGATCACGCCGTTCATCGCCGGGTTCTCGTAGGGGAGCTCGCCGGCGCGCAGCGTCACCACGCGCCACGCGCCGACCTTGGCGCCGCCGTGCGCGTCCCGCGCGGCGGTGAGGAGGATGCCGTGGCGCGCGAGGGCCCTGCGGGTGGCGTCGTCGATGAACATGAAGAAGCACGCCGCGGCCAGCGTCCCGGCGGCGAGACCCCTAGGCTGCCGGATCTTGTCGTAGTCGTTCAAGATCGCCGACGCCACCACCACGCCCCTGCACTTCTCCATGGCCAATCTGTCTGAAAACCGTGAACGTTACTTTTTTTTTTCCTGTTAAAATAGCATTTCTATCTGGCTTGCATCCAAAGGGATTATGATTGGAGATGACGAGAAATAATTATGTCACGATGTGGGCATGTGGCGGCTACTCGAACGCTCAGACATGGACACGGCAAATATCACCAAACTCACTCACCAGCTTCTGGGACGGGGAATTCCTTGAAGAACCCGCAGGGAATCTCCACGCGGCTGTCAGTGTGGTTGAAGAACCATCTCCGCATCTCGGTCGAGAGGTTCCCAGCGAACGTGTCCCTCCTGCCACTCTGGTAACGAAGGGCAGGTGATCTGGACGCAGACGCCGAGAGGTTGCGGCTGAGGCCGTTGATCTCTTCCAACGCAGTCTTGTAGTCTGCCCGAGTATAGTGTATAATAAAAGGAAAAGAAAAAAAAAAGAAAAATCACCTTAAGCATTTCGAGTGCAAACGAACGTAGATAGACTCCATCACCCCGATGGAAAATTTCGTTAAAATTGTTCTATAAACAGTCAAACACCAGATCAAAATGATGAAACAAAACAAAAAAATCATTCGAAAATGAAGAACCACTGGGATCAACGTGACGTGGCGAAAAGGTCACCCGGAGGATTCCGATCGTAACGGATCATCGAAATCGAGGAACGAATGGCCAGGCACACCGCACAGTGCGCCGGTATGACGACACATGAAGAACGGAAAAGGAAGATGCGCGACGGTTGCAGCTCGTCCATGACGACGGCGAGACAGCATGCAGAGACCTGCGAAGGCGACGGGGGTGGAGCAGATCGCCCGCGGGACGGGGAGCGCGTGCTTGTGCTCGCCGTACCCGGGCGGGTACTCGAAGAGCGCCGCCGTCGTCTTGGCATGGGAGGGGAATGGCATCAGGAGGCGGAGGCACCGGCGGCCGGGGTCGGAGAAGGAGACGTAGAGCGCGAGCGGGAGCGTGGTGAGGAGGTAGAGCAGCGACAGGCACAGCAGCTTCGACTCCAGCACCGCGGGGCTCCGCACGCGCACCCACCCCACCATCCCGCCGCCCCGCCGCCGTCGCAAGGCTTTGCCGGCCTTCCGCCTCCTGTGGGCGCGGCGGCGTGGACCGTGGAATCGGCGAGCTCTCTCTCGCGGAGTGATCGTAGGGGAGCGCTGGGTTCTGCCTTCTCCGGGCTGCGGCAGTGTGTGAGTGACGCGAGTGGCTGCGCCTGCGTGGCGCACGGCGCGGCGAAAGGCGCGCGTTTTTCTCTTACGTTTGGACTTGGGAGTGTCCTTGGATCTAGCAACAAGAACCGTGCTTATTGGTTGACCAGGTGGTGGTTTAAAATTTGGTGATTGGTTCAGTTCAAGTGCGAGTACCAATTGATCCTTCTGTCAGACCTTGATCCTGCCCAGGTGGTACGGTTTTTGTTAAGCACATGCATGCCGTGGTTTGTTTACTGACCGTGACCGATGATCGGTTAGTTTAAGTGCAGACCGATTCCTATAGCTAATACTATCACTGATTCATCTTTTGGGTCATGTGTAGTACATAGTTTAGTGTAGCATATTAAGATTGATTCATCGAACAAATTCCAAATTACTCTTCTCAAGTATAACTGAACAAAGTCCAAATTACTCTCCTAAAGTATAACTAAAGTGAGCAAAGTCTAGATAACCTTCTAAATATTTCTTTATACAATTTGGTTCAATTTACCCCCTTAACACGATTTGTCTTTTTTTTTTCCTCCATGCACAAGTAGAGTTTTTAGTTCAAATTTTGCAAATTTATAGCACACAATATATAAGATATGTCAAAAATGTATCATGAATTTTTTATCACTATTTTTATAGGGAAATATATTTAATAATGAAATTTATCCTTAAGATATAAAATTATTTAAAATCAATGATGAAAATTTCATCAAACATTTTTTAAAGTAGATTATGATGTCCATGACCACCTTGCAAAGTCTCAAATTAAAATTTAACTTGTGCATGGAGAAAATGATAAATTGCATTATGGGATAAATTGAAACAAAACATAGTTTATGAGATTATTTGAACTTTCACTATATTTTAAGGGAGTAATTTGGACATTTTTCCTTCTAAAAATAGCATGCCTATATTTTACCTTTGCATGTAAAAAAGAGCAATTGCCAGCAAGCGAATCCAATGCAAAAAAACATTATGATACATTATTTACTTGAGCGCCTTTATTTTTATATAAGCTTTCATTATTCATCAGCAGAGTACATTAATGACACAACACTTTCTCTAAGGAAAAAAAAAACTTATTCGAGCAGTTACACATTACACTTGGTATCTCGAAGATAGATGCTCACGGCTCACACAGGCAAACCTTAGTTGATGGCGGAGCCCTCCACCTTGGCGCCGCCGTCGAAGAGCATCCAAATCTCGTTGACCCTGCCGCTGAACTCGAACGGCGAGTTGTACTGCGCCACGGTGTAGGACGTGGCCTTGCCGGCGGCGCGTCCCTCGCTGACGGCGGCGGCCCACTTGGTCCCCTGCAGGCTGGCGTCGAGCCGCGCGGCCTGCTCGCCGACGTCGGCGTCCGCCACGAATCCCCCGAACCGGCGCACGGCGGCGTACGTCGCCCCGGCCCACCGGTGCACGGCCAGGCCCTCGGCCGGCGGCGGGTCCGCCTGGTTCTTGGCCGGCACGTAGAAGCTGACGACGAAGGAGGAGGCGCAGAAGGGCCCGTCGCTGGGCAGCACCTGCGTCAGCACCGGCGCCGTCATCTCGATCGTCTCGTTGTACGCGTTCTTCCCCTGGATGTAGTTGAATAGCCTGCCATGCGTGTGTATTTCAGCCCAGTGTGAGGAAAGTACGGCCTAGGAACTCTAAACGAGCCCAATATGTAAGGCCCATAGAGTTCACCTACGAGGCCCAGGCCCATCGAAAGAGTGAGCTAAGACAAGGCGAGAGGAGCTTACTGGAGGAAGCCGGTGCGCGTGGCGGCGACGAAGGAGATGTCCTCGATGGGGGAGGTGGAGACCCACATGGCGTCCGTGTAGCGCCGGATCTCGAACCCGTTGGCGCTGTCCACCACCTCGTACGCCGGGCACTCGATGCGCTCGCACGTCGGCGGCACCGCGGCCTCGGCAACGGCCACGGCGAGCAGCGCCGCGGCGGCGGCGACGAGGAGCAGGCTGCTGCTGCTGCTGCTCCGGCGCGCCATGCTTGCTTCTCCCTCGCGCTTGCTGCTGCTGCTGGTGAGGGTCGTGGGGGATTGGGTGTCTCTGGTGGTCGATCGGGGGCGTCCGTGCGGCTGGGGATCGAGTGAGTGATAAATAGGAAGTACTCGCGCTGGTCTGCACAGCAGAGCTCAGAGGATGGTTTGCGGCGAAGGCGCTTCCACGTCGCGGGTATTCGAGCGCTTGGACACCGTTGGAGCTCAAGAATTTCGGTCGAGAGTTTGAGACCACAGGCAGACAGGCTTGAGGTTAACTGCAGAAACACGTAGAAAGTGTAGTACCCGTTTTGGTGTTTTCTGAGATTTTTTTTTTGTTTCTGGTCGAGTCGCTGCGTATAATACACCCACCTAGACCTAGCACACACGTCTTCAACTGAGTTCTGGGTGACGTGAAAGAAAAGAAGTCGATTGTATATCTTCTTCAGAATCATAGGGGACAGCACCTGGATATCTTAGCGGCAACCATCAGGGAAAATAAATAGTTCTCCCGCAATCAAATTCTGCGGTGTCAACGTTCTACGGTCATCACTTTGGCCGATCAAGCAATTTCGCAGCAGTTGAGCTCATTCGGAGTGTTGTTGGGATGTGAATGTTCAGCAGTTTTACTTTCACAAGCCTGTTTGCTGCACTGGTGAAGCAAGGAGCTCATAGCGTCCACCTCTGAATTTCTCCTCAATTATGCGAGTAGCGAGCTGTCGGATTGGAACATGCGGGACTGCGGAGTCTTCTTGGTCTATTATTGGTTGTCTCTGTCAAGATTTGATGTTATCCTAGCTAGTATTGGCTGAACTAAAGTTGAGGTAAATTGACTGGATTGAAGGTTTCAAAAAGTGGATGACAGAAACAGAGAACCTCTGTTGAAAAGCATGGAATGGGATCATACATACAATGACACAAGCCATGAACACGACGTGCAGAATTGCAAGGTTCACACGATTGATTCTGATTTCATTCATAAATAAATAGATAACATTAATAAGCAAGCAGCAGCAGCAGCAGCTGCTGCTGCATTATTCAGTAGAAGAACAGTCGTATATAGCACAGCAATTACAGCCAGCAGCAGTAGTAGTAAAAGCAGGCAGTTTTAACCACGATAAACGCACTCGACGGCGGCGGCGGCCTAGTTGGCTGCTGCTGCGGCGGGTGCCTCCTTGGCGACGGCGGGCTCCTCCTTGTCGCCGCCACCCTCCTCCTTCTCGAAGGCGCTGACAGGGTACGTCCTGCCGAGCCCGGTGGGTGTCTTGAAGGTGATCTTGGAATGGTCGTCCTTGTCGAGGAACATGTCGGAGAGGGTGACCCAGATGAGGAGCTCCTTGGTCTTGACCCCGGTCATGCGCTTCATCCGGCGGTCCTCGACGAAGGCGGTGACCTCGGCGGCGTACGAGACCTGGCGCCCGATCTGCTTGAAGGTGTGGGTGAGTGCCTTCTTCTGGCGGAGCCAGACGAAGCCCGTGGACCGGTTGTACCCGACCTCCTCCATGTCGGCGAGCGGCAGGAGGCCGAGCGGGAGGTGAACCTCTGAGAGCAGCTGGGTGGATTTCTCGGCGCAGAGCGCCGAGCCGTGGTACACCTCCGCGCCAGCGCGGTGCTCCTCGATGGCCTGCGACCCCATGGGTTTGGATTGGATCGAGGCCGCCGGGTGGGATGAGGAGGCGAGTACGGGCGGGCGGGCGGGCTGGGGGATTCCGGCGAGGTGGTGGCGAACGCTGGGGTTGTGGTGTGGGTGAGGCTTGGAATCTTGGATTGGGGAGGAGCGGGGATTTATACAGGGGAGGAATGGGTCGGCGGGGTCCGGGTCGGCGGGGAGGTTGCCGGTTGGGGTGCGGGGGGATTTAAGGCGGGTTTAGTTAATGCGCTGGGTGCGACGAGGCTGCGAGCGAGCGAGCTCGGGGTGGCGACGTGGTGAGGTCGCCGTGGTGCAGGTGGGGGTTGCCGGGTTGGGATCGGCTCGGATGGGGTGGTCTCCGTCGGCGGCCGTGTTCGTAGTTCGTTCGTGTCCGCAGCAGGTGGGGTTTGGCTGATGGTGGCTGGCGGGTGGTTGCGCGCTCGGCCTCCGGCCGCGTCGGCATCGTGGCTTAAATTTAGCGACGGCGATCGCCGGGGTCGGCTTGGCTTGGATCCCCGTCGCCAAGCCGTTGAGCGAACTGCGTCGAAACCGGTCACGCTCACAGTCACAGCTGAGCTGATGGTGCACCACCCACAGAAACAAGGGGGCTCGGCTCTCAAGGCTTCTCTTTGCTACCCCACCCTGTTTCAGTGTTTCAGAAGATTTCGAGTATATACTGCAACGAAACCAATCGCCTGATTCTGTGAAACGTGCACAAAAAATCTGGTGTCAATTATCATGGTAATCGATTCGCAGCTGCTGTCTGCTACCGACAGTTTTCCAACACGCGATAGTGTAGTGTACCGTCGTCGTGCATGATCGCTGCACGCACTCAATTTGTTAGTTTGCTTACTGTACGATCAGCATAGCTCAACTGCAAATGATCCTGTCATGGGCAATGGTTATGGCTGAAAGCCCCGGAGCATTCATGCTGAAACCCCAACCTCCAACTGCACTAGGACGTGTCGCGGTCTTCGTCTTCCTGATGAGCTCAGAAAGGAAGGAGGAGAGAAGAGAGAGAAGCCAACACGGCGGTCACTGGTCAGCGTGTTGGATTTGTTTTTTTTTAATAATGCAGCGCGCTGGATGCTTCGTGGCCAAACAAACTCCGTATAAACCGTGCAGTATAGTTCTTGATCCAACGGCCAAAAAAGGAACGTTGAGAGAATTACGGCGAGTGCGCAGCAGAGCAGCCACAGCCAGCAGGTTCGGCCTCGCCGTTCGACTTCCATTGCCGTTGCCGGCTTGCCCGCGGTCGCTGCTACCCCGCCGATCCCCTCCGGCCGCCACCCGCGGTCGGCGCATGCGCGGCTCCCGGCGTCCTCCGCACCCGACGAGCGAGTTTCGCCTCAAGGTGCAGCCGCTTTCGCCAATCACCCCCTAACCTGCGGTCACATTTTGTGGAACTTCGGGTCTGCATTGCTTACTTCCTACTTGCTCTTCGATTGGATGGTTGGGTCTGCCTTTAGTTGTTGAGCTGTTCGCGTTCTTGGTTGGATCTGTTTCGTGTAGGTTCAGGACTTCAGGGTGGAATTTTTGGTTTGCAGCTCCGATTGACAGTATCAGAGGTTGGATCTGGAACTTGCTTGCTCACTCCGAACAGTGACTTTGATCTAGTAGGTGACTTTAGAACCTAAATTTATATGCGATTTGCATGTTTGGGGTCTTCAGATACTTGTTATGATATCCCACTACTGATGCTGTTTTAGTTTAAGTTCGTATTCGAAATACTAGTTGTTTTTGCAAACTAATCTGGACTGATTTTTTCCTCAGCAGTAAAAGCAGCTCATCTGACCGCTGACTTTGTGTTTCAAAATACAGCATAGATTTTCTAAATAAGATCTCAAGCACTAGAGTTTGTAGCTTTTACGCTTAGGCGTGCAAATGTTGTATTGTGGCCCAGTTCTCAAGTTCAACAAGTGTGAGGTACTTTTCACTTGCATCCTGCTCCATGTAATCTACAGTGTCATTAATAGGAAGGCTGATCATTCTCAAAAAAAAAAGGAAGGCTGATTCTTTTTTCCAACATTTTATCTCTGAGATTGATCACTTAAACTGGGGTTAAGTCTGTATAACAGAACAAGTGTCACTTTCTCCATCTCTATAGTCTGTACAGTACTTCCCTAAAGAAATGTGGCTCTGATTTTCTCCTAATCAGTTCTTCATGACTCCACCAAGTTCCGCAATTCTGTTTGCAAACATCAAAATCATGCTCTTTAGGTAATTTCTATGACTTACAATATACATCACACATAGTTATAGTAGTTTATGCTGTACTACCTTCCTAAAACGAAAAATACAAAATGGTCCTAAGAAACTTTTACATGCACGGGTAAGATAGAACTGATTTGGCAGAGGTCTGGGAAATCTGTGGTTACTTCAAGGAATGTCAAGTAGGCATAGGCAACCATGATTCTGGGCGGCCTTATTGCACTCTTTGTCAGCAGCCACTCCTCCAGTTGTTGGTATTGTAGAGGGAAAAGGAATTGTTGCTCTTCACGTAATTGATGTCTTATATGATACGAAGCTTCCATAATCAAGACTCCATAAGAAACAAATGGTCACCATCTCGAATAACTGTAATATCATCAATTTCTGCAAATGCTTGATTGAGCAGTTTTGTGGGACAATGACCAGCAAACTTCTCACCTGCACCATAAATTTGCAGAATAAGACAGTATGGTATTGACTGTTCTAGATTCTAGTAATTTCTCACTGCTGGTATATGGGACTGGTCATGGCCCCCTTATCACACTAAACCAATACAAATATTCTAATGAAACAATAAGAAACTGGAAACCAATAAATCAGTATTGGCTCAATTTAGTCCAGTTATCAAAATAATGTCTGTACAGTGTCAACTTCAAACAACCAACAATGCTGATTAGTTGTGGGGTAGCAATTGGCGTGCGATACCGCATTATGTTTTTACTTTGTTCAGACATTTTTTATTTTTGTATAAAATGAAAATCAAAATACTCCAGCAATAAGAAATGTGAAATCTAGACTCTCCTAACATAGTAGCAGCTGGAAGGACTTCTCAAATAAGCTCCAACCCCTTTTGTACTTTGAACTTAGAAGCTGTAGCTCCTTTGGGCTTTTATGAGCTCTCCTATGGATGGTGATAATGGTATAATTTGTATGAATTGAGGAATACTTACTAGCTACAGTAAATAATTCATCCATAGATCCTGGTAGATTTATAAGTTTTGCAGGGAACCTCAAATCTGTGTTCTGTGAATACATGTGAATCGTCACTCTTTTATTTCCTGAGACCACAGAACCACCATACTTATCTGAACACACGCCATCTTCTGTGCACTTATCAGTCATCTCCTGAAGATTCTCACCCACGGAGAACGCAAGCATCTTATCTGGGGTCGTTGACTGCCTGACTTTTGTGTATTCATGTGTGTTTTGAATAATTGCATGGGCTTTTTCAGAACCTGTGATGCTACCATCATTCAACATCTGTTGATGAACGTCTCTCTTGCCTTTGTCCATACACTCTGCATGCATCGTTTTTGCAGGAATATGTTTTTCTATGCCTTCACCTTTAGCAAGCAAATAATTGATTCTGTTGAATTCATTGTATTTTGCAGTCTTATTTGGTTCATGTCTATCTGTTTCTTCAAGTTTTTCATAGTGCTCATCTCTGCAGCATGATGTCAATCTTCCTTCTGTTTCACTTTCTTGACTGGCTTGGTTGAAGGTGGAATGACTATTGTACTTTCTGAAGTGTTGATTGTGCATTCTTGCAGATTTCTCCATGAGCCCAGTGGAGAATATTGTATGTTGGCCTGTTTTCTGTCAAATGATGCATAATAACATTAATCTCCTTTTCTACACAAACAAGGGAATTGTATAACATAATATCATGATTATATGAAATAATAAACACCTGAAACAAATTGTTCAGTACAATTTGTTCGTCTTCTTTGTTATCGTCAAGAATTTTTTTTAGCACTATCGTGCTCACCCTCAAGAGTTGTGAAACTTTTGTTGTACAGACTGTAAATGGCTGAGGAACATTGCAGAGAGCTCCAATTTCACCAAATATTTCACCAGTGGACAGTACTCCCTGAACCTGCAGTTTTTAGTAACGCGCTTTAAATTCTTAAATGTTCTTTTCATTAATGTAAAATGCACATGTGGTCATTCGTACCTTTTCAACCCCATCAATCTCAATCCGTTCTTCCTGTCATAGAAGGTAACAAAATGATAATATGCTTGGATTTAGATACTACAGAAAATGGTAATAATCAAAACTATAGATTTACTGACCACTGCCCCTGAAACTAATATGTAAATATCTGTAGGTGCTTCATTTCGTAATATGACAAGTTCTCGTGGTGGAAAGTACTCTGCTTCCATTGCAGTGACCTACAAAGATAAAACAATTCGTGAGCATTCATTAGTTTTTTTATATTTCTCATATACACTCTTCATTTCGTCTAGCATAGCAAACTAGTTTTCTTGTTCATACCAGTTGGAGCATGCAAGTAAAGGAAACACCACGAAAAAGATAGACTTTTTCGATGATGGGGAAGAATAAGTGATACGCTATGCTTGATCGGATTCCCTTTGGGAGACTGTCCAAAGTTTCCTTCTGTTTCAGACCCTCTGTCTTATACCTTAGGCAGATATGAGCTAGCATTTCATCCCTTATGTGTTTAGGTAACTGATTTCTTGCAGCAAACTGGGAAGCAGCATGGATTGTGTCTCTCTGCAGCATCAGCGAAAGGAAATATCGTGAGCTTTTAGAGACACTGATGATAACATTGAAACAAAAGATAAATCTATGAACAATTCATGTATGTGTATGTGCATTTATGAATGGTGTTTTAAATTTTTACTCTGTTTGCTGTGCATGCATGATCCTAGAGTACTAATTTGGAAATACAGGCATGATGGTTACAAATATAGAGAGAAGGTAATATTTTTCTGAGTTATCCTGTCATATATTACTTAGATGCATATTTGTTACAATAGAATATCAGTCTAAAAATTGTAATCCTTTGTTGTTCATTTTCTACTTATGTCCTTTTCTTAAGTTATACAAAACAGTAATATCAACATCACCAGAACAGAACTATAAAAGGGTAGTTGCTGGTGTTTGGAAGGGAACGTACAAAATTTCTGGTACGGCAACTTCCCTGGACAACCAGGTTTGTCATGTTACCTATGATGTATGCTGTCAATCCCAGGTTAAAGAGCATGTAGCATGTACTGAATAACATCTCTCCTGGATTCTCTGCATGCAAGTCCCCGTAACCAGTTGTTGTGAGTGTTGTAATGGACCAATAGATTGATGTAACATATCTAACCCATAGGCTCTCTGATCTGTAGTTTGGTATTGCTGCTCCTATCCAGGTTCTTGCTGGATTGGGGTATCTATCAGCTAGTAAGTAATTAAAGCATCCTGAACAATGTACTGCAAAAAGAGTAACCTGCACAATTTACTCAAAAATACCGAGTAAGTTTCTTCTATGAAGGGGTTGATTTGTTTCATCACAGAAGGGAACATACACACTTACAGAAATTAGTTTGATGCATCTTGTCCAGTAGTAGTCCAATCTGATATCCTTCTCAAGCCTAGAAGATATGCTTTGCCCTATTAGCTTTTAGCCATCGTATTTTCAAGTTTTGAAATAAAAATCCATACCTGGCAAATAAAGCACTGAGGCGTCGGAGACGCCATAACCGAAGCATGTTAAGCATCCTATATGCAAGGCCATTTGCATGCTTTTTAAATAGTAGCCCAAATGATTGATACGGAATTGTTGAACACACGTCAAATATGAACCAGGAGGAGATATATCTGCATACAGGCTATTATCAGTTTCACGACAATTATTATTTTTAGCACATGCTTCTACTAGGTATAACATAGTTAAGATGGAGATGCTGACCTAGCTGCAATCCTTTTTGGATTGTCCACAAGAAGATACGACTTCTGATCCAGATATGCTATAAAAAAAGTGAGAATGATATCTATTGCAAAGAAGCCATCAATAATGTTCTCAGCCAGAAAAAGTTCCCATGAGAGATGTCTCAGAAATGCTAGTTCAAATGGGCAGATCCATGCTGAGTAAACAACAAGCACAAGCAAGAACATCTCCCAGATTCTGATAAGGTATGCCAATCAAGTATGGTAAGTATTACTGTACTCATTAATAAGTGTTGAAAGTAAGTGCAATGAGTTTACCTGTAACGGGGATCATAAGGAGAAATGATGAATTTCCTCAACTTGATAGATTGGTTTGCTCTTGCTCCTAGAGATGGGAGTAGATCATTGTGAAATATGTTTCTAACATCTTCCATGGGAGTGTTTAACTCAAACAATGATATACCAAGCTTGATATCCGCGTACTATTTCTGTTGCAGAGTGATGGTTGTCAACGTTCTGCATAAATAGGAAACGGTTTGGCTCCAAGAAAGAATAGGATCAGTAAACACAGACTTCTTGGAAAGCGACATTTTTTCTTTGTTTCTGTACAAATAAGTGGTCTAGGCTATCTGCCCGTGGTTTTTAGTAGGTTAGCTATGAATGGTGTCTACCAGTTTTCTGTGATGTATCACCTTTTGGACATGATGCATAACTTTCATTGAGTGGCCAATGGATATAATCAGACACTGAAAACCTTTTAATGTTGATTTTTTAAGATATAATAAATGTTGATTCGTCTATTTATGGTGTTTGTAGGGATTGCTAATTAGTAGCAAAAGAATGTTGTTCATAATATCAATAGTTTGAGTTTTCTCAAAAAATGGTAGGACAAAGGAGAATAGGGGAATGGATTTTACCATTTTTCTTGAGTGTCTTCTTTGCAGATTTGCCTGTGCTTTCAGTTTGTGTCCTGCTGAGTAACTACTTTCATGCACTTATATTGCAATGTACAGTACAGCTATTATATATTGGAGCATTGTTTTGGTAACCCTTGCTTATATTTCTTTGCAGGTGTGCTGATTACAGAAGAATTTCCGAAAGGCTGTGTCAATGAAGCTGTATGACAACTATAATAAAAAAGGGGGATGTTCATTTCTAGAGTGAGAAGAAATTTCTCAGATTGCGTGGCTTTAGTTTGGCCTTCCGCACAAGTTACAAGTTACAACCCACCCACTGCCTTCCAGATGATGATGATCTTTTGTCACATGCTGCCTGTGATTTTGCACCTTTGCTAGAAGCCTGGATCAAGACTTGGCCGGTATTTGTCGTACTTTTTACTCCATCACATGTAAAGCTTTGCTAACTCGTGATCCTGGGTTCTAGAAATGAGCACCTGGAAATGAAAACGTTGATTGGTGAAGAATGGAGATAACTCATGGGGTTCTTGCCTCACTGCTGCTACATTGCACCTTCCCTGTTATCGGGACTGCTAGATATATCCTGCTAATTATGTTTCTCTTCTACAAGCTGCACTTTGTTGGGACTCTTGAGAACGAATGTACAGAGTAACTGGCTATTAATCAAGACTGGTAGTAGTATTCTTTCTTGATGGAGGGATGAATCGGGGAAAAACATAACCCTTTTGGCCAGATCATATTGGTTTTTTTTTTGTCTTTCTTTGCTCACAATCAGGCTGCTTAATTTTTTGAAAGCTAAAGTTGCTAAATTTTGACAGGTTTTGGGCATACCGCATACTACATAGTTGCCAAAGCTATGATTCTATAGATTTGTCCATTTTTATTTGCATGAAAGTCTTGATTCATTTTCTTGTTTATTTGCTCTTGTTAGTTTCAGGCTTGTTTTGGTAAATCCAAAGAGATGGGACTGCAGATGCTAAGTTCCAGCAGCAACCTTGTCCTGGTTTTCCCCGTAGCTTGTAATTTGGCTACGCCTTGACGCTGTCGTTACAAATGGAGTACAGAAGTAACTCGAAGCCAAAAAAAAACAAAGCTCTTGCAGAACGCCGATACCAAGCGCAGAGTAGGCGTGTGTATATTTGCACGTTGAGAACATGTTTTTTTGTTTTTCTAAAAAATCAAAGATGACAACTCAATTTTGCAAACTTTTGGAAATCCTCGTGTGCATGTCGCGTCTTTACTGTGTGTTTCTAAAAAAAGTTGTTTGATAAAAAAACAAAAACAAAGCTGAAGCAGTGCGCCGCGTCCACTCACGAGAACACCGGGGCAGTCTGGGTCACCAGTCTATATGCACCAAGTCCACGAGGCTCCTCTCCCTCGAGCCCACCGATGAGCGTCGCCGTCGCCGTCGCCGTCTAAAAATACCTGCCGATCTCCGACTAGGTGGGTGGTGTCAGCCATGGCTTCTCCCGCGCACCCACCAACCCCCGCCCTCGACTCCGCTTCCGGCGGCCTCTCCGCGCGCCGCCGCCACCGCTTCTGCCTCTTCCATCTTTCTACTCCTGCCGGCGCTCGGAAGTCCAGGTGAAGTTGCAGATCTCTCGCCACCCCCTTTTGTTCTCTCCTCTTGCTAGCTTATTTCCTCGTGATTTCCGCCTCTTTGATCTCCGTGGAGCCGTAGTGCATGCGCGAGTCCGAGAGTAGTCTCCGATCTCTCCGAATGTTCGCGCTGATTCATGTTGCATTGCTTGCGTAGTTCGATTTTGTGCCCATTTGATTGAGAAATCCGCTCGGGATGGTCATGTTCTTGCTGTTGCGAAAAAAAGTTCTGTAGACCTTGACATCGCATTTCTCTCTTTAGGTACTTGCATGAACATTACCTGTCTTGTGATCAGTTATTCAGTTACCTGTTTGTTTTCTGATCCCAGTCGCTTCTACAGGTGTCCCAATTCAGAAGCATAGCCTCAAGAACTGCACGGAGGCGTAATCCGGTTCAAATTGCTACGGTATTTGATGATGTACTGTGATACTTCTCCCCTTCAAGTTACATCGGTTCACTATGAAGTAGCTTGTTTGTTTAACAATTTGTGTGCTGATTTGGTGTAGGATCCTGGGGACTTCTCGTTGGCGCATGATGATGGAGAGGAGGGTTTTGGTGTTGTTCCATATTCAAGTGAGAGTGAATGGAGTGATGATGTTGTGTTGACTGCATTCGGGGATGTTGAGTTACAGGTTACTGGCAAGAGCCGGGCTGAGGGAGCATTGACTGTTGCTGCCCATAGGTTGGCCACAATTGACAAAGGGCATATGAAGAGCAAGTGAGTAAAATATTTTTTCTTGAAAATCCTATAATAAACAAGAGTTTGGGGCATATATCACTGTTTTCCCCCTCTATTGTTTTGGGGAAAGGTGTTTGTAGATAGCAGTTTGAATTATTTACTTGGCAGTGGAAGGAGCATAAAGCGCAATTAACTCAAGTTCTTCTATGGTCAAAGTAGTGTATAGGAATATGGCTATATGCTAATTCTTTGTCCTGGGATGGGTGCATAGCATTTATTGAACTATCCTTGGATGTAGTATGTACTATGAATATGGAGTACTAGTTGTACAATAAGGGCATGTGCTACCATCTTCCAGGTTAATATGTCTCGAGGGAAATTATTAATTATGTAGTCCCTGTTTGTTGTGGTCAATGGAACAGAAAGAAAATAATGGCCTGGTTTAGTTGGCAAATTTTTTGTCAAAAATTTGCTACTTTTTCAACTCTCTCTCCATCACATCACATTAAATACACCAAAAGACATATGTTCGGAGCAGTAAATGTAGGTAAAAAAAATTACTAATCACACAGTTCTGTTGTACATCACGAGAGGAATCTTTTGAGCCTAATTACCCCATGGTAGGATAATATTTACCACAAACAAACGACACGTGCTACATGAGTGCTACAGGAGTTGGAACAGTTACTTTTACTACTCGTTTTTAGCCATCTAAACAAGGCCAATACTACAAATATGGACAGATAAGAATTATTTTACAGCTGCATTAACTAGGTTCTGACAAAAGTTCTTTACATTAATTCCCAGAACTCAACAAGGGCTGATGAATAATGTTGGACTGGTTGCTTTCTTAGCAATGTTACTTTTATTTGTCGACTGGTGTTCTTGGAAGATTGTTAGACTACCCCTGGACTCTTTTTACTTGACACGCCCTTTTTTAATATCAGCAGTTTTATCAGCACTTGCTGGATTTCTGTTTGCACCAGTCGCTGATAGCTTGAAGATCCAACACTTCCGGAGGGGGAAATCTGTTTCTCCCTCAAGTAGAAAGCCAACCCCAGCAATGGGAGGATTGTTCTTTGTTCCTATCGGTATTTTTGTTGCAAGAAGAGAGGTTGGTTCCAACTCAAATGGAGTTAATGGAGCAGCTATGATTACCCTCATATGCTTGGGTTGCTTGATGATATCTCAAGTCTTGCCACAGATCGCAATCGTAAAATACCTCAATGGATAAGGTTCTTGGTTCAGGTATGTTGTTCTTTTCCAAAGTGTGGATCTGCATGCAAATCCGGCATCCTTTCATATTATACCGAATTTAACTTTCAAAGTATCTTGTGTGCTTTGCAGATTGTCGCTGGGATTTACTTCTCTATCTGGTTGGGTTCTGCAGATAATTTTACACCATATAGCATGTAAGCATACCAATAATTCATATATGCCTTGCTCCATCTACAGCTTGACGGATTTCAATTTATCGATGAAGGAAATTTTTGGTTCCTCTGCCTCCACCTCTTGGCCTTGCATTCATGGGAAAAGTTTATTTGGTTCTGGCTGCTACATGTTCGCTTTCCATGGGAACAGCAGTAACGCTGGTTGATGGTCTGGACGGCTTGGCTGGTGGGATTGCTGCTTTAGCACTCATAGGACTGTCTGTTGCTGCTCTCCCAATCTGCTCCGGTAAGCTTGTTGAGTATATTGACTATTCAAATTTATTAAATTGCTATAGCATATTAGCTTCTGCTTATGAAATATGCCAATTCCAAATCCTATGTTTAACTTAGTCTGGAGATTTTTTAGGTTCTATATTTCATTATCGGAAAAAAAAAACAGTTTGTTTGTCTCCTTGCAGACTGCACCCTTGTGCCTTCACTCTCATGCCTAATAGTTTGGAGCAGTAAAAATCGAATAGTAGAAATAGTCCTCTTTTGTGAAACTGGCATATGATACGATGCTTTTCCTTGCACGCAGGGGTCTTATAGATGAGAATTATCTTGCGAGTTTGTCTAATTGATCTTGAAATTATTGTAAAATGATTAAACAGACATGATGTTAGTTTTTCAACGTTGTAACATGATTAGCTTTGCATAATTTCTGCAGAGCTCAGTGTTTTTGGAGCATCGATGTCAGGTGCTTGCACTGGCTTTCTTTTTCATAACAGATATAGAGCCTCAATAGTTATGAGCCGGGTCGGTTCCTTTGCACTTGGAGGAGCAGTTGCTGCAATCGCAGCTTGCAGTGGAATGTTCCTTCCAATGTTAATTGCGTGCAGTCTCTTCTTTCTTGAGCTACTGTTTGCAATGTTGCAGGTGTGTGATTCCGTTCCTTCATCTTCTTCAATAGTTGTAATACTAAATGCAATCATGCTTCATGTTATCCTGTGTCTGCATCTGGTCATTGATTGCTACTCTGGACCAACTACAACTAGCGATTATTCGTCATGTCATCCTGTGTAATAATGGAATTGAAGATGTTGAATAAGGATGTCATAAGAAAGCCATTTTGGTATAAATTGCGACAACCAGTGAGCAACACAACTTATTATAAACTTAACGAATCTAACTTATGAAATTTTTGCATTTGTTTTGCTTCTTCCTAGTAGCTACTGAAAGTTAAAAGTTACTGTTGCTTTCACATACCCCCCTTGTTATATCATGAATTCATATTAGTTTGCACCATCAGATCTTGTAAGGAGCATAACATTGTGCAAGTTTTTTGGTTTACTCATAATCAAGGGTTCTACTATCAGAATTCAAATACCATTGTTCCATTTGTTAGCACTTCTGTAGTGTCATGACCTTCTCAATTCAGAAAATGACTGTCAGGTCTGTAAATTCTTTTCTGCCTCAGGTTCCTTTCCTAATGGCTACAAATTCTTTCCATGGAACAAACATATATCCACTGCGAATTCGCCCCTCGCATTACTACCTCAGACTGTGGGGCATAAAGGAACCTTATATTGTGGCGGGCGCATACATGATATCATGCTTCTTGACTCTGTTGGCAGGATACCTTGGCCTTGTTTCAGCATAGATAAAGGCTCAGGTTCCATTCTAATGTTGTTTCCTGTTTCAGTTGTGTGATACAAATATAGGACGAATGCCAATTCTTCTATTTTTGCCAAGGCTGTGCGGTTCAGTGATATCACTGGATAACTGATATACATATAATAGAGGAGAATTAGACATAGAGTGAGGCTTGTAGGATCCTCAAAAAGGAGCCGTGCAGTGACGCCTTTTGTATTGTCTTACTTGAATGTAACTGTTTTTTTGGGAAAGGGTACAGGATGTAACTTGTCTTTTAGCTTAATTAATATTGTTACAGAAGATTTTGTTTTGCCGACGAAATTATTACAGAAGATATCAATGCTGGAATTTATTTATCACATATGATTAATTTCATTGTAGTTGTTTCAACATCGTGCCTTGATTACAACAACAACAACAAAGTTTTGTCCCAAGCAAGTTGGGGTAGTCTAGAGATGAAACCCAAAAGAAATCATGAAAGGCGAAACAAACACACACACGCGAAGTGTTAAGGGTAAACAAAGGGTGAAACAGAGGTCATGGTTCAGGCACACTGATGGTTAGTCTCCAAGCACTCCTATCCATAGCTAACTCCTTGGGGATGTTCCACTCCTTAAGGTCTCTTTAACCGCCTGCCCCAGTCGGTCTAGGTCGACCTCTACCTCTCTTACGTTATCGACCCACTCTAGAAACCCCACTACGCACCGGCGCCTCAGGAGGCCTCCATTGGACATGACCAAACCATCTCAACCGATGTTGAATCAATTTTTCCTCGATCGGTGCCACTCCAACCCTATCTCGAATATCTTCATTGGACTCTATCCCTTCTTCTAACGCATCTACTGCACTCGATTCTTTGGACATGTCGCCTTTTGTAGGCCAACACTCGACGCAAGTACAACATCACGGACGAATCGCCGTCTTGAGAACTTTTTAGCTTTGGGGCACCCTCTTGTCACATAGGACGCCGGAAGCTTGACGCCATTTCAACCAACCTGAGATCCTATGCCTAACGTCTTCATCAATGTCGCCATCATCACGTAGCATCGATTCTAGGTACCGAAAAGTATCCTTCTTGGCCACCACTTGCCCATCGAGGCTAACATCTCCAATCTCATGTCCGAAATCGCACCTCATGTACTCAGTCTTGGTCCTACTGAGTCTGAAACCTTTTGACTCTAGCGAGTCTCTCCACAACTCAAGCTTCCGATTAACCCCTCGCCTAGTCTCGCCAACTAACACTACATCATCGAAAAGAGCATACACCACGGGATATCATCTTGTATATCCCTTGTGACCTCATCCATCACCAAAGCAAAATATAAGGGCTCAATGTCGATCCTCGATGTAGTCCAATTTTAATTGGAAAGTCACTAGTGTCACCATCACATGTTCGGACAACCGCCCTCGCATCATTGTACATATCCTTGATGAGGGTAATGTACTTAGTTGGGACTTTGTGCTTTTCCAAGGCCCACCACATGACATTCCTTGGTACTTTGTACGCCTTCTCAAGGTCAATAAAGACCATATGCAAGTCCTTCTTGTTCCTATATCTCTCCATTAATTGTCAGTATTAAGTAAATCGCCTCCATAGTCGACCTCCTGTGCATGAACCCAAACGGTTTTGGGTCACACTTGTCCCTCTTCCGAGGTGGTGCTCGATAACCCTCTCCCGAGCTTCATTGTATGGCTCATTAGCTTAATCCCTCGGTAGTTGGTACAACTCTGAACATCTCCCTTGTTCTTGAAGATCGGTACTAATATACTTCTCCTCCATTCATCAAGCATCTTGTTTGACTGAAAAATAAGGTTAAAAGCTTAGTTAACCAAACTACTACTCTAGCACCAAGACATCTCCACACCTCAATGGGGATACCATCTGGACCCATCGCTTTACCCTCTTCATTCTCTTCAAAGCCTCCTCAATCTCCGCCTCCTGAATTCTCCTCACAAAACGCTCATTGGTATCGTCAAAAGAGTCGTCCAACTCCAATGACGGGACTCTCATCCTCCCCATTAAACAACTTATCGAAGTACTCTCGCCATCTATCCTTGATCTCTTCATCCTTCACCAGAAGGCGATATGTCCCATCCTTGATGCACTTGATTTGGTTTATGTCCCTTGTCTTCCTCTCTCGGGTCCTAGCCAACTGATAAATGTCCTTCTCCCCTTCCTTCGTGCCTAGCCGCTGATAAAGGTCCTCA
This sequence comes from Cenchrus purpureus, assembly GCA_022644695.1. Classification (NCBI taxonomy): domain Eukaryota; kingdom Viridiplantae; phylum Streptophyta; class Magnoliopsida; order Poales; family Poaceae; genus Cenchrus; species Cenchrus purpureus. The sequence goes on from CP053459.1 coordinate 106,155,406, forward strand.
TACGCCTGGCCCTTGGCTACACTCACAGCTCGCTTTGCAGCCCTCTTCGCTGTTTTATAGCTCTCGATGTTGGTTGCACTCTTGTCAAGGTGGAGGCGCTTGAAATACTCCTTCTTCTCCTTAATATTGAATGAATGAAATATTGCTGAATTTCAGCCATTGTTGAAGTTTTGATACTTTTTTTGGGCAATAGTTTTGATACATGCTCTGCAAAGAAAATGGGGGCGCCTGATACTCCGATAGCCAAATTACACAGGTATGGGCCACTTGATAGGCCCACTGCAGTGCTCTCTTTTACTATACTTATAAAAGGATATGCGCTGGCGTATCAGGGAGCTTGATTGAAGTTTGAATTTGAAAATAAAAATGGTACTTTTGCGTGGTTACCATTTCTCAGGCAAGATTCAGGTAGATTTCTGGAAATTTTCTACTGCTAGATTCGTCTATACTATGAATCCAGGCTGTTATGTACTTGTATTGTTTCCGGTACTGGCTGCATTGTGTGTCCTTAGTTTATTCCTAATAATTGTGCCTATCAGTTGCTAACGAGAACCTGGTCCGTGGCTTCCATTCTTTTTTTTTTCAATCCACCATCTCTGGATCAGCTCTAGTGTCACCTCAGAAACCATCTACTCCCAATCATTGCGTCATCACCTTGGCTGAATGGCAGTTCAGACCCACAAGGACCGCGATGCATCCAGGCTGCTAGAAGCTGCGCAGTGTCGCTTTATGAAATGGAGATCGTGATGTCCAAATTAAATATTTCTAGCTAGTCACGGGCCTGATTTTGATCCTATTATTCTGCAAGTTATAATACTGCAGCTATGATCAGAGGGTGTGTTCTTTTATTTCCCTTTCCTTTTCCGAGGAGCCATGAGTCCACGACTTTTGTATACGCACTGCAAATTTACGATCAGGTGATGATATGATGCTGTGGTGACATCTTGGGTGATCAAATAAATATGGTGGCCTTACAAAAAAAAAATATGGTGGCCTTGCGATCTTCTTCGACCTAGCTCGATCCTCTCTAGTCAGTCGTCATCGATGACCTTTTCTGTGTATATATACTGTATAGTGCATGCCTTGTTTACATGGTAAATTTCTATTATTCATCCGTCACATCGGATGTTTTCATGTTAATTGAGAGTATTAAACATAGGTTAATGACAAAACTCGTTTTGTAAGTCTGGACAAATTTGCATGACAAATCTCTTGAATCTAATTAAGTCATGATTAGACAATAAATGTTACGGCAAACATCTTTTCCGAAAGATCTACATCAAATGACGGTTAAATCCACGAGACAAATCTATTTACAAAGCCTCAGCAGCCGGATCGAATGCAAACCTGACAGGTCAGAAAGGGGATCCGGGTCCAAAATAAGTCTCGTACCGTTTGAATATAGCAGTAGTGCAATGCGTGTGTTGCTTTCACGGATCCATCGCGTTCATCACGGCGGCGGCACAGGAGCTAGTAGTGTAATATGTTGCTTTGTGAAACCGAGAACGTGACGTGCAAACATTCAGTCTGTGACTCGATTGTGGGCTAGTTAATTTCATTCTTCCATATATGTTAGACTAGTGCTTAAAACAAAAACTGCAGAAATGAAATATATATATGCCGGCGTTGGGAACTTCTCTTCAACCCTGCGCGACTTCTCTCTTCGACCTTCAACATTGACGACTTTTATTATTTATATGTGCATGCATCCGGATCGAAAGCAAATCTGACACGTCAGAAGTGAAGGAAACCCGGATGCAAACAAGCAACGGCCGGATCGTTGCAAGATCAAGCGACTTGAGGTTGCGTTGTCGCTGTCCACGCATGGGCACACGCACCAGTAGCTAGCTACGGTACTAGCTACCTCCTTCGTACCATCGTTTTGACTTTTCTTCATTGTATTAGTTACTTCCTCTGTCCCATATTAGTTGACGTCCAGGCAGCTCATCAATCAAGACCTCTAAATTCAGAAGGAGTACATATATCCAGTCACAAAGATGTTCAGATTCAGACCCGTATTGATGCACAAGTATATCGGGACAGAAAGAGTTCCCCGTATTGATGCACAAGTATATCGGGACAGGAAGAGTATGTATCTAGACAACGTTCAACGTATATACGTCTAGATGCATAGCTAAAATAATATATTTAGAAAACTTAAAATGACTTACATTTGGTACAACACTAGACCTCACTTTTTTTTTGGGTAAATATTCGGTGAAAACAACATACTCGATGGAATTGTGGAAACCCAGATTTTGCAATTCGGAGTGTAGAACTCGAACCACAAGCCAGTTGCAAACAGCAAGACACAACCCCTTAAGTCGCAACCCCACCTGGTATTGTACGCTACCCACCTCTCGCCTGGTACTGTACAATAGTAACCCTTGGGTTACAACTGTGCGGTCATTCGAGTTGCAATTGATATACACTTCGAGTAGCAAAATGCTGAGTTTCCATGGTTCCACCGAGTTGGTGGTGGCTTGTACCGAATATTTACCCTTTTTGGTTGAAAAGACAGAAACACACACGACCTCACACGTTGTTTCAATTTCCTTTCCATTCTCGATTGACGACAATAAGAACACACACGTTGCTTTCGAAGCGGACCCATGCAGCACACACGGGGGAACGCAACGTGCGAACCACTGCCAGAAATAACGTACGCATGGTACGCGCGCGATGACGGCGACTTATCAACTCGGCGCGCGAGGTTGCCATGCCATGCCACGACACGTACGGGATCATTGGATAAGATTTGGGTCCCGATCGATCCCTGGCCAAGGCCGCGCGCCAAATCGGAGTGGGACTTAATTTGGCTCGTCGTCGCCGTCGACGACCATGTGCCGTTCCTCCATCGTCTACAGTGTACACAGCAACCCGGAACGAAACTGCTTGCGGAGTTGTAGTCGCGATGATCGGGGGTGCGATGCGGCCGGCGGACCAAGAACCCCGTGCAATGCAAAACAGCAGAGCAGACCGCGACGTGGTACGGGGCTAGCTCATCACGACCGGCCGGAACAGTAGTTGCATTGGTTCCTGCGGGGTGCTACTGTGCGTGCTTGTATAGGCGAAACATACGTAGGGAACGCGACTGCGTGCCCACACTGCTAGTGCTAGCTAGCTAGTTTCCACAAACGACCGACCGGTCCGAGGACTCGAGGTTGATCCTCAATCAGTGTTCGTTTGGCCGGCGGCGCGGCCGATGGTTGACGTTGATGTGAGAAAACTGTCACCGGTTAACTGGTGGTCGGTGTGATATTGATTTGACGCGAGACAAAAATACTGCTGGTTCCAAACCGGCCGGAACCGGGCCGGACCGGTTCCCACCGGTTTGGTTAACCCTCGTCACACGGCGCGTGTGCCGCGCGCTCGAGCCCTCCCTGGCTGGTGGTAGCTGCTGCTGTGCTTGGGGCCTGGGGCCTCCGATCGAGAACAGCAAGGGCAAGCAGGTTTGCGTTGCGTGCGGTCGGCGGCCGCCCAGTCGCGCTACACGTGAAGGGCGTGAAACGCGGGCGAAATCCCCATGCCAATGAGCCCATGATGGATGATGGCCGGGAACACAAGAATCATTTGTTTGGAGGAAGAGAAGAGCCGGAAAGGGGAAGACGATTGGATTGGTTTGGGCTCTCAAATTGCTCTGCTGTTCATCTCGTCAGGCGAGGCACCTGGACACACATGGGGCCATCCGGACAACCACGTGCTCCCGATCCCTACCGCTTCAGATCTCGCTCGGGTCGGTCGGTACCTGTACCTGCACTGGAAAGTGAACAGCCGGGGCCAACAACCTGAAGCCAAAGTTTGATGCTGCGGCGTTGCTTGCTGTGCTGCAAGACAGGCATGTGATATGCGCGTACAGATAGTAAGAGGAAGGAGCAACCACGTATCGCCATTGCCCAACAATGCTGTACATGTCTGTCTCACTCGTGAATTTAAACAGAAAAAGGATGCAGCAGCAATGAACCCAAAACAAGCGAAGGATTGCCACGGGCAGCAGTGGACGCCAACTGCAAAGAAGCCTCCAGCCTTCCAACAACACTCCACGAAATCGCAAGCAGAAACACGAAAGGAATAGACGTGCGTACGCTTATGTCCACATACGACAACTTTTTTTTTGCCAAATTCATCGACCAAATTTCATTGCAGATATACTACGAGCAGTTTCCATGATTGAGACGCGCCAGCTCGGCTCACCAGCCACCACACATGCAGTCACCAACCCCAGTTGTTGCACTATTCATTCATGCACACACTGCAGTGCCTGTGCTTGTGCTTGGTGTGCTTCTCCTTCTTCCTCTGGGGTGTGGACTGGACAGACAGAGACAGGGACCCCGAGCGGAGCAGAGGCAGAGCAGAACAAAGCCACAGTCCCAACCCAACCCAACCCAATTGCCAACAAAATAATTGAATGTTGTGTCCCCGCCACAGAGCAGACACGAGCAAGCCAACACCACAACCTAAATCATCATCACCACCCAACGAATCGAAAAGAAAAATGGGAAATGGCAGGCCAGCAACCAGGGCCGGAGGAGGAAGAGGGAGGAGGAGCAAGAGGACAAGCCTGCCTTGCCTGGCGCCTGCCTGGGGAATCAGAAGTCCGGGAACTTGGCGCAGCGCTGCTTCATGCGCACGGCGCAGCCGTCCTTGGGCACGATGGTCGGCATGTACACTGGGTCGTCGCACCCCGGCGTCCTCTCCCGCCGGAACTCCACCACCGACACGAACAGCGCCAGGAACAGCACCAGGTGGTTGAGCGCGTACCGCTGCCCCACGCACTGGTGCGGCCCGGCGCCGAACGCCAGGAAGTTGCGCTTGAACGCCACGTCCTCCCGCCGGGACTCGTCGAAGAACCGCTCCGGGTCGAACGCCTCCGCCTCCGGGAACCCCTGGAACGACGACTCGTACACCGACGGGAACACGATGGCGCCCTTGGGCACCGTGTACCACTCCGTCAGCTGGAACGCCTCCCCCGCGATGTGCGGCACCAGCGTCGCCGGCGGCCGGTGCCGGATCACCTCGCGCGCCACCGCCTGGGTGTACCGCATCTCCTGGATCTTCTCCGCCGTGATGGGTTCCCCGACTCCGGCGACCACGCCGCGGACCACCTCCGCGCGCACGCGGGCCAGCACGTCCGGGTGGGAGTCCAGCGCCGAGACCGCCCAGCAGAGGGACGAGGTGGACGCGTCCTGCGCCGCGAACAGGAAGTCGAACATGAACCCGCCGATCTCCTCGTCGTCCGTGTGCGCCGGCGGGGGCCGCCCCGCCGCCGCCGCCTCCTCCACCTCCCGCAGCGTGTCCTGCATCCAGAAGTCCACCAGGCACTCGGGCTCGCCGCCGGCGCGCATCCGCGCCTTGCTCTCCCGCGCGCACTCGCCCAGGGTGCGCACCAGCCGCGCCACCCCCTGCCGCGCGCGCCGGAACGCGAACCCGGGGAGGTCCACGGGCATCGCCATCAGCCCGACGTTGAAGAGGTTGTAGTCGGCCGCGAACCGACGCCGGGCCTCCTCGCTCAGGTACGGCCCCGCGAACACCGTCTGCGAGGTCTCCAGGTTCATGTCGCGGCAGGGCACCCGTATCGGGAAGGCCCCCCCGCCCTCGGCGGCGCTCCGGTCGAGCCACCGCCGGAGGTGCGCCAGGATGACCCGCTGCTGGAGGGCGGCGTAGGTGGAGAGCGCGCGCGGGGTGAAGTTGGGCGCGATCCGGCGGCGGAGGTCCTTGTGGTCCTCGCCGAACATGTAGATGAGGTTGTGGTCCCCGAAGAGCTTCTTGCCGAAGGGGTGGCCGATGAGGTGGAACGCGTCGGGGCGGACGTTGGCGAACACGCGGTGGGACAGCTCCGAGTCGCGGATGAACACGATGAACCGACCCACCAGGAAGTCCGCCGCGAGCCCCGCGCCGGACCTCTTGGCGCGCGCCGCCTGCCCGTCCCAGAACCCCGTCGGGTCGCGGATCATGTGGGCGACGCTCCCGAGGAACGGCACGACGAGCGGCGGGCCAGGGAGGGGCCCCTTCTTGCGGTGGTAGGACAGCTGCTCCACGAGGAAGTAGAACGCCGCCGCCGCCACCAGGAACGGCGCCGCCGCGCGGATGTCCAAGAAACCCGACAGCGACGACTCCGCCGCCATTGCTCCCCTGCAACCACGAAGGTCTCCGGAGAGCTGAGGCTCGCGGGGAGCTGGAGCTCGCCTCTCCCTCTCCCCCTTGCTTTGACGCGGATGGTATTCAAGAAGAGGTCCGCATATTTATGCCACGCCGGACTCGCTCGGCTGGAAGGGAAGGTTGGAGCGGGAATCTGCCTGCGGTCAAAGGCTGGCTGGGAAAGGGAAAGGAAAGGAGCTCGGCCTTTTCGCCTGGCTGGCACGGCCGTGGCGGATTGGCTGATGGCCGCGGGGGTGGAAGCAACGAGGACGAGGAGGAGGACGGCGGAGGCGCACGGCCGCTCCCGCTCCGCACGGGGGATGCGGATAGGAATTCCTTTCACGGAATGGGGATGTGGATGTGGGAGAAGCCAAGGCATATCCCAACCTCTTTCTACTCCTAGGGTTGAGATTTTGGAAACACGTTCAACCACCGTGCCGGTCCTTATTTGCGCCGCAAGAAAAGCCAAATGTTCAAACTCCTCTCCGGTTTAATTTTCAACCACGATCAAGTTGGAACTGTTTGCTTGTCAAAACTTCCTTCCAATCACAAGGGTAAGTCAAACGAAACGGTTGCAATTGATGAAGGAAGTAAAGTGGATAAATTTGATAATTTAGATTCATGGAAATGGTTGCTTCAAAAAAAAAATCATATCTCAAGGTTGAACGAACAGCCTAGGGGGTTTTGGATCTAACACACAATGAGCCATTTCATATATCAACGCTGAACATGGACGTGGCGGGCGTTGCGTCTCGACGCCTCCCGCCCACCACCTGGATCCCCGCCAGCACTGCACTGACTTCCTCCGCTGATCTCCGCAGCACCTCTGGAAACACCGAAATGTTGTAGTGTTTGAACATGAGAACCCTTCCTCCATGGTTTTGGAGCGCTGCGGTAAGGCGCGAGGCTCGAACTGCCGGCTGCTCAAGAACGCCTGATAGCTGATTCCTGGTGTGAGGTCTTGTCTTCAATGTAAACCTTTACCATTTTTTCTCCCCCTCTTTGTAAACTCTAGAAATGTAACATTGGTTTTGGCTTACTTCAAAAGCCTAATGAAATTGTGGGATGCTCCCAAGACGTTGACCATCAAAAAGTTAATCATACAATTAAATTCCTAGAGTAGTTGTTCTCTTTTTCAAAACATCTTTTTTAAAAAAAGTTACAACAATGTTTTATCTTCTTTTCCCATGTTTTGATGTTGCTTGTTACCTAGCATCTCAAACCTATTAAGAATACCGCTGATGAAAATAAAAAAGAAAATAAAAATAAAAATGTGCCATCTATGCTAGGGCTATGGTTGTGTGCGTTTGCAGAGACTGAAATATTGTCCTTTAAAAATCTTGTACTAGAGCTTTTATACTTATGCAATATAGTATCATTGGTACTAGAAAAAAATCAGCCAATTGATAAGCTCATTTATTCAATTGTAGGGCTTAACAATCGAGGATGTAAATGCACATGTGAGATTTCGCTCTTTACGATAATATGTGTGTCAAGAAAAAAGTGGGGATCCAAGAAAAAATAATTAAATGTCTCTCGGTGGCTATGATAGGTGTTTGTGGAAAATGTATGACGTAGGAAGATGGTGGATAGGTTTACTCTCTCTTGATCATCTAGATTACTATGTCCATCATTTTGCTTATCCTAAATGTCTCATATATTCAAGAACTACATCTTTTTGGACGCAGAGACTGGAATGTCAATATATTCTCGATTCTAAAAAAAAATATTCAAGAACAGAGGGAGTATAAGATAGATAGATCAAGATAGAGGTGGTGCAATGCTTCCTCCCTTTTGACCCTTTAGACATTATAAAAGTATACTCTTACAGTAATTTGTCTGGTATTGAATGATATAACTTGGTACATCTATCAAAATTATATAGTACCGTTGATCCATCATCCATGTGTGCCAGAGAACTTCATGGAAAATAAAAATACTGATATATAACATTATTGCTCTATTACCATGGGTTATGTCGTTGTGCGGAAAAGCCACAGAGCCACAAACACGTTGTGACAAACAAGGTGGAGCTGGCGGATTTGGTGGTTGTACGTAGTTGTAGCTAATTCCTCCAGGTGGCAAATTAATCGATCGGTCTGCCTCTCCGATAACGACGTTTCCAGCTCTCAGGTTTTGCCTGCACCCCGGACTGACTTTGATATAAGAACATTGACTTTTCTTTGGTCGCGTTTAATGCCTTTATTCAAAAAAATTATGAAAATATGAAAATAATTATGATATACTTAAAATATATATGATGAAAAAACATGTCGTAACAAAATAAATAATATTTTCACAAATTTTTTGAATAAGACGAGCAGTCAAACGTGATCGTGTTCAATGTCTATATTTGAGACGAGATAGAACATTCTTCTCCAAGTGAAAAACTACTCGAACGTTCTAAAGTGGCGGCCGGCTTGCGTGAAAGGTCAATGCAACTGAACAGAAGGGAAGTCAGTTCTTTTACTCTTCGTTTACGAGAAAATAAAACATCATCCTATTGTAAGGCTTAGCTTGCTTGTGCCGCCTTCATTCTTGTGTGTTCTACTAGATAATTTAGGAAGCCATTTCTCTGGACTATCTTGTACGATTTCCCTTCTTCTACAAATAGTAGTTTTCTTCATGAGAATTATTTGTCTTTTTTGGTGGTATATGTAACCAATGCGTGCATATCCAAGCAATCTTTCTTTAATAGATACTTCCATCCAGTATTAAAAGTCAAAAGATAAGTTTATTTAAGAGAATACTCCTATATAAATAACCAGAAGATCGAGTGCAATCTATTCCAAAATGAGAAAGAATAACGAAAACGTTGAAGTAGAGTTATATATTAACTAACTTGTCGAATATTGTTCTTTCCAAATGTATAAACCTACCGCTCTCTCTTATCGAAAGTAGTCAAGTGCAAGTCATTTTAGCTCTTTCCATGAGAATTACTAATCAATAGCCTGCCTTTGCGAAAATGGATACGCCCGGCCTTTTGATCAATGTATTGTAACTAGCAATATCTTATACTAGGTGTATAGCAAAATTTATGAATTTATAAAAATAAAAACAACTTATAACTTAGGACACAGAGAGAATCATAAGAAATTAAGAAGCACTCCGTACTAGCGCAAGTAACAACTTATAACTTAGGACACAGAGAGAATAATGGGAATCTTAGAGGGTGTTTGGATCCGTTTAGTCACCTGACTAGAGTTTAGTCAGACTAAAATTTTTTAGTCAGCCCCTGTTTGGATGGTGACTAAAATTAGTCAGCATTAATTGTTCTTAACATTAAATTGTTCTTTCTCCCTCCTTTCTCTCTCCTCTCCTATCTCTTGTTGGGTCCACATAATTAATAGGAGGAGCAATTAATTAGGTGAGAGAGAGGATTTTAGTCACTAGAAGTTGGGTGAGGGGTGACTAGAGACTAAACTAGTTTTAGTCACCCTTTAGTCAGGGGTGTTTGGAGGTTTAGTCACTTTGGTGACTAAAATTAGTTTCAAGTCTCTAGTCACCCATGGATCCAAACACCCTCTTACTTGGGTCCACCCAACTAAAATTTAGGTAGTTAAAGTTTAGAATTTCTTTAAGCGGACTAAATTTTAGCTAGGGATGTTTTGGATCCACTAACTAAATTATAGTTGAAGAGATATCTCTATACTCTACCTCTTCCTCGTTGAAGGGGCAATTCGATCTTCAGCAGTTTATTATTTAGTTTAGCTGGGTTCAACCAGCTAAAGAAATACTCCCTCCGGTTTGGTAAAAAAGCCGTTTGGGACAGCGACATGGTCTCCAAAACACAACTTTGACTCCTCTTTTCTATAAAAATATTTATTGAAAAATCTATTGATATGATTTTCACATTTCTAAACTCAATGATTTAAAAGTTATTCATCATTTATATTCACAATGTTTGACCCAAATCTTGTACAAAACGACCTCTTTTACCAAATTGGACGGAGTATGCAGGAAGCTGCTGGGTCATTTGACCAACAATAGATAAAGTGATACTCCCTCCGTATAGGATTTAGATGGCGTTTAGGACATGATTGTGCATACCAAGGAGTGATTAATTAGGGCTAAGTTTTCCCAGTTTGCCCATATTAAATACATTAGCGGGTGCAATACAGTCATCAAAACGCTGTAGCTGGATTGGTTTGGCAACTCGTCCCGAGGCCGGAGGGCTCTGGTTCGACTCCTGGCTGCCGCATTTTTTGTGCGCGACCCTATTAACTCCGCGTGAAAGCCCAAGCGCCAGGGGCATCGGCGTCAAAAACAACTGTGACGTCTTCTTTTTCTCAACTTCTTTTCTATCCCAAAACGTCTTTTAAAAGATATATGGAGGGAGTAGGCAGCTAAAATTAGCAACAAACTTGATTCGATGATGAAGGCATCCAGCAGCCAGGGGCGGCTTAGCAAGGGGATATATGGCAGTGGTGGTTAATTTCTTTCAACTTCATAGAACTTGGTGTTGGTGGAGCACCCCTTGAGGTACTCCACGAAATCCATGGAGTTGACTGCTCCAATCGCTTTTTGAGCAGATCTGTGGAGCTACCGGGCTGACATGTTTGGCTGAAAAAACTTGGAGTGGAGTTGGTTTTTCGGATCTGAAACTGCATGGAGCTGTGCCAAACACACCCTTATTTTCACAATGTTTGACCCAAATCTTGTCAAAACGACTTCTCTTACCAAATCTGATGGAGTATGCAGTAAGCTGCTGGGTCATTTGACCAACAATAGATAAAGTGATAGGCAGCTAAAATTAGCAACAAACTTGATTCGATGATGAAGGCATCCAGCAGCCGGGGGCGGCTTAGCAAGGGGATATATATAATAAAAATGATAAAAACAAAACCTGGGGCGCGGCCTGCTGCAGGTTGGAGCCGGGGGGAGAACGGCGGCCGCGCACAAGAAACAGCGCAGCTGGCCCACGATCCACGACCACGAGAATCACGCGCGCCATCCAGACCATCCATCAGTAATCGTGTCGTGAGCAGATGTCGGCGGCGGCGACGCCTCCCGCGCTCGATGCCGCAGAGGTCAGGTCACAGCCCCACCCCGTCGTCGTCGGTAGCTCCAACCTCCAACTCCAAGAATTCGAAGCAGCACACGCAACAACGCCGGCGGCGCTGTCAGTGTCCGGTCGCTGCAGCCGCCAGCTGCATGCATCTCAGCAGCTCTCCTTCGCCGTCGGCCCGTCGCCGAGGACCCCGGTGCGGTCCAATGGCTGTTGCCGGCGGTCCTGTCCTACTGATCATGCCGCCATGGCCGAGGAGGATTGGGATTGGAGGAGGTGGCTCATTGGCTGGTTCATTCGAAGGTTTCAACTTGCACATAGGAGTACACACACGTCGCAACAAAACCCATCCATATGCAGCAAGTGAACCAGGACAGCTGGACGGGGGGCGTTGACTTAATTACCGGATACATTTATGCTATGCTGCGGCAGGATGTTTGACTCCATGCATGCAAGACCGTCCACAGAAAGAACACCTCAAAATGCATGTTTAAGTTCGGCAAATCGCGGCCCATGTGACCGATCAATAGTAATGGCAACTTGCTGTATTAAAGCAGTACGTTTGATGTGACGGGATGTGATTGATGAATAGTAACATTCAGTGAACTAAACAAAGTTTTAACTCTTAGACTAACTCGAGCGCATGCTGCTTGAGCATCCGCATCTGTAAAATGGTACCTTCTCATGTCATATTCTCAGGATTTCTCTCTCTTCGCTTCACCTCAACACTTCCTCCTCGCATCCGCCTCCTCCTCGTCCCCCACCCCATGCCCCTTCGGCAAGGGATCGGCCTTCCCCAAGGCCGACCTCCCCATCTCCACTCGCTCGGGCGGGCGTCCGGCGCCGCCCTCTCCCACGACGGCGGATTTCCCTCCCTCTCTTGCGGCGTCGAGCGTTCTCCTCGCGGCACTGGATGCGGGTCGCGGCGGAGGGTCTCGTGGATGGCGCGACCGCCCGCCTCACGCTTGAAGGGCTGCAGCCTCCCTCGATTTGGCTGCTGCGGCCATGAGCCGGAGGCCGATGGTGTGGCGCCTGGTTGCTCCGGGCCGGCGTGGAGCCAGCAGGCTGAGGAGGATGCGAGAAGGGATGTGCACACCGCCGGAAGGCGTACCATTTTGCATGATCAATTTCTTCTCTTTGATATACGCATATAGGATGTTTGAGGACGCAGATCCTGGAGTCACTCTGAGTGTGTGCCCCACCCACACCCAGTAGGATCCTACGTGTCAGTCCGGAATCTCCGGATCGAGGGCAATGTTGGATCGATTTGGCACTGTCGTTTTGTAGACGCAGCCATGCAGCAGCAGGGCACCCCATCATCGACCATCGTGTTCGCTGGGTAGAATGCAGTGTTTTTTTTTTTTGTTAAATAAAAGCAGAAACGCATTAATACGCGCACGCAAACCCTTTCTCTCACAAAAGGAAAAAAAGGGGTGTTGCCCTGACCCGCATGGCCGAATCATGTGATCGTGATGACTGATGAGATGGCATCACGTGCGCTGAGCCGTGACAGGGAGCAGCGATCCTTGAGCTGTTTGGTGTCTGCTTCCCAAGGAACACGATTAAAAAACGGAGCGATCCACCACTGATTCAGAAAAACTGTAGCAGGAAGCACGAAGCAGCCAGCGATCAGACAGAGCTACAGTCCCGGTCTACTACGTACTGTGGGGCTGCTACACAGTGCACTAGGTAGGTTCATTCACTATTATATTTTCGCTGAAACTCTGAATCGAGCATGTTTAGACCGAGATACTAATCAGTAGGCTAAATATCAGCCCTTAATGATCCAAGCAGCCAAGCAAAAGGTAGGTTAAAATTAGCTAAACCACAACTAAATTTTAGTTCATTACAGTACATTACAAAGAGTGTACATTTTTCTGACATTCTTTTTTTTAGTGGCCAACAGTGTTAGCATCTTGCTAACAATATGTCTAATATGATTTTTCATTTTGTTTCCCTAGAGTCTTTTTTTTTTGGTAATTACCAACAATGGTATCCAGGATGAACTCATTACCCATAGGTTTTGGCATTTTGCAGCTATTGAACCAATTCGAATGCGCTGTCACTGTTGGCCACTTTATAAAAGAAATGGGAAAGAATGACAAGCCATGCGCTAACCAGGGCTAATTTTAGACACAGATGTAAAAAAGATTAAAAATATATATATCTCTTACTAAAACCTTACCATTTCTTTTTTCTTCTCTCCCAAACAAAGAATTCTAATTCTAACCCCAACTAAAATTCAGACATCTAAACTTTAGTTTTAGTCCATCCTCTTAACTTTTGCAGCAAAGGATGAGGATTTTGGATCGCACGGGGGCCCGTGACGCCGGGTGTTGTTGGAGCTGGCGAAATCAGCAGGCACCGTTACGCTACGATGCACGAATCCAATGGGGTTTGCATGCGAATAACCTGCCCGTGAGTAGGACACCAATGGTGTTTCTGCGTGTCATGCATGGCCCTGACCGCTGTGACTCCCGAGCCAGACTGACACGGGATTCGCGTGCCGGTGCGGGTGTTTGCGGCGCCCGCGCCATCCAGATTCCAGACGCCCAAGGCCCAAGGCCGGAGCTGATGCAGACAGATCCCCCGGCGGGGCGGCGGGCGAATCGGGAATCGGCGGCGGAGGGGGCGGGCGGAGGCCGGCAACGAGTAGACATGAGCATTCCACGGGCCGGGCCGGGTCGAAAAAAAACCCGGGTTTTTCTGGCCTAGAAAATCCTGCCCACGACGTCCCATGGGACGTGGCACCTCGATTCGGGCCGGCCGGGCGGCCGGGCTTAGGCGCCGCCGACATTTTATAGTGTAAAGTAACTAAAAACAGCATTTGGTCGGGCTCGGGCCAAAAAAATTTTTCGCGGCTTTAAGATCTCACGCCCGTCAAAGAAGGTCCGGTAGGCGGCGCTGGTCGGGCAGTGATGCGGGCGCCAAAAATGCTCAGGTATAGCAACGAGACATGGAGGAGGATGTGACCGCGCGGGATTTTTACTATATTTTCTTTTGTGATTTTCAAAAATAAATAGCCGATCTGGAAATTTTCAAAAATAGCCTCCGTGCTCCGTTTGCAACGGTGGCGGTTGGAGGTTGAACCGCCGTTGCGAACGGCGTCATTGACGTGACATGCGGGCCGGGTTTCAACCTCCGTTCGAAACGGCGGCTTGAGGCCCAACCAACAACGGTTGAAGGGAACAACTAGCCGTCGTTTGAAACGGATGTTGGAACCCTGCACACGTCGTTTGAAACGATGTTTAATTTTTTTCAAAGGACACTGGATTGCGACATGGGGCACCTAAAAATATGACACAAATTTGCAATGGCACGTACGGCGTAACTACTAATCTATCACGCGCCGTTGTTAATCATTATAATACTCCTAATCTTCTTTTTTCAGAATTTTTATGACATTTTCAGAGAATTTTCAGGTTTATATAGGGGAGGAGAGCTAACCACCGTTCCAAACGGCGGTTGCTCAACCGCCGTTTAGAACGACGTTTGGTGCCTGGACTGCGGTCCTAAGCAGTCGATCGCTGTTCCCCACGGCGATTGCATCTTGGACCCCCGCTTGCTCAGGCTTGCTAACGAATAAAGTTCAGCCTCGGTTGGGTCTGCCGCCGTTGCAAACGGATGCTATTTTTGAAGGTCCGAACCCCAACAAAGGGAGAGGGAGTCGACTGAACATCTCAGCCACGGGCAAAAAATTTAGATCAAACATTTATTTTTGAAAAATCACGAAAAAATATTTAAAAAATCAATGCGCTGGGAGGTTCACGACTTCACGTGACCTTTTGGCCCAGCAGCGGCAAATATCATCCATGAGTGACCGACCATCCATTGTGGCTGAATGGGGACTCCTTCTTCCATTCTGGACCAACAAGCCCTTTCTGGTTTACTCGAAGTTGGCCCAACAAGCCCTTTTTGGTTTACTCGACGTTGGGTGGCCTTTCTTATCACAACTTTTGCCAATGTCGTTCAGAAAATTCAGAAATAAAAGTAGCGGTGATCCGTCAGGTGGAGTACTAGTACTAGTAGATAAGCAAATTTTACTCAAACGAATTTTCCACGAAATTCATGCCATTCCTAGAAGAGGTCTGTGGGCAAGCTAACGGACGATTCCAGATTCCAAGAACCAGGCTGCTGCAGCTTGAGTGCCCAACCAAAACCTGCTTTGCCGGAATAACTTCCACCGGCCGGTACGGGCGCGGCACGCACATGCGCTGATGCACATGCCGCCGCTTGCACCTGCAGATGGGAGGAACATGCCTATACTTTGTTTAGTCGGTTGAAAAATTTACCTTTTTAACTGCTGAAACTCTTGTAGCATACTGTAGCACGTTTTGTTTGTTTGTGGTAAATATTATCCTACCATGACTTAATTAGGCTCAAAAGATTCGTGTCGCAAAGGACATCCAAACTGTGTAATTAATTATTTTTTACCTATATTTAATACTTCGAACATATGTCTTTTGGCGTATTTAATGTGATGTGATTAAGAGAGAGTGGAGAAAAGATTAAAAATTTTTAGCCAACTAAACAAAGCCATTACCCTCCTGTTCCTGCCTGCCGCTCCCCGTCGGCGAAACAGCAAGGAATGAGATGCTTGCATGCCTGGTTGACGGCTGATAGCATGTGACGGCCGCGGGGTTAATCCGCTTTGCGCTTGTATTGTAAAGCACACCACCGTTAAACAAAAACCATCCGGTGAATAGTTTATGCTGTGCATGCAAACACGGTAAGTTTCAGCAGAGTTGCCAAAAGCTTGGAGACAGTAGCATCAGCAGGGGAGGAATTCAGCGAGGGACAGGACTCTGATTCTGGAAGTATACATTTTTTTTTGAAGGGTTAATTGGATCTGTGCCATTATAACTTCGCTGTTTTTGAAGCACACCATTACTATTTAAGAAACTATGCCACTGCCATTGCAACTTCGCAGATGTTTGAAATACACCATTATATGCGCTTGGAGCGTCTTGGGCCCACTGAGACATCCTAAAGCTATTGTACTTTCGTATGGACACTTTTACCCCTGCTAGTCTCCTGCGCCCTACTCTATGACGAACTTGGCCCACTTGTCATCCCTCCCATCCGCTTTCCTCGTTCCTCCTTTCACTGGCCACGCACTGCTTGTGCCCTGCACGCCCGCCTGCCTGGGGAAAGAGGGAGGAGGAGCATCCGGCCTTGACTTGAGCTCCCACGCGCCCGTGCAGGCGTCTTCTTGACCCGGCGGCCTCCCGACGGGGGCGCGACCCGTGCTGGCTCATGGCGTGGTTCGGCCTCCCAACCTGAGGGCCTGTGGTGGGCGTTGACGTGCCCGAGATCCGCCGCCCGGCCCAACTAGAGAAGGCGGCGTTAGGCGGCAGGGGCAGGCGGCGAGAAGGAGAGGGCGGCCACGGGGAGAGCAGGGGACGATGGCGGCGCCGTCCAGACCTCGGCTTCTGTCCCCAGCTCGGCGGAGAGAGAGAGTGGGAGAGAGATGGCGGGAGGTTGAAGAAACCATGGTGTGGGTCCCACACGGTGAGATGAGAGAGAGAAAAAGCGGCGGGGGGGCAATCTAGTCCATACGAATATACATACCTCTTATATACCTGAATGATCGATCGAATACAAAAAGAAAACCACCCCAAACACACAAATTTTCCTCAACCCCAGTCTGAATTACAGTTGACGATCTTTTCCTACAACCTTCGCCCAAAATGCCCAAACAAAAATTACAGATCAGGGAGGTGGAAGGAGCACCGGCAGCAGCAGCCAGCAGACAGAGGATGCAAGGTCATGAACAAACCAAACCAAATCAACCCAACCCAACCCAATTTCTCTTTACATCAAATTACACCCCCAAAGAACGCACAAACCCAAACAATGCACCAATCCTAGCAGCACAACACCTCGTTGTCATGGACGACAGCCGGAGATCAACCCCCCACTACACCGACCGGATGGATGGGCGGTCGGGTCTCCTCTCCTCATCACGAGGGCGGTAGGGCGCGGGCGCGGCGGTCCCCTCGCTGCTGGCGATCAGGTCCTTGTCGCTGCGGATCGGGGCCGGGTCGGGCGATGGGGCGAGTCGGCGTTCTTCAGGCTCTGCTGGTGGTAGATTTGCCTCAGCCTCTCGATCTCCTTCCTCAGCGCCTCCTGATGAGCTGCAAACAGATGCATACAGACCGCGTCAGATACCGGCACGCATGCGGCGCGAATTGAATCCAGATGGTGACATTTGCTATCGGGTCGGGGGGGCGGCAATGGCGGTCACCATCTTTGAAGATCTTGTCCTGCGCGAGCGCGGCGATTCGCTGCTTGAGGTGGCTGTTCCCCAGCGTCAGCAGCGAGCGCTGGTGGTCGAGGAAGGCGACGCGCGGGGATAACGCCGACACCTCCGTCTGCGATTTCACGCACGCACGGCACTGTCGAAATTTCAGCTGGGAAATGCTTGCGGGGATCGTAATTCAGCCACGATTCTTGGAAGAATTCAGCACCTGAAGCGACGTGACGCTGCGCTCCAGCTCCGAGATGTACTGCAGCTTGCGCACGCGCGACCGCTGCGCCGACTGCCGGTTCGCCAGGATCCTGCGGTTGTGGCAAAGCAACAAAATTGGAGAATTCTGCCTCGCGATCGAGGGTAGCGCATTGCCGGAATTGAAGCGGTGAAAATCACCTCTTGACACGCTTGGGGTCGACTGAGGCGGGGGAGACCGGCTGCCCCAGCGCGGCGGCGGCGGCGTCCCCGTGGCACTTGCTCTGCGCCTCCTCTGTCTCGGCCCTATCCGTCTTCTCGTCATTGATGCTGTTGTGGTCGGACGGCGACGACGACCTCGCCACGGGTGCGGGCGCGGGAGCGGCTTGCTGCTGCGGCGGCGGCAGGTCGTCGGAGAACATGGACAGGAGCTGTTCGTCGTCGAGGCGGTCGAAGTCGTGCGCCTCGACGCCGGCATTGCTGTCGTCGGGGCCGTGCTCGAGGAAGGCCACGGAGTCGCTGACGGAGCGGCGGTGCGCACCGCGCTTGGCGGCCGAGAAGTCGAGGAACTCGTCGACCCACGACGGCTGCTGCAGCTGGTGGTGCGGCGGCGGCATGGGCGCGGCGAGGAACGTGCCCACGGAGGGGCTGCGCTGGTGATGGTGGTGGGCGTGGTGGTGCCCTGCCCCGAACTCCGGCCATGCCGGCGCCATGGTGGGGATCTTGGGCGGCAGCTGCGCCATGGCCCCGGGACCCCGCGACGCGCGGCGTTGGTTCGAGGAATCAACGCAACACGCGGGAAGGATGGCGCAACGCCGAAAACCTCCCCAATGCTGAGGGCCCGGGGCGGCAATGTAAGGCCGACGGGCGCGGGTGCCTGCCAGGATTGCGCGCGCGCGGTGCCTTTTTTGGCTCGCGCTCCTTTTTTTCCCTTCTTCTTTCTGTTGCTTCCGCTGCCGGTGGGGCGCCGTGCCGCCGCCTGCCGCGCGCGCGTGCTTGGCGGATGGACGGTGAGGGCAGGGGTTCGGCTCGCTTGTTTCCTTCGCACTAAATTGGGCAATGCTTGCATGCCTGGTTGACGGCTGATCGCATGTGACGGCCGGGGTTAATCCGCTTTGCGCTTGGTTGTATTGTAAAGCACACCACCGTTAAACAAAACAATCCGGTGAATAGTTTATGCTGTGCACGCAGACGCGTCTGCCGTTTGCACCACCAAGATCTTCTCTCGAACAAACCATCCGTGATTCTCTCGTAGCAAATCGGAGCGAACAGTGACGGTAAGTTTCACATTCAGATTTCAGCAGAGTTGCCAAAAGCTTGGAGACAGTAGCAGCAGCAGGGGAGGAATTCTATGCGGGACAGGACTCTGATTCTGGAAGCATACAATTTTTTTTAATGATCGATCGGATAAAAAAGAAAACCACCCTAAACACACAAATTTTCTTCAACTCCAGTCTGAATTACAGTTCACGATCTTTTCCTACAACCTTCCCTCAAAGTGCCCATGCAGGCAGAGCAGGCCCCCACCCCCCCTCTGCAGGATCCGACACCCCGTGGATTTGGACGTACGTACTACGCATGAGCAGTGCGTCCAGCTTGGCCGCGCCCTGTTCCGCATTGGCTGCCGCGCGCCTTCGGTTGTTGGGAGCTTCTATCCCATCCTATCCGATCGATCACAGGACACAGGTGGTCGATGCATGTGTGTGCTGACTGCCGATCGAGCGAGCTCGAAAGGGCAGGGATGAGCGCGTGCAGGCTCTGCGACTAGCTTGGCAAATGGCATGCACGACGCACACGCTGCGATGAAGCACGATGCTTTGCGTGGCAAGAATGGACGGCGGTTAATCGACGACGGAAAGAAGTTGCTAGCTAGTAGTGCATGCGCCTGTGCGTACGTGCATGGTGTCATGAGGGTGAGGCAAAACTGCGCGCATATGCATATGATGCGTCGTCATCATGTGAGGTGATGACGATCATATGATCGTGATCGTATACTAATATACATATATATCGATCACACAGTTGTATCAGAAAAGGAACATATTACTACACATATATCAGATGCAAATAAACCTCTCTGTAAACCATGCAAACTTCTAATTGTAGACTGGATCGGCGCTAGCAGCCTAGTTCGTGCGATCACCGTACCAGCAGACCCTTGGCGATAGATCGATCGATTTGCATTGCTCACTGGATCAACAAGCGGCGGCGGCGCGGCGGATCTTGATTGGGAATTGATGATGATTGGGCCAGCGGCGGCGCGCGGCTGTCATGCATGGCGATGCTCCGATAGGCCGATCCCACGTGCCGCCGCCAAACCAGCCATGATCGCACCGGCCGGACGGCCGGATCCCCAGCAATCGACCCCGGCCTTGCATCATTTGCATGGCATTTTGCTAGCTAGATACTACTGGTGCACGTGCCACTGTTGGCAAGCAGCAAAGCGCGCATTCTGGCCTCTCATCATATATGAGATGGATCGATCAACCACGTAGCTAGCCCCCGTTCGTTCCCGTACCTTTGCTTGCTCATCATGCCTCTAGCTAGCTCGTTCCCTTCTTCAGGACGTACGTACGCGTACAGCTCACTGCATGCAGCAGCTGCTAGCACTCGATCGATCATGCCCGGCGGCGCGTGGCCGGCCAGTCAGCCTGCTGTCAGATCGATCATCGATCGTGTCCAATCAATTAATTGTCCTTTCCAATAAGTATATATATATACCATGCAGAAGCATCTATCCGATCCAACCGATCGACGACCAAATCATACATACGTACACTACTAATTAATGCTGTCGATGGTCGCACTACTGTTTGCCGTTCGCAGCGCACAGGCTCGGTGATCGATAACCAATTTGCATCGTCGTCTCATGCATAATCGAATCTCTCCCTACAAAGAGGCGCCCACTACGGCGGCGGGGGCCTCCTCGTCCTCCTGCAGCTCTGGCCCGGCCGCCGGCCATTTGTGCCTCTGGCTAGCTAGGCAGCTACTGTACTAGCTAGATCTCTGATCAGCTCGCGGCCGCTGCACCAGGCGTCCAGGCCCCTTGCGTGCCGACCCCTAGCCCTATAAAAGGCCAGGCATCGCATTGAGTCATTGTCAGCCCTTCACGGCTTCACCTACCCTCCCGCCGCTCCCGGCGTCTCGCCGATCCAACAGAATGCATGGCTGTCACATGCCTGCTGACTTCCTCCGGTTTGGTAAATGAAATCGTTTTATTCCCCCGATTTGGGAAATAAAATCGTTTTGGTCAAAGTTTGAGTCAAATGCAAGCAGCCTTTGCAATGTCGGCCTTTAACACACACGTCGTCGACGTCCCTTCCATCGCGAGTTGATAGATGCGAGGACGTACTACGCTATGCCCTCCAGCTAGCTATACACAGATGTACGGAGCTTCTAGTTTACAGAGTGCTTTATTAGTAGTTTTCTTTTCTTAAAAATTGATATGAAAGTTTTGTTTTTAATTTGAGGTACATAGACTACACGAGTACATGGTGGCAAAATGTCGGGAACACAATATATGATATGATGAAAACTTCATAATGTGTTTTTTTTCTGCAATGTCTTATTTGGGAAAAATCTTATTAAGAAAAAAGGAAAATCTTAGTAAGAAGTACAAATTAGACAACCGACTCATCTATACAAGCAAATTAGAACAAAGAATAGTTTATAAGGCTGCGTAGACTTTGAACATATACTTGAGGGTTTTCGGAAAAAAAAAAGAACATACATCTGATGGGTATGTAATTTGAACTTCTTTCTAAACTAAATAAAAACTAAGTAAATAGTTTAACTCAAATTGTGCTGACTAGGCTTTGCCATGAGGAAATCCAACCAATTCAGTTTCCTGTAAGGCTCTAACTTGTAGGTTTGCAAGCTATGCAGTTTGTCTTTTATTGAACAAAGCTAAGCATATTGTTGAGTTGGATTTTCTTAACAACACTGGACAAAAAAGCAAAGAAAAAAATGAGCAAGGAAAACACAACTGGTAGTGAGCTGCGTGAAAGGCCCGGTGGTCGGATAACTGGGCCGTGCGTTTTCACTTTTCACGCTATCCCCCCGACGCGCGGCGGCCCGCTGGACGCTCCGCATCCCCCACTTCTCTCCTCCAACCGCGCCGTCGCCAGACCTCAGAGTAGGCGGCCATGTCCAGGTTCTGGAAGCCGGGGTCGGAGAAGCCGAGCACCCTGCTCGTCGACGACGAGGAGGGCGGGGTTGTCTTCCTCCCCTCCTCCACCAGCTCCGCATCCTCCTCCGGGTGCGCTCCCAAACCCTAAACCTCCCTCCTCCTCCGCCACTGCCCCCTACTTACTACCCCCAACTCGCTGCTTGGCGTTTCAAAATCTGATACTCTGCTGTTGCTGTGTTTCGCGGCAGGTTTGGGTACGCCAGCTTGGAGAGGCAGCGGCAGCGGCTGCCGGTGTACAAGTACCGTAAGGCCATCCTCTACCTGGTGGAGCGGCACGCCACCACCATCGTCGTCGGCGAGACAGGCAGCGGCAAGTCCACACAGATCCCTCAGGTACTTCCTGAAGTGCTCTTACATTTTCCATCGAACTCATCGGGGTGTGTTGGGCTACTGGGTAACATTTGTGCTACACCTTTCCAATAGGCATTCAGTCGAACAGCTGGTGCACGTTAGCCAGTCCCCCCACAAGGGTCATACGTTACCTGATGTCATGATGTGGGAACATTCTTAGGGTTATTATGAGGTCCAAGAGTATGCTTAATGGGTACACCCCATATTTGTGATAATTCTGTTCACAATTTCTAATTATCATGTGTGGCCTTGTTGGAGATTGACATATGCTGGTGATCTGGATTCCATGGTTCTGCATTTGGTTTATGCCCTCATGTGGTTTCTACCAGCTACCATTGTATTGATTCTAACTACCAATGTCGTGGTTCATGACAATCCACATCTGCTGTTGTTGTAATAATGTCTATGATTTGTGTATATATCAATATCAAAACTAGATCTTGCAGTGCACTTGAATGCTAGTACACAGTATGCACTCACCTAGGTTAGCGATAAGCTAAAAGGCGGGAACAAAGCAAACATGAACCTTAGAGACAGCAAGAACTCTGAAACACAACAGTAATCTGCATATAATTTGTGTCTGTCTTACTGGATACGTTTCATCAATAACTTTGTTGTATTTCAAAATCAGTACCTCAAGGAGGCTGGTTGGGCTGATGGTGGTCGACTTATAGGATGCACTCAGCCCAGACGATTGGCCGTGCAGGTACCAAGTGCTGTTTTAATCTCCATTGAGTTGTGCTTGCACAATCTATTTTATCCAAAACTAGGTCCTTTTGTTTTATCATCTGATCAGGCCATGTTTAAGCTATTGTTTCTGGGGGTACACAAAGCATTCTGTTTCGATCTTATAGGATGCCGCAGTTATGCTCCTTTTGCACATTTCAGAAGCATAATACTTTTAACTGTGTTGTACTTGGGACTTAGTATGACCTAAGAATACCTGCCGCGCAGAATTTTACAACCTGGTTTTGCATGTCCTGATTCTGCAATTACTCCTCAAACATACATGCCTACATGGTGATAAATACATAGTCTGAACCTTTTACTTGTAGTTCCACTTGAACATTATTTGCCGACTAGTACTTCAACTTTTGATGTTATCCTGTTAATATGATGTCTGCCGAAGAAATACTCTAAATACCAATTCAGATTGGGAACTACTATGCTGAAAACATATTCATCTGGTCTAGATCCCATTCGACAACAATCAATTTGTAGAATATTATTGTTGACTTGCATGCTGGAAGTGCACATTTGACACACTGTTATCGCATAATATTCCTGTTATGTATGCAGAAGTTGCTCCTTTCCTTTTATCTTCTTAACATCACCTTGTAAACTCATCTTTGTAATTTGAACAGACGGTTGCATCAAGGGTAGCAGAAGAAGTAGGCGTGAAACTTGGAGAAGAAGTTGGTTATACAATCCGATTCGAAGATCAAACAAACCCGGTACCATCAATTTTTACTCCTTACACTAGTTTTCTTTATACCAATCTGGCAATATGAAACACGTTAGACTTTAACATGTCTGTGTAAGTTTTCATTTGTTGATTTGAGCACTATTTGGGTATCAAAGCAGAATACTCAAAATTTTCACTTTCCTTGTCCTATTAATCTGCTTATTGCTTATGCCCACCTGGTTTCTCAGGGTATGACAATGATAAAATTTCTCACAGATGGGGTATTGATTAGAGAAATGATGGAAGATCCTCTTCTTACCAAATATAGGTATGTTCATAAGCTTGCCCAAATAGCTTACATGTCTGTCATGATTACTCAACCGTCTCTGGTCCAGTTGTACATGTGATTCTCTTTGACACCTAAATATATATTTGCTGTCTCACAATGGAGTAAAATTTCTTCTCTATTGGGTGAAAATCCATTAATAGTTACTTCACAAATTGAAGTCCATCTAAGTTTTTTCCCAAGCCATTTTTTAGAACTTTGACTAGCAATATTTTTCAATGGCTAGAGTCTATAGGATAATTCCCCTCCCCTCCCCTTTTCTCTTCCTCCCTTGTAAGTATTTACTGCTGTTTGTAAATATCCTATAACTTTTATTTGTTTTGGTAATGAAAAGCTGTGGGGAACTCCCTCACAGTTTTAACCATAAAAAATGTTATCTTAAATTAAAAGAGTTATATATTATAAAAGTAACTTCTATAATGAATCTAGTAATGTCAATCTGTATAAAATTTTAGATATAGATGGTCTAAGTAAAAAAAATGTTTGACTTAGAACAAACATAAATGAACAAATTTGTGATCAGAGGAATTATCTGATTTGTTGCCTCTGAGGGTGCCATGCCAACTCCCTTTCTTCTCATATTGATCCACGTTTTTCTGTATATTAGTGTAATTATGGTGGACGAAGCTCATGAAAGATCCATCTCAACAGACATGTTGCTGGGACTCCTGAAAAAGGTTAGCATCTCTTGAATATCAGATTTGGCTTTTGCTTAATGTTCATGTGAGTGAATAGTATTCTTTATATCGCAATAATGGTTGTATCTTTACATGGGTAAATCAGATTCAACGTCGCCGGCCTGAGCTGCGTCTGATCATCTCCTCTGCAACTATTGAAGCAAGATCAATGTCAACTTTCTTCAACATTAGGTCAATCCCTATCAAGAGTTTTTATTTCTTCCTCGCTGTATGTTGTTATTTTTTGCCTATAACCTTGCCAAGTGAAATGAGCACAATTTCTATCCAAGACATTGATATTTGCAAGGTTTTTTCCTCAATATAATAACGGCTGTCGCACTAAGCAGCACTAAAATCTTGGGATCCAGGATACATTGCATAAATGATAAATCTAGGCATACTGGTATCGGTAGGAATCTCATGCAGCGTGGCTCTGTTCACTGTTTCTTTCTTTTGATGAACAAGATAAAGGTCTTGTCATGATGAATCATACTCCCTCTGTTCCAAATTGTAGGTCGTTTTGGTTTTTCTAGATTCATAGATATTACTATGATAGACATACACTATATCTAAGTGCATACCAGAAACTGCACACCTAGAAAAACCAAAACGGCCTACAATTTGGAACGGATGGAGTATTTATCAACTGCATCCAATTGTAAGCTCTGATGCATGCATTGGTGACTGATGTTCAAACGTCATTTACGTCCATCATATGCGCTGCCACACTTCTTTTCTGCTAACAAGTTAGTGTGGTCCTGTTCTTTGTATTTTATTTCACACACAGGCGGAAGAATTCCTTGCTTGGGTCTTCTGATGATTTGCCGAGCCCAGAACCTGCTATACTTTCTGTTGAAGTAATGTTCTCCTTTTGAGATGAGATATGCATGGGGGAATGCTATAATCTCTTTTATTAATAAAGACATAATTTGTTTCTACAGGGTAAAGGATACACTGTGGAAATTCATTATGTTGAAGAACCTGTCCCAGACTACTTACAGGCTGCTGTGAATACTGTACTTCTTATTCATGAAAAGGTTATCCGTTTCTTGCTGTTTAACTAAAATACAATTTAATTTGGGCTATTATGCTTCCTAGTGTCATTCTTTTGACGATTTGCGACTTTAGTTTCCTTTATTTTCTAGATTAGATTAGATTAGTTTTGTATGTTATTTACTTCTGATATGCTGTTTCTCAACTTAACAAAACAAAAGACAAGCTTATTCACATACTGTTTCAGATCTTAGATGAATCATTGAAGCTAACGTAATCTTTACCAGTGATTTGTATGGGTGCTTTTCAACTGCCATTACTCTATGTGATCTATAGAAGTGTTGTTTGCAATAACATGCTTGTACTTAAAGCGTTTGCACTCAATTTGTAACTTGACAGGCACAATAAACATACATTCCCACAACAAAGTTCATAAAATTTAAACATGCAAAAATAAAGCATCGCTTATGATTAAGAGATAACTTGTTGAAATATTTATGAATGAAGCTAGTTGAGAAAAGAAAAGAAAAACTGTTTTCTTATCCTTGTAATTAAAATCTGTCTATAATTTAATTATGTCGGTGTTAGGATTAGTCCCGACACTAACTAGTGAGATACGCTGTGATCAACCTCTCCATGGTTGGTGCAAATGGCAACACAGGGACACGGGTTTATCCTGGTTCCGACCCGGGTCGTCACGTCCGGGATTCTGGCGTGTCTGTTGATGATTCGCAGGTGGTGCCTGTGAGGGGCTACAAGCAAGGCGGGAGGAGGAAAAGCCTCCAAGTCCACGCTAGGATGATCGGGCGTGCCAATATCGAGAGCAGTATGCGGGTGAGTGCGGGTGTCTTCACGTGCGTAGCTAGGCGGCCTCCTCCTTTTATAGGCCAAGGAGGTAGCTTACAAGCGTCTTTGCGTAGTCTGCGTGGTGACGGCGTCTTGGCGCAGTTCCCTTGACATGACGGTTGTCCCTGGCGGATTCTTGCCTCGGGCGGTTTAATGGCGAGCTCCGGCCTCACGCGGTGGCGTGGCGACTCCACGCTTGTCCGGGAGTGACTTGAGGTGGGCTTGACCGGCGTTTGTGTTTGGTCGTCGTCGTCGTCGATTCGAGTGCGCCCATGCGGTCGGGGGTTCCGCTACGGGAGCCACGGTGGCCTGAGCGTCGGCGTGGTGATGTCCCGTCGATGCGCCCTGGCAGGATGGTCACAAGATCGGGATGGATACGCCGCAGATAAGCCTGACGGCAGGGATGGCCGCGGCAAGGATGGCTTGTGCGATCTGGAGATGATGGAGAGCGTGCTCCATGCGTTCGCGCCACGCGCGCCGCCCGGCGTCTTGGTCGCCGCCGTCACCGTCTTCGGTGCGTCCATGCCCTTTCGAGGGGCTCGCTGTGGGAGAAGGACGGGAGTAGGCGGCGCAGTGTTTGGAATGACACTAGCCTGTCCGCAGGGCGCGATACTGCGTGGTGCTAGGAATGGCGGCATAGTGACGGG
Source organism: Cenchrus purpureus (assembly GCA_022644695.1). Classification (NCBI taxonomy): domain Eukaryota; kingdom Viridiplantae; phylum Streptophyta; class Magnoliopsida; order Poales; family Poaceae; genus Cenchrus; species Cenchrus purpureus. The sequence goes on from CP053459.1 coordinate 106,182,454, forward strand.
TTTGGCCGCGATGGCGGTCGAAACCCAGGCGGTGTCAGCGGTGCGACGTGGGGGAGGATTGCCCTTTGACTATGGCGCCTGCGGCGGGCAAGGGCATTTAACGCCCCTGTTGGGTGAGACAAGCGAGGTGCTGTCGCTCGAGGGTTGGCCTCGAGCGAGGCGGAGATCCGCTCGAGGGGCGCCAAACCCTCGAGCGGGACGGGGATCGGCTCGAGGGGCGCCAAGCCCTCGAGCGAGGCGATCGGCTCGAGGGCGGCTGGGGATGGTCGTCTGTTGGGCCGTGGCTGTTATCGGGCCGCGGCGGTCCGTGGGCCTTATTCGAGTTTGGGCTGTGGCCGGCTCGGGGAGTGTTTTTATGGTTTTGTGTCAATTCTTTAGGAAGGGTAATCTCCCCCATAGTTAGGGGACCCCTATGGCGGTCCCCGACAAATTATTTACCTAACAATGTCAGGCAAAGCAGTTAATGGAAGTCTTAATCGACACCATTGTAACTCAGATAAACCATCATGCTTTACTGATTCCTTTTTATAGTATTTTAGTTTCCAAAGTTTATAAGGAGCTGCTTTCTTTCTCGTTATAGCGCTGATAGCACTCCGATTAATCGAATATAATTGCTTTGCCCTCACTTAACGTTTTTTTCCTGCAGGAACCACCAGGGGATATCTTGGTATTCTTAACTGGTCAGGATGACATAGATGCTGCCATTAAAATGCTGAATGAAGAAATTCAGCAACTTGGAAGACACTATCTTGGTAATTTTCTCTCTCTCCATAGAAAATAGTGAACTAATAGGTTAATACTACTAATCATGACCAGGGTATGATATTCTGGAGTGAATGTGTGGTATTTACATGCTTACGTAGAAGGGACTGATATTGCAGTTGGTAAGAGGGGTGCGCTGGACCTGTCTCTTGCCAGCTACCATCCGTATGGTTTGCAAGTGATTCCAGAATTTGGGGGCACACAAGGGGTTGAGATTAGAGAGAGGGAGGGAGGCTAAAGAATTGGATCTTTAGGAACTATAACTGCTAATATGACCATGAAGCAAGTCATCATGCTAGTCAAAGATAAGGATGCAACAGCTAAGGTTTGTGGCAGACGACTCTTTCGCAGCCTATTAAGGGCCTAGTCCATGCCCAGTCTGAGCCCGCAACTGATATTTGAGTACCAGATGGTTCTGGGGGCAAGTCTACTTGTCAAATTGCATTTTGCTTGCAGTTGTAATTTTTGGTTTCTAATGCATTTGTATTGCTTCAACTTTCAGACTTGCTGATTTTGCCCTTGTACTCTGGCCTTCCGCGTGGAGATCAAGTAAGCAAATCACATCAGTGTTGGTAAGTGATGCTGCAATTGGTGCCACTCTCTCCAATTTGACTGTCTGTTTCTCTTTGGCTTTCTAGGATCTCATTTTCGCTCCTACTTCAAAAAGGAAAAGGAAAGCTGTGTTATCAACCAACATTGCTGAGACGTCATTGACTTTGGAGGTACTGCTTGGTAAGGATAACGAATGTCAGTTGATTGTAAATATGTTGTTGATTCTGTGAGTGTTTTGCAGGGTGTGGTGTATGTTGTTGATAGTGGATTTTCCAAGCAGAAGTGTTATAATCCGGTACTTTACATTTCTATTTTTATGACAAATAGTTCACTACTTCTTCTCAACTTGACTTTAATACTGAATCTGCCTGTCATAGATATAGGCTTACTTTCTGTTCCCTTTCCATATAATATTTGAGGTGAATATTTGAACATTAACTAGTGTATTACCTTAGGTTCCAACTGTCTATGCCCAATACTTTGTATGCAAGCATAAATTCTTGGATTTCGAATCTAGTAGCTAATCAATATCTGTAAGTTCATTCCTCATCATGAGTAAATTGTGGACCCCATCTTTTGTTTGGTAGAATTACAGTTTTGCTTTTAAAAGGTACTATGGTGCTTTCAATGGGGTTGTAAATCTTAAGGACATCATTGTGTAAGAGTATCTAGGTTCAACCAACTCTTAAATGATAAAACATCTCTCATATTCTAAAGCTATTAATCATACACGTTCTGGATTACTCATTCTCAATATTTGCTACCCACCTTTTTTGAAGGTTGATTATGTTGGACAAATAAAACAGAAATCTAATTGGTTGGTGTAGCCTCTTATTATTTTATGAGAGTTTTTTTTAACACTTCCTCTATTTTTTTGGCTTAGATTTCTGACATCGAGAGTTTAGTTGTCGCACCAATATCCAAGGCCTCTGCAAGACAACGAGCAGGTAGAGCTGGAAGAGTGCGACCTGGGAAGTGCTTTAGGTTGGTCAGATGTTTTGTTATAGAAGTATTATTATTTCTTTTTGTCAATAATACAAACCATGGGATTGATTCTTCCAACAATTATATGCTGGCGTAATTTCATCATAACTGATTTTGAACATATATTATACATTGTAAAACATTGCAAACTATATTGAACATTTTCAACATAAATCTAGTTCCTAGAGTCAATTACTAAGTTATGTATCGTGTTACATTTTCTCCTTGAATTTGGCTTTTGCTGTCTTTGTAAATCTCGTAATTTTGTTAGGTGATATCTCCTGCAGGCTTTATACAGAGGAATATTATCTTAATGAAATGCAGTCAGAAGGAATTCCAGAAATGCAAAGGTCCAACCTGGTCTCCTGCATAATACAGGTAACTTGGTTCGTCTATTTCCTTATTCTTTTAGTTATATTATTATATAAGTGTGTATTATATGGTGATGTTTTACTGGATCCTACCTTTTATTTTCCTTCTCTGAAGTTGACAAATATAATGCTTCATTATCTTCTTTCCATGGCGTCAGTTAAAAGCCCTAGGCATAGACAACATTCTGGGCTTTGATTGGCCAGCTTCTCCATCTCCAGAGGCAATGATTCGGGCTCTCGAAGTTCTATTCTCCCTAGGAATTCTTGATGAAGATGCCAAATTAACAGTACCAATTGGTTTCCAAGTTGCTGAGATCCCTCTGGTATGTGCAGCTTAATTTTCCTTCTGATAACTCCATGTGTAATGGAATGTTTTGAATCTACTACAATATGATTATGAAAATGTTGATGTGGCAAGTCATGGCAGTACCATGATAGTTCTGCCAATCGTATCAAGTCTGCTTATTCTTGGATTTGGGTTTACGGAGTTTAAGGCACTTCCACCTATCATTTGTGGACTACTAATCTTTGAGTTTCAGAATCACTCGTATATTTCTAGAAAAAAATGCATAGGCCACAGAACTCCTGCAATGAAAACCCAAAGTCAATTAAATTGTGGTCGATGTGCTCTAGAGCGGTCAAACTTTTATCTGACAGACCGCTCCATAAAATTTCAACTATGTTTGATGGTTGCTGCAGTAGCACAAGAATTTGGGTACTAGATAACCAATCTGGCTGTTAAACAAATGTTAATACCTTTGGTTAATCAAAAACCTCTTTGAAAGTATTCTGAATGCTGTTAGCTCTCACAGATAAATTTATTAAGCAGGATAAAATGATTGTGTTATCTGAATCCCTTTTGTTGGAATGAAATATTTCAAAAGAAAACAAGGGCATTCTGCACTTCTTAATTGCAAAGAAAAATACTGAGTATAATGTTTTGAAATAAAAAAAGGGACCCGCATTGTTCTCGCAATTATTATTTCGGCATAATACTTTTCAGGTTGCTGCTTATGTATTTTTTGCCTGGAAGACTGCCAGTTAAACTCTACTAACAGAAATTGTAGCGTAGTGAAGTATGTGATGTAGGCATGCATCCAATAGTGACATGCTTTACTTTGTGGCTAGACTTTTTGAGCAATTGTCGCCGTATACTATTTTGATTTTTTTCAGATAACGCTTCCAATGTTTTAATTATTAATACTTACCCTCACATATGGTGTACATTGTTACTAGCTCAATTGGACTGATAACGCTCTGAAAGCATCTGAAAGCCTGAAACTTGTGCTGCCCTGTTGGCCCTTTTTAGTGTTTTGTCACTTGCCCTTTCAGCATGCTCTTTTTATTCTTACAATTGCACTGAAGAACATTCTCTGCCCAAGTTAACATATTAATATGTAGCATTAACAAAATAATTTCTTGCAGGACCCCATGATTTCGAAAATGATCTTGTCAGCAAATGATTTTGGATGCTCTGATGAGATATTGACCATAGCATCATTTCTGTCTGTTCAAGTTAGAATTTGTATCTCAGATACTCTTTTCCTTTTCTTGTGCTATTTTATTCTTTCGATTGTTCTGATACCTATTGGTTTGTGCAGTCTGTGTGGGTTTCTGTGAGGGGCGTGAAGAAGGAATTTGATGAAGCGAAGCTTCGTTTTGCTGCTGCTGAGGTTTGCGAACCAACTTGCCGCATTTGTATTGTTTATATTTATATTTATATTACTCAGGAACCCTGATGTGACCTGTTAATATTGACACTTATATTGGTGCTTACTGCTTAATGAGGTCAAGTACCATGGGACACCCATTGGTGACAGTAAAGGAATATTAAATCATAAAGATATGTTTGTCATTAATTTACCCTGTTCTTAAATGCTTTTCTAAATTAAAGGTGTTTTTATGTTTTCTTTTACATTTGAGCAAAATTCTCATTGCATTACACTGCATGTGCGGGTTTGCGCTGATGACATCGAATCAGCAAGCAGATACTGGTGATAGGTTGATTGCTCCTTCCACTTAGAATTCGGATAATCCACTTTCCCCTTTTTATCATGGAACTTGGTTCAGATTAGCATTGTTGCTAGCATACTTTTAGAGCGCTTTCCCACGTGCATGTCATAGGACTTGCATTGTCTGTGTTTTCTCTTGGTTGGTTAATCATATTTTCTTATGTCTTGAATGTATCTTCTACCACAGGGAGATCACGTAACATTCCTGAATATCTACAAAGGATTTCACCAGTCTGGAAAATCTAGCCAATGGTGTTACAAGAACTTTTTGAATTACCAAGCATTGGTATGTATTCACTACATAAGGTTATGATCCTTTTGAATTAGGAATTTGCGCATAGCCAAAGTCTCCCATTGTTCGAAATACACGCACACATTTTCACTACATCCTTTTCTCATTTGCGCAGAAGAAAGTTGTTGACATTAGGGGGCAGCTTCTCAGGATAGTGAAGAGTTTTGGAATACCACTGAAATCATGTGACAGAGATATGCAGGTATGATGAACTTCAACCTAGTTTTGACACCATTATTTTGTGCATATTAGGGTCCGATTTATTCCACCCAGCACCACCTTGCTTCCTTGTGGCTCTTCATTTGACTGCCTATGCTATCCCCTTACCCTAGGCCAGCAATCAGTATTGTTGTCACTGTGGTGGCGTCCAACGTACATGTTTAGCCGTAGGCTCTGATAAATGAAGCACTGTACAAATAGCTACATTTTGAGGATATCTATATTGTTCAAGGGACATGCCTAGTGCAGTCACCATTATGGTAGATCGTATGCTCTATGCTGCTGTTCTTTTTGTACCTTTTTTACAAAATATAAACTGGTTATTTATGGCATCAACATTTACACATAGTTTCCCACTGTTATAGTGTTTATGTTTATCTGAACTGCTTTAAATTGTTTCCGAATGTAATTTTTACTAGCTATCAAAAATACTCATATGCTTATGCTTATTACCACATTGCTATCCCGATATTTTGCAGGCAGTTAGAAAGGCCATTATTGCTGGTTCATTTGCTAACGCATGTCATCTGGAGGTATTTTCTTTATTTAATCAATGTGGTCTTATCTATCACATTACCGAGCAGATTGGGTGGTCTCTAATATATCGAACTTGTAGTGAGAGTTTAGTTTCTCAATCCCCAGAAACATCTAATATATGATTTGGGCCTTTAAATCTTTATCAGTGCATCAGCGAACTGATGGCATCTTGCCAGTCTGATAGGCCATGATTGGGAATGGATTTCACCTGGGCCATCTGTGGCTTTGTTGAGCTGACCTGCCTAGCTAACCTCTATCTCAAGACGAGCTGTGCATTTCTTTAGTTTTCCTTGTCCCGCGCCATATCAATGTCTGATTCTTTTCTTTGCACATGTGGTTGTGTGTTTTTTTCCTGAAAATTGATCTCTTGGCTGACATAGTACTGTATATGTATGGGTTAACATAGTTTCCAGTTAGACTTTCACCTTCTTGGTTGCTTACTATAAGGAGGAGGCACACAATGTCTTGGGGAGAAATTCCTAGGCCGCATTGGTCTTGCTTATTTTCCAAGGCGTTTGATTTGGACCGAGCCTCCTTGGTTGCTTACCATAGCCTGAACAAACGAAAAAATGCAACATTTCCATTTGTATCTGATACCTTGAAAGTATCATTCTTACCCGCACGTGAATGTGCTTGTTTTGCTGTGCGGATGGATGTCATTGAGTTTTATAATGTTCATCTTAATCTTTATTCTGCTACCGAAATCAGTTAGCTTCTGTCTGTGGGATATTGCAAAAATATTAATTATATTAGTTTCTTCTGCAGTTAACATGCTGTTGCACATTTGTGCTCTGTTTAGCCGGAGAGCTGTTTATCAACAATGTGCGGATAAGTAACGCACATTTAATTTTCAGTGACCCTAATGGCTTTCTCTGTTATACAGGAATACAGCCAAAATGGAATGTACAAAACGATTAGGACATCACAAGAAGTTTACATTCATCCATCTTCAGTTCTCTTTAGGTGAGCTCACTAATAATTTTGTATCTTTCATGAACACTTGTTTTTCAATTTATACCTTTCATCATGATATCGTCACATTTTAGGGTCAATCCAAAGTGGGTTATCTACCAGTCTCTCGTTTCAACTGACAAGCACTATATGCGGAATGTTATCGCCATTGAACCCTCATGGCTTACAGAAGCTGCACCACACTTTTATCAGTTCCGGACACCCAACCCAGCCCTCCACTAACTTTACTATGGTAATTTGTAATTTATTTTGGTTACTCAATTGTCTTTATCTTGCAAGTTTTAACAATGACTTAGTCACAAGACTAATGGTGTTTACCTCTTTTTTTCTCCCCCAGTTAGCTTATCTGATCAATGTTGGATACAAAGTCACCACTTTTAGCTGGGTGCTGTTATCTAGACCAGAATGGCTTGCTTTACTAAAAGTAGCTGATTTAATAGTAATCAACCAGCAGATCAAGTATTTGTTTGATTGTTGGCTGATCTGTGCCTTTGATGTTTTGCATAGAGCACTTTAATTTGCTATGTGGGAGAACTTTACTTAGTGTCGCAGTTTTGCTAATGAAAGGATTGCCCGTATTTGTATATTCCTAATACTTGTCGTGTTATCCTACTCCCAGTAATCATGGGACATTGTTGAATCATTATTGCTGGTTTCCCTGTATTTTATCCTACTTGACATTAGATATTGGAACTATGGATGTTGAAAAATCGTTGAAGAGATGAAAGGAAAGTGAGTGGAAAATGAAATGACCTGTCTGCAGCTCCCGGAATACATATCCCTGAAGATGGCAATATATGCTGTTAGGCTAGCCTTGTCACTGTATGCTTCTTTCAAGCTCCAAGCGGATGGTTACCTGAAGTTTTTTTTATTTCAGCTTTTATTTTGAACAGTGCCTGTTTCAATTTTCTATTGATATCGTTTTAAAGAAAAATGTATGGTTGTAACCTATTTCTGGTCACAGTTCATCAAATCCATTTTGATCATACTAGTAATCCAGCACATTTCGTTTTAGAAATAAGCAAATCACCAAGGACTAGCATGATGAAGAAGAAGACTAGAAGAGAAGAGAAGAGGCCTGTGGGCTTTAAATAAACACATTTCGTCTGGTGCCGTTCGCCATTTTGTAAGGCTGCTCGTACCTGTTTTGGCAAGTGGAGAATCCGACACACTCCGTACCAGGAGATTGTAATCTTGAGCATGGGGTAAAGAACATGTTAGATGTGTTAGATCCTCAAAACCTAAAGAGTCGGCAGTCCGCATGGTATCTAGTGCTCTTCCGATATGGTATAATTTCTACTAAGTTCCCTTTGGTTGAAAAAGGGAAAAAGTATGCGGGACGTTTTGTTCGATTGGGAAAGAACACTCCCGCGCCGATTTACTTGTCTAGTGGTCGGTAACATGGAATCTATTTGTCGAGACGTGGTTGCATTGGCTGTGTTGTTGGAAATAGAGAACCTTAAATCTTTTATCAATTCGGGGCATGTTAGTTGGGTAAAATGCCGCAAATATGCATTATTCATCCGTCACATCGACTTATGTCTTCTCTCACAACACGTCACCCTATACAAAAAAATCCAACACTATACATATCCCTAGTTTTTTTTCCCATCAAACACCCTCGATCTCAAAACTAAGACGGTGGGAGTATGACCGCCCCCACGATTTTCATTAAGAGAAGAAAGACCCCTCCCGATTTAGAAAATCACCGAAGCTCGGCGAGAGGATTTTTTTTCGAAGATAAACCCCGGTGAGGAAACTTAGGCTGATAGGGAATCAAACACAGGCGGTTGGCTTGCTCATCTGCAGCGCCAACCACCCGAGCTGCTGCTGCTGCTCGTCCTCCCAATCAAACACCCTCGGATCCCATCCGTGCTGATGCTCCCAACGATCAGCTGCCCTTTCGGCGTTCCGTTCGAAGGTGTGTGAGCTCATACTGAAGTGACGTGATGATTAAGGTTGTTTGAAGTCTCCTGCACAGAGAAGGGAGAAGAATGATGCGCCTGGGACCCTGGGTTCGAGTTTACCGTGGATCCCCTGTGTCCTCGTGTCGTACGAATCCCGTGTGCCTCCCCGTCGGGGCGCCGCGGCGATCCCGTGTGCGGTTTCACCGGCCCAGTGGGCGGCGCCCGCGTTCCCCGCGGCCGCGCGTGGTTTTGCTGTGGCACAATTCCATGAATCATCACTCGTTTGCCGACAAAAGCAGAGCAGAAACATCAGTGACCTCGTTCCTACAGCGACGGTTAAACGGCCGCGGCGGCAAAGATAGCCTGTACGTCCTCTCAAAACCACAGGGTGGATGTGGATCGCCCCACCTGGCCACTTCGCGTCGTGTGAATTCGAAAATTTTACGGCCTGCTGCACTTTGAAATCTTTGATGAAAGTTGGGTTTAAAGAAGGAAATTAGTGTCGTGACGAGCATTACCAAAAGCGACGTGCCGCTGCTGCCACCGGTGCCTACGCTGGATCAGTAGCTTCCTCGTCGTGGCTCTCATAGTGGGCAAGTGGCAAGAAAGAGTAGTAGTAGAGGTTAGCTACTCACTGTTAGTTATCCTAGAGAATATTGCAGGACAAGAAGGACACGGATTGGATAAATGCTTAGGTCTACTCCCTCCGGTTTTGGTAAAGAAATCGTTTTTTTTTTACAAAGGGAATATAAATGATGAATAGCTTTTAAATCGTTGAGTTTAGAAATGTGATAATTATATTAATAAATTTGTCTTGAAAATTATTTTCATAAAAATGTACATATATAACTTAGTTTTATATAAAACGACTTCTATTACCAAACCTGAGGGAGTATATATACTAATTCTTTTTCCGCACACGACATGTGGAATTACGGGTACTAGTGTACGACCACCACCTCCTCTTACCGATTCCTTTCAGTATGAAAACGTATATACATATATATATAAATAGATAACGCGATCGTATAGTCAAAAAAGCAGGCGCCAGCACGAACGATATCATGTGATTTATTACTACTTTTCAGTTTTCATGCACCACCGCGGCCACTCCGCGGATCCAACGCTAGTTAGCATTTAATATAAACTGGCAGGCCCTTTCTTTCCGAACGTGGTTTCGATCTCTTTTTGCAATCAAAGCTGCAAGAGCGACAGGCACGTTAGTGACGGGTGGTTTATAGTTGGTTCCAAATCCTGTCAAGCTTTCTCGCAAGCCCCATCTGTCTTACTACTGCTCCCTCCGTCCCTAAAAGATGGTCGCTGTTAGTTTTCGTGTCACAAGTTTGACCAAATTTGTAGAAAATACGTGAAACATTTGCATCTTCAAATAAATTTGTTAAAAAATTAGATTCGATTATCTATCTAGTGATGTTAATTTTGTACCATAACTATTAATATGTATTTTAATATATTGAGTCAAAGTTGTTCCTCGGGAAGCGAAAACGACGATACGTCAGGGACGGAGGGAGTAACTCTTAAGCCGCGGCCCCACCGCGTTTTCTTTTTTCTGGTCAGAGAGGAACGGATTAGTAGTGACTGGCAGGCTCCAATTGAACACGACTATTCGTCGCTGCGATCTATAGAAAGGTGATGAAACGAAGACCGGTCACGGCTGAAAGCGACCGGGCGTTGTTTTTAATTTGACAGGTAGTGCCGTTGGACGGCTTAATTGATTGGCGATTTGGAGGTGGTTTTAAACTTTTAATTAACCAAACGCTGGTCAAGATTTGATTGCATTTATTCCGTGTCCGGATATGCTGGCCGGTCAGTGACAGTGCTAATTTTAATTTACTTTTGTTTCTCATGGCAATCCTATCCGTTCGTCGGATTTCTGCTGATTAATCTGATGGCCAATCAGTTGCATGAACTGCTGGTACTTAATTTACTTTCTTCTCCTTTTGTCTTAACGTACTGTACGAGAAGTCGAGAACTGCATCGTGTCGAGCTGCTGAAAAGCCGTGCAAGCTACTCCCTCCGTCCCTATACGATGGTCGTCAAGAAAACGTATTTGTGAGGGAAATATAATTTTTTAGAGACAATCATTTAAGAACGGAGGGAGTAGTGACTCACAAGCTACAGCACCTCACCTCATGGGTGATGGATCGATCATGCACCGACACCCAACCAATCATTTGTTTGCCCCATTGAAAAATACAAAAAAAAAAAGGCTCTCGTGGCATGATGGGTCCCAGCAGGGGCGCGTCAAGCGATCCACGTGGGTCGTGCACTAGATCTTGATCACCCGTAATTCATGGCAGCCATGGCACAAGATAAGATCTCAGATGTATACTAGGAATAATAAACCTTCTGTCATGGACTCAAGCACCCCTCCTTTGTTCCCGAGAGGCAGGTGTGGGGTCGGGGTGGGTCCACCTGGCAAGCAAGTGGTGGTGGGGACTGGGGAGGAGTACCAAGTCCCACTCGGTTCGGATACGGCTTGCACCGTTGCACGTTGGCCAGTACTTATCCGGATCCCACATTCCCACTCCTACAGTAACGAGTGTGAGGCTGATCTTATCGGGCCCGTGCAGCGGTTTTTTCTTACAAATTCTCAAAATACAACAGATATTTTATGTGCCCATTGAAAATTAGATCACCTTTTTATACTACTAATTCTAAATTTTCATCCCTCTGTATCACTAGAAATTCACGCGGCGTTGCCGCTTATGGCCATGTGCATGGCCATTGTTAGTTTTTTTTTGCTTCTCTTTGTAGGTAGGTAGGTATGTATTAGTGTTTTATTTTTGTTATGTGGAAATTATCATTTGTGGATGATTGTATATGTTGACCACGGATTTTTCATTTTGTTGTCTATATGTTTTGGGTTTTATGAAGAGGAAGCATGGACTCCTTTTTTTATTAATTTGTTTTTTGAGCATGTAACAATAAATTGCTGAAACAATTCCAATTTATTCCAAAATTATTGTAGAGGGTGGCAACATCACAAAGCATCCACAAACCAAACTTTATAATTGTAGGATTAATACTTTAATGTGAGAAACCATGGAAGTTTCATTTATTAATTTAAATAGATTTTAATAAATCATTTTACAAGTTTTGTATTTTTAATAGATGGGAGTACATCATGGAGAGGCTACATAAAAATTTTCATGATTTTAGGAGCTCTGATTATTTTTTGTATGAAATAAACAAATCCGGCATACTATAGAAAAAAAGGAGAAGACGGTTTGGGCGAATCGGCCCATTTGGGCCCAATACTAAGCGGACGTGGTGGACGGCTGTGCTATTTCGGCAAAAACGAGGGCCTTTTGCAAGATCTCCGAGAGAGGTGGGTGGGCCACGGTGCTATTTCTCTAAAGTTCGAGGGTTTTTGTGAAAAGGACCAGAGGCAACAGATCTGGGCCGTCCGTCCTTGATCAGGACGGCATGATTGGCCATGGCAGTAATACCTGTTGGGAAGCCAGCTTTTGGTGCGTCTTTCGTATATAGAGATTAGGAGGTTTTTTTTTTAAAGAAACGCGAGACTTTGTGCTTTGTGTGCTAATTTTCTAAAGTTCGTGGTCTTTTCGTATAAATGTGTGGACTTGGGTTTGGTTCGTGCAGAGTTTACTTTTTTTTATTAATTTGTGCTATGGGTTGGGAAGTTTTTTTTGTAATTGTTGGTGGGTAATTTCTTAAAAGCTTAGGGACTTTTAAGCGAAATATTTTTTTTGAAATAATGATGCCAAATAGATTTTTTAAATGTTTAGGGAGTTTTAGTTGAATTGTTGGTTCGTGTTCACAATTTTTATTTAGTTGAAGGGCCTTTTTTGCAATATGGTTCCAAATAGCATTTTCCAAAAGTTTAGGGAGTTTTAGTTAAATTCCGGACCACATTCACTTTTTTTACTCAGTTGAAGGGTCTTTTCGCAAGATGGCTGTCGAAGCGATTTCGTGAAAAGTTTAGGGCTTTTGTACAAAGTTATGGACTGCGGGCATGATTTTTGCCAAGCGGAAGGGTCTTCTTTGCAAAATGCACGATGTTTGCCCGATCTCACCGTTCATCGGGCCGATCCGACGGCCGAGAGGGCATGACGTGGCCACTCTCCCTGGCCTTCTTTTGGTGCAACTTTCGTATATAGAAGATTGTGGTTACTTCCATCCGTTAGCATTCTGTTTTGCCGCTGTGAATCTTACCCACGCCCTTGAAAATATTTCACTTCGCCACATTAACCTAATTTTTTATGGATAACCGTTTTCTTTCTCCCTCGCAATCAGGTCCTCATCCTTCTTCCACCTTCAAACGCCCAGCACGCACGTGTGTGGCGCGTACGTTGCAGATCAACGTCACGTTAGAGAGGATGAAAAATTAGAACTAGTGTAAAGGGGGTGGTCCTATTTTCAATGACACATAAAGGATCACTTGTATTTTTTGTGAGAAAAGACAAAAAAAAAGTGTATCATATCTGATCCATATCAAGAAAAACAATTGGAAGTATAAAGGAAGGACAACTTGACACAAAACGATACAAAGAAAATAAAATTACATTGAAAACTCTACGGTCATCTTCCCTTCCATTGTTCATCGTCCACCGGAACTTGAAAATGCACTGAAAAGGCAACAAGGGAAAGAAACACCTGCAAACACCATCGCCGCACAAGGCTTTGAAGACCGCAAAAACCAACTCACTGCTTACAACGAGATCTAGCAATTTGTGAAAGAACATCGACTGAGGCAACACCTCAAACAACGCATACTTGCAATACTTCGTCAAAAAAATACTCCCTCTGTCCCGTAAAGAATGCAATCCTAGCATTTGAAAAAAATCTCACAAAGTGCAATCCTAAAAAACAGATCTAATTATCTAATTAAGATCATATCTCGATCGCATGCCAAAACTTACGCATATGGCTAAAAAATAGGGGTAGTAGTAGTATTTTCAAAAGCTATAATTACGGAGGGAGTAGAGGGTTGCAATCCTTCACTTGTATTTTTAATGACACTAAAAAATTGCTTTTTTATTTATACTCGGCCCATGCAGCGTTGGACGACCGCGTGCGTGCCATCTGCCACGATGTCGGCGACCGGGCAAGGTCCAGCGTCAGGGGGCTCAATGTGTTGCTGTCGCGGCTCCATTTTTGGCCCCCGTGTTTTGACATGCATGTCGCGCGTGTGGTACGGTGTGAGTTGGTAGCCTGCACGACCTCACGCCACGGGTCCACCACTTTTAGCGTTTCCATAACTGCGATTTGTAGTTTTTGTGAGCTCAAAAGGGGTCCCCATCAGATCGATAACGGGATTGGATTGTATATATCAGTATAGTGTGTACACATCCTTTTTTTTTGTTACTAATAATTGAACTCTGCCATTTTTTCTGGTCAAACATCTCATGTTAACATAACAATAATTTCGAGATATTTCACTTCTCCACACTACTATTACACGAAGTCACAAAACGCCGACTTCCATTCAGGATCAAATCCAGAATTAGACAACAAAGAGCGGCTCAATTTTCTATTATTCTTACTTGGTCCTCTCAACCTGTTCGTTTGGTGGTGAACGACGCCTTGATTTACGGAGAGAAAATCGTTAACTCATTGTTGATGACTTGTTTGTTCCGAGAGAAAAATAATCTTGACTGGTGGCTGATAAGCCAGACAAACCGGACTACTATTTCCCTCTTGTTACTCCTTCCGTACAGTATCTTTTTCCTCCTTTTCATCTGTGTCGTATCCACCGCTAGTTTCGTTGCAGCAATTAAACCACAACCAGAACATGAAAGGGAAAAAGGCCAAAATGGACAGCACAGCTGCCACTTGGCCACATGGACCCTACTAGATATTGTCATCTACAGATCCGGAGTCGCTTGGCTCACCAATCTTGGTGGCAATCTCTTTCTCACACCTTCCATATTTTGGATATTAAAACTTTGATAACGAAGAGGTGCCATATGGAAAAGGCCAAAAGGGACAAAGGTTACTCCATATCCGTAGAGAGTACGAGTAACTGTAGCACGCCACGTAAAGAATGTTATACGGCTTCGCTTCCTTTGATTTGATTTAGCCCTTCCTTCCCCAATCCAACAGCCTACAACTCCATCTCCAACTCCTCCCTCCCTTCAAAGGCAAAAAAAAGCAATTCAAAATTCGAAAAAAAAAAGCAACGCATCCAGCTGACACAGAAGATCCCGCTGTCCGCACCCCCGGCCGTATAAAGCTACGCGCACCCTCCCTCACCCAACAAAACAAGGCCAGCCCAGCCCACCAGTCACACCCCACCCAGCTCACACACACCGTCCACCGCGTGGCCGCGGCAATGGCGGGTCTCCGCCGGCAGCACCACCGCCGGGCGTTCCCGCTGCTCCCGCTCCTCATCTCCCTCCTGTCCTGCGCCGCGTACGCCCGCCTCATCTCCGACGGCGGCGCCGCCCCGTCCGCGCCCCTCCTCGCCTCGGTGATCCGCCTCGCGTCGCCGGCGGGCGCCGCGGAGGCCAAGTGCGAGCAGTCGTACGGCTTCCTCCCCTGCACAACCACCGTCCTCGGCAACATCTTCCTCATCCTCGTCTACGGCTTCCTCATGTTCAAGGCGGCCACGTACCTGTCCTCGGGGAGCGAGCTGCTGCTCGAGATCATGGGGCCCGGCCTCGTCGGCGGGCTACTCCTCCCCATCCTCGGCGCCCTCCCCGACGCGCTCCTCGTGCTAGGTCCGGTCCGCTCCCCCTCCCCCCGCCCTCGTCCTCGCTTGCTTCCTTCGCTACCTCATTCTGTGCTTTGCTTGCTCTGATGATTTCACAAGCATCCAGTTGCCTGCTTGCTCCGTCGCCTACTAGCAGTCCATGGTTCCCAGCCAGCGTTACGAGGTTTTCGCTGCAAGCTTGTTTACTTCTCACTTCAGGGTAGACCACTTCGGGGTACAAAGGATCGCGTGATTTCTCTTGCAAAAGTGATCGGAGTCAGGAAGTTCAAACGCTTTTTTATACTTTTTTAAAATCCCGATTATTTGTTTGCTTCAGATCTGAAGTTTCTAGCAATCTATTTTTGTTTAGTAGTAGATCAGAGCCTTTTGTCATTCAATTAGCATGGAGCTCTGGTTGGTTATTAGGGCTTAAAGCATCAGCGACTGCTTTATGTGCAGTCTGTGCTCTGCTTTTTACTGCAATTCAGTCTGTTCCTTACCTTTCTGATGTTCTATCAAAAGCCTTTTGACCTTTAGCCTTTTCCTTTCACTTCCTTCTGTCTTGCATAGTTGACTTCTCTACCATCGGTGAACTGCCTAGGATTGGTCTGTAAATCCAGAAGCCAAACCTTAGAATTTTGCACCAGATCATAGCCTCCTGTGCTGTGAAATCTCTAGTGAAATTTTGTGTAACCATAGAGGAGTAAGACTTCGTTGCTACAGTCGGGTGTAGATTTCACGCTATCAGAAAACAGTGGGGTTGCCCAAAACTGTACAGATCTCGGTGCGATCTGCATACCCCAGTGTACCAATGTGGCACGGGCCTACAGGGACTTCATCACAGATTCTGACGATCACTCTTGTGTCTTCAAGTCAACAACCACATCATCATTATTGTTGTCTGAGTACCACAGTAGCCCATTATTATCCTACTCCCTTAACGATTTGATACTCCTGAAGCCACTTTTAAAAATTCAATGAAGCACAAGAAATTTTTCTTATGGGCAACACAATTTCTGTGATAGCATGATGTAAAAATTCAGTACTGTTGACAGTTGATCAGACACATTTCGCCTTGTCCATATACTAGAATCATGAATGTTCATCTTTATGCTTGCACATCCAGCTACAATTCTTATCTGTTTAATGTTTACTACAGTATCTGGCCTCTCCGGGAGTAAAGAGACGGCTCAAAGTCAGGTCCTGATTGGAATGGGGCTGCTTGCTGGTTCCACCGTCTTCCTCCTTACCCTGCTTTGGGGAACCTGTGTCGTTGTTGGCAAGTGTGACATCGGGCCAAACAGTGAGGCAATTGATTTAACGAACACCAAGGGCTTCAGCTTGACTGGTATGTTGCTTTCTCTTATGGTAAATGTTGCTAATGGAGACAGTCTGATGCTTGATTTTCCTGTAATTCTGAAGTAGTACAGTGAAGCACAAAAGTTTATATCGAGGAGGGGGAAAATGTAGTAGTTCACTAGTACAGTTTATAACAACTGGGCAGAATAATTCAAGCATTCTATAGCCTGTCCTTACATATGACCCTAAGCATATGTGTTTAGTTTGCTGTAATTTTTACTAGACTGGTAAATCGTGGCAGGCACTGGTGTTACAACTGATGTGCAGACCAGCTACGCAGCAAGGATCATGGGGCTATCTGTCATCCCCTTCATCATTGCTCAGTTCCCCAAGATGTTGAAGACCCACCATGGGCAGCGCCTGGCTGTCTTGCTGGCCCTTATCGTGTCGTTCTTGCTCGTGCTTTCCTACTGCGTGTATCAGGTAAATGAATCAGAAATACTTTTAAGCACTTCAGCTTCATGAAATGATTACAAGATTGACAGATCTGGACCACGAGAATCAAGTTTAACAGTACTGAATACTCCATCTTGCATCAGGTTTTCCAGCCATGGATTCAAAGGAGGAAGCTTGCGTACGCCAAGCACAAACATGTGATCTCTGGTATCCTGAGGCATGCGGCCGAGATGCCGTCACTCGGCAAGCTGTACAATGAGGATGGGACACCCAATGACGAAGTCATCATAAAGTGCGATTAATTCTCTTACCATCCTGTTGGTTCTTTGTTCTCACAGGAGAACACTCTTTCATGGAGATATCATAAACTTTGTCTTGTGCTGACACGCAGGCTGTTCCGCAAAATAGACATGGACGAGAGCGGCACCCTGTCCCGAGCGGAGCTGCACGCGCTCATCATCGGGATCAACTTTGGGGAGCTTGACTTTGACAGGATGGACGCAGTCAATAAGGTCATGGACGACTTCGACACGTCCCGCAACGACGTCGTGGAGGAGCAAGAGTTCTTGCATGGGATGAAGAAGTGGCTTAACGTGGCCAAGCGCAACATGCCAGCGGGCGGCGCCTTCTCCCCCAAGTTCATCAACGACTTCCACGAGGTAATCTGCTCACCCTGGAGCCTCCAGTAGTTCGATCACAGCAGAAAACCTGACATGGGTTGAGTGAAATCGTGCAGAGGACGAGGCAGGAGCACGACCAGCTGGTCGAGAGGTCCGACGAAGCGGTGGAGAGCGTGGAGAACCCCGGGTGGTGCATCACCAAGGCCGTGGCGCTCCTTGTCCTGGGCGCCGCGATCGTGGCGGCGTTCGCCGACCCGCTCGTGGACACCGTCCACAACTTCTCCAACGCCACCCACATCCCGTCCTTCTTCATCTCGTTCATCGCCCTCCCGCTGGCAACCAACTCCAGCGAGGCCGTCTCCGCCATCATCTTCGCCAGCAGGAAGAAGCAGCGGACCTGCTCCCTCACCTTCTCTGAGGTGCGTATATATGGTTGCGTGCACCTCTGACAGACACGGAGACTGAACCCAAACCTCCTTGCATTGGCAACAAAACGCTGACGATGCGTGGTTGCAGGTGTACGGCGGCGTGACGATGAACAACACGCTGTGCCTGGGCGTGTTCCTGGCGCTCATCTACTTCCGGAACCTGACCTGGGACTTCTCGTCGGAGGTGCTCATCATCCTGGTCGTCTGCGTCGTCATGGCCCTCTTCACCAGCTTCCGGACCACGTTCCCGCTCTGGACCTGCCTCGTCGCCTACGTGCTCTACCCTCTCTCGCTCGTCATCGTCTACATCCTCGACTACGTCTTCGGCTGGTCATAGGCTCATTGGCTCCGAAGCGAACGCCTGATTTTTGGCGGCCACCAGTTGGTTTGATCTTGTGATTTTGATGACGGCTGCGGGATGTGTGCAGACTCTGTTTCTCGCGTTGATCACGCTTTACTCCCTAATTTCCTTGTGTATCCAAACCACGTACTTCGTCACATTCTAACAACCGCTGCATTCTGCTATTAGCCGCATTCCTTGTGTAGCCGCGGCAGCGCGTATATACACTTCCAGTGCTAGAGTGGTTCATATCGAGATGATTTTTTTAAAAAAAGTGTTATTTTTACATCCATAGACCATAATGATCATATTCAAAGGAAAACATGGAAACTTTAGAGCCGACGGTTGCTCAGCACGTCGAGCCTTTTTGTCATCCAACATACAGAGGCCAACGCCAACAGTAAACACGGAGGTAACTAACTTGCACAGAAGTATTTGCAGAAGCAAACTATTTTGACTAAGGGAGCGTATCAGGTGCAAACCAAGGTACTGGTGCAAATTATGAAAACTCCAATATAAGATGTTGGATCTAGATCTAAAGGTCAGTCAGAGAGGTAGGAGTATTTTACACAAAACCACCCGCCAGCCCCTCACTGATCAGCACTTTTGCAAAAACACCTCCGCCCCCTCATCCCAGCGCAAGACCCTCGCACGCACGCTGTGGGCCGTGGTTCTTCTCCCGGGTCCATCTCTCCCTTCCTCTTCTTCCCAAGCCGCCGCCAGCCTTTTCCTGTTCCTCTACCTTTTCTTCACAACAGCAAACCGGAGCAGCTCCCTTCATGTTCTCTCTCCACGGAGGAAACTGGAAGAACGTCATCTTGCTCCAATCGATCTCCATCAGAAGCAAATGAGCTGCAGCCTCTCCTGTTTCCCCATCGTGGGATTCAGCGACAGCAGCAAGCCTCTCCATTATCTTGGTTTCTTTTCCCCGAATCCACATCGAGTAATGGATGTGCGCCGCTTCTGCCGAACTCGTGAGTCGCCGTTGCCGCATGATGGTCGGCGCCGGCCCCGCGAAGGAGTTGGACGTCATCGATGCCGCGAAGGAGTTGGCTGCCGACGCCGCCATGGAAACTACCCCCGACGTTGCTAATGAGTCCGCCTCCCGCCATGGAAACAGCCCCCGGCGCCATGGAGGTCCCGGCCGCGGCGGCAAGAAC
Organism: Cenchrus purpureus; assembly: GCA_022644695.1. Classification (NCBI taxonomy): domain Eukaryota; kingdom Viridiplantae; phylum Streptophyta; class Magnoliopsida; order Poales; family Poaceae; genus Cenchrus; species Cenchrus purpureus. Next base: position 106,202,041 of record CP053459.1, read on the forward strand.
TCGGAGGACCTCGGGAGCAGCCAGTGCTCGTCCACGGCGGCCACGCGCTCCCAGAATCCGTCCTCATCCTCCAGTACCTCGACGACGCATGGCTGGAGACCCGCCCACTCCTCCCCGCCGACGTGTTCCCGCTCTTCCACGCCTGGATCCATGACTTCGAGGCCCTGTACGAGGTGTGCGAGACCATCCCGGTCGTGGACCGCCTGCTCGAGTACGCCCTCGGCGTCCGGCACATGCTGCTCGGCCTCGCCGGCGCCGCCATAGAAATAGCCCCCGGCGCCATGGACTCGACCGGCTCCGCCGTGGAGGCCGCGGCCGCAGCCGACAACAAGAACTCCAAGGGCGGCGGCGTGCTCCAGGGTCCACGGCGTGCGTGCGAGGGTCTTGCGCTGGGATGAGGGGGTTGGGGTGTTTTTGCAAAAGTGCATCGATCAGTGGGAGGCTGGCGGGTGGTTTTGTGTAAAATGCTCCCACCTCTCTCTCACCTTAGATCAACTGCCTCACATCGTAGTTTTCTACATACTAATTGCATATGGTAGGAATAGGGAATAGGGATTGACATAAACGGACATAAGCTTCCTATCTTGTCAACAAAACAGAGTTCAATGTACATTAAGGGGCAAAAAAATAATAATAAAGTCAACTTTGCAATGAGCATTTCTTTTGCGAATGCCCAAGAAGATGACAACGACCGCATTGAACAATCCGTTTTGGCCGTTTCAGGCTCTCCATCTTTAAAATCTTCATCTTGGGACGACCAGGAGGCCTCCTGATATTTGGTGGGCTAAGCATCACATCTGCTCTGCTGACCACACCTTGTAACCCAGAGTCCCAGACGATGAAATGTTCCAGTGGCTCCTGTCTGGAATCGGATAGATTGGCTGGGAGTAGGTTTCCCGGTACTTCATCACACTGAAGCAGTCATGAGTCTCATGAGCGTAGAGACGGGGATCTTCACCACATGAAAGCAGTGCAGCAGCAGCAGCATGTGCACATGGAATGCCGTAAATTTACCATCGACGGCATGAGCAAAACCTAGCTTGAGTGTCCACAATGTTTGTTCGCTCTGATGACACGATCTCAAACTCCACCTTGTTTGCTCGAAGGACTTGATAACATTGTGAGTCAGCGATGGCTTCTGAAATAAGTTTCTCAGCTGATGGAACAAGAACTGAGTTGTATGGTTGTGCCAAGTTCTGACGTTCAGCTCAGTTGGTGCCTGATGTGCTCGATGGTTTGCACTTAGCGATGTGCACACGCCATGGGCAACCTTCTTTTGAGCACTTTGCAATGAATCGGCTACGATCAGATTTCACAACACGGAGCTCATAGTGCAAAACAAAGGCCATGTCTTTGACAGCCCTCCTGCAAGTGTCGACATCTGCAAACTCTTGATCAATGACAAGGGTTCGCTGTCGCTCGCTAAGTCGCTAGGTATAAGGTTCTGCTCTGGCTGAACTAAAATCTGATCGTCTTCCATCAACAAGCAGACCCACTAACTGAAGAATATGTCTCCTTGTCCTTGAACCATAGAAAACACCCAGATAACTTGGTAGTAACAAAGGCGAAATTTCCTTTAGCTGAAAAGACCAACTGACCTGCACAGCATTATCACAAGCAATTTGTCATTAATGTAACAAAAGAATATTTCATTCCAAACAGGTGCGTGTGGTTACAGCTACTGAGAATTCATGCAGGGAACAAACAATAGATATAGTAAAAACAAAAGATATACAATTTCCCTCTGCAGTTTGTTACTGCTCCCTCTGTTCTTAAATATACGACACTTAGGAAAAGCTAATTAGTTCAAGCCAATTATCTTCTCCTAAGTGTCATATATTTAAAAATGGAGGTAGTAAATCAGTTTAGGCCATCGGCTTTGCACTGTAATGTACAAATTGTATCTATATTGCAACTCAATGCCCTGTTTTTTTGGTGTTTTCAGCATGTAACATCATCAGTTTCATAATGGATCTGGGGGCAAAGCCTCCTGCAATCAAAAGTAAATAAAAAAATTACACAAAAAACTCCCTCTACAGCCTAACCTCCCCAGGGACCCCTAATAGTTGACATGAGCTGTAAGCAGCCTATAATACAATGTTTTTGCCTTTTCATGCAAGTACAACATTCAATTATATAATCTTAGAATATGTAACTTCATTCATTTAAAAAGTGTGACTCGGTAGTTTGCTATCCTTTGGTAAGTCAAATGTATGCCGATGGTTTCTTAGGCGGCAAAATAGGCAACTTCGTCCCCGAACTCTTGCCAAAGGGTCAACTTCGTCCCTGAACTTTTGAAAAGGCCAATTTAGTCCTCGAACTTTTGTGATCCGTATCAGTTACATCCTTCCACCGTTTGTAATGTGAACGTCGTCATCTATGCCGTGACAGACAACAGGAAATGACCACTTTGCCCTTCTTCATGTTTTTGGTGAACGCTTTTGTGTTGTCAAAAAAAAAAAAAGGCAACGTGAACGTTGCTGCTCCCGTGGCCTGGCCTGGAGCTGCTGCTCCCGCCGCCCCCTCCTATCATGGCATTTCAACAGATTTACTAGAAGAAAGAAAAAAATATTTAGAACTGTAAAGATCTGTATCAGTTACATCCTTTCACTCATTTTCCGTCGACACCGTCACGAGAAACCTAACAGACGTACGTTTGCCCCGTTCAATTTCCATTGTGTACCCTAGGAGGCCACGACCGAACCCTGCATCTGCATTTTTTCTTTCTTCTAGTACTAGTAAATCTGTTTCTTTCTTCTAGTAAATCTGTTTCTTCTAGTAAATCTGTTGAAATACCATGATAGGAGGGGGCGGTGGGAGAAGCAGCTCCAGGCCGGGCCACGGGAGCAGCAACGTTCACATCACCTTTTTTTTTACAACACAACAACGTTCACCAAAAACATGAAGAAGGGCAAAGTGGTCATTTCCTATTGTTTGTCACGGCATAGAGGACGGCGTTCACGTTACAAACGGTGGAAGGATGTAACGGATACAGATCACAAAAGTTCGAGAACTAAATTGGTTTTTTCAAAAGTTCAGGGACGAAGTTGACCCTTTGACAAGAGTTCAGAGATGAAGTTGCCTATTTACACCATCACAGCAGATAACTGTCCAGTCATGTCATATATTTAGTTATTTACCAAAATAGCCTCAATTCAATTATATTTGCAATCGCAAACACCATCAATTTCATGGTGACTGGAGCCACTTTGCCCAATAAGGAGCCAGGATTTTGTTAGGGTCATCAATCATGTGGGTAATGAATATTGTTCAGGGTAGTACAATGGACTTTATCCTAAATAAAAAAAGTAACTTCGATATAGTTTTCTATCCTTTAGTAAGGTACATTGTATGATGATATATTTTTTGTTACACTGGCCTAGCAAACATCTGGACAGTGCACGCCATCTTACAATATATTTACCAAAATCAATAGTGGACACCATCAATTTCCTGGTTGACTGAAGCCATGATCACTGGTTGACATCAATAGTAGCACATGATCACTGGTGCAAAAACGTTGATGTCCAGTGACCAACTCTTGACGTTTTTCTGGTCAACACACGAGCGCTAGATCGCGCGGAAACGTCAAAACGCTGAACTTGCCGAGCTTCTGCCCGGACCGGTCTAACCGGTCAGGGGCCTCCTAAGATCGCAGCCTCGGGAGGGACCCCGTCAGAGGTGGCGCACCTAGGGTTGCTCTGAGGTCGGCAAGACCACTCAGAACGTCCCTGATCGTCGTCGAGACAAACAAGGAAAGCACAAAGTTGAAAAAGCTAGGGTTTGAGAGATAAAAGTTGTAGAAAGTAATGTTCGATTGGGTGATTCCACCTCAAACGGCCGTGGCCCTTTATATTTATAGGGTGGGGAGGTCTTGCCCCGCAAGGAATTCTTTTACAAGTCGAAATTCACTAGGACTCCTAACTTCTACTCAGACTCGGGGTCCACCGGTCAGACCGGTTAGGCCCACCGGTCAGACCGGTGTGGCCATTGCCGGATCGGCTACAAGACGCCCGACCGGTCAGACCGTCCAGGGACACTGGTCTGACCGGTGGCGTCAACCTGATCGGCTTTGTGCCAATTTTGGGTGCGAACATATGCCCTCCTGTTTTTTAGTAAAGCTTGTTGTCTAAAAAATATTTCTAAGGTCGATGTGACACTTCACCGGCCATTTTTTTTTTGTCTAAGGGCGATTTCTGCTTTAAATCGGCCATATCTTATCAAGCGTCTTGCCAAACACTTGGATGAAATTTCTTCAAGTATCTCCCGTTGAGAGCCCTTGAAAGCCGCTGTCCTTGCAAAGTTTCCACCATGTAAGAATTCCCAGAACAAACCTTGATAACCTTGTACGGACCTTCCCAACTTGGAGACCACTTGCCGAACTTGTTACTCTTAGATCCAATAGGTAAAATTGTCTTCCAAACCAAATCACCTATCTGAAAAGATTTGGTTTTTACCTTCTTGTTGTATGCTCTAGCTACTCGCCTTTTGTCCTTCTCGATTTCCTCCAAAGCCTCCATGCGTTTGTCGGTCACATCATCAATATTATCCATCATTAAAGCATAATATGTCTCAATATCAAGATTATTTTGCTTTGCAAGTCTATATGCACCTAGATTCACCTCAACGGGCAAAACGGCCTCTTGATCATACACAAGCTCAAAAGGAGTAACTTTAGTAGCACCATGTCTAGAAATACGATGAGCCCATGAAGCTTCAGATAATACCTCATGCCATCTTTTAGGATTGTCTTCTATCTTCTTCTTGATGAGCTTCACCAAAGTTTTGTTGTTAGACTCGGCTTGACCATTGGCTTGAGCATAATATGTAGATGAATTGAGCAATTTAATACCATAGGAATCAACAAAGTCACGCACCTCTTTGGATATGAACGAAGTCCCTTGATCCGTAGTCAAAGTCTGCGGAATACCAAACCTATGTATGATATGTCCAGTAATAAACTCAATCACCTCTCTATGTGTCGTATTCTTCAAAGGAATAGCTTCAGTCCACTTGGTGAAGTAATCAGTAGTCACGATCACAAAACAATGCCCCTTCGACGACGAATGATGAATCTTGCCAATAAAATCCAAACCCCATCCTCTAAAGGGCCAAGGCTTGATAATCAGATGCATCAACGCAGCAGGTACCAACTGAACATCTCCATGTTTTTGACACTCTTCACAACCTTTGTAGTACCTAAAACAATCAGCCATCATGGTAGGCTAATAAAAGCAAGCTCGCCTGAGGAGCCACTTCATCTTGGGAGCCGATTGATGAGTACCACAAATACCTTTATGAACCTCTGCTATAGCCAACCTAGCTTGATCAGGACCTAAGCACTTTAAAAGCAAATCATCCGCAGTCCGACGATACAATTCACCATGATCAAGAGCAAACTTAAGAGCCCATCGTCGGACTTTTCTATCAACTGAACTGCTAGGATTTGCAAATAATCAACCAGAGGCTTTCTCCAATCCTCTACCTCATCTTTGTCACGAAAAACCGAGGAGGAACTTTTACCAGTGGACCGGTCAGACCGGTCATGGGCATCGATCGACCGTTAAGCCGACTCGAACCGTGGAGACCGGTAGACGGTCGGTGACATCGGTCAGACCGGTGTCACCGGTTAGACCGGTCGGCTGCGTCGGCCTGACCGGTGCCTCCAGAGCAAAACACTCGGTTGTAAGCAACGGTTTGTGTTTTTGAAAATTTCTTTTTCGAACGTTATAACCAGATGCTTGCTGGGCCAGAGCATTAGCTCTAGGATTTTCTTCTCGTGGCACATGATAGATAACAAATTCATCCATACAAGATATGATGTCTAAACATTTATCAAGATAAGCATTTAAAAAGCCATTTAGACATTGACATACCTTGGAGACTTGCTGCACCACTAATAAAGAATCTCCATAAGCTTCCACATGTTTTACTCCCATGTCATGCAAAATCTCCAAGCCAAATAGAAGAGCCTCATATTCGGTTTGGTTGTTAGTACAATCATGATCCAATCGGTTAAGAGCTTCAAAAACAGCCCCACTTGGCGAAATAATGACAACTCCAACACCACAACCATCTTTACAAACCGATCCATCAAAATGCAATTTCCATGGAGTAAAAGTAGCATAACCGACATTCAAATCAAGTTGCTTATCTACTCTATGTCCAACAATAAAATCGGCAACAATTTGACCTTTCATAGAACTTAATGGCTCATAATGCAAATCATATTCAACTAAAGCATAAGCCCATTTGCCGACTCTACCACTTAAAATTGGTTTATGCAACATGTATTTGATTATGTCAGTTTGACATGCTACTATGCAAGTACTAGGTAATAAATAATACCTCAACTTGGTACAAGTACGATATAGAGATAAACATAACTTTTCAATGAAAGTGTACCTTGTTTCGGCGTCTAGCAATCTTCTACTCTCATATGCAACAATGTACTCCTTGCCTTCGGTCTCTTGAGTCAAAACACCTCCAATAACATCCTTCTCAGCCGCTACATACAACTTGAAAGGAATACCACTCTTGGGTGCTTGAAGAACGGGAGGCGAAGTCAAATAGCTCTTAATCTCATCAAATGCCTCTTGTTGCTTTGCCCCCCAAGTGAAGTCAACATCATTTTTCAACCGAAGTAAAGGAGTAAAAGCATTCACCTTCCCAGACAAGTTACATTTGAACCTTCTCAAGTAATTCACCTTGCCCAAGAACTTTTGCAAATCCTTTTTACAAGTAGGTGCTTTAACACTATGGATCGCCTCAATCTTTTTAGAATCTATCTCTATGCCTTTCTCATGCACAATGAAGCCCAAAAACTTCCCAGCCGATACACCAAAAGCACATTTGAGTGGGTTCATCTTTAATTTATACCGACGCATTTTTTCAAATGCAAGTCTTAAATCAGCTAAATGAGAATCATCTCCAGCCGATTTGACAACGATATCATCGATATAAACTTCTACTATGATGCCAAGCAAATCATGAAAGATTAAATTCATAGCCCTTTGATAAGTAGCACCCGCATTTTTCAACCCAAAAGTCATAACAACCCACTCAAATAAGCCAACAAAACCCGGACATATGAAAGCTGTTTTGGATATATCCTCTTCGGCCATAAAGATTTGATTGTAACCAGCATTACCATCAAGAAAGTTAAGAATTCTATGCCCGGATGAAGCATTAACAAGAAAATCGGCTATAGGCATAGGATATTCATCTTTAGGAGTAGCTCTATTAAGATCTCTAAAATCAATGCAAACACGAAGCTTTTTCGTTCTTTTTTCTCAACAGGCACAATATTAGAGATCCAATCAGCATAACGACAAAGCCTAATAAATTTTGCATCAAGCAACCGATTGACATCCTCTTTCACTCGGTCATAAATATCAGGATTAAAGTTTCTACGAGGTTGTTTATAAGGCCTAAAACCAGATTTAATAGGTAAACGATGCTCAACTAAGTCACAACTTAAACCAGGCATTTCATTATAGTTCCATGCGAAACAATCAACATACTCCTTTAACAGTTTTATTATCTCAGATTTAAACAAAGGATCAAGATTCTTGTTTACAAATGTCGGCCTAGGTACAGTGCCATCACCAATATCAACCTCCTCTAAAGGATCGGTAGCGTAAACCCTTGTCCTAACTTGCTCAAATCATCAAAGTCTTCGATGGCCTCACACATATCGTTCTTATGCACCCAATAGTGCTCTCGCCTTTGTTGCAACCACTCCAGATTTGTATCCATCAAATCAACAGAGAGGTTCTAGCCTGATCAACGATCGACTTTATGACAACAGTAGCAAAACCATCTTTGGTAGAATCAATAAGCCTTAAATTAGATAAATCTAAATCAGTTAAGCACTTAAGATTCTCATGATTATCCATAGTAGGACTATCGCCACTTTGCAACACGATGCATCACCATGAACAATCTCTACCTCGTCGCCTACCCATTAGATTAAAAATTGATGCAAGGTAGAAGGCACACACTGATTTGCATGAATCCAATCACGACCAAGGATGAGACTGAAGTTACCTTGTGTCTCAACGACGAAGAATGCCGTAGCCAACGTCTTGCTCCCAACGGTGAGCTCCATAGAGACGACGCCTTTAGCTCCCATCGGCTCGCCTCCTCCCACACCGCTGACGGTCATGTTGGTCTTGATCAGCTCATCATCCGAACCTCCCGGCTTCTTGAACAAAGAGTACGGCATCAAGTTGACGATCGCCCCTCCATCTACCAACATGCGAGAGATAGGTTTCCCATTGATGTGTCCTTTCATATACAAAGCCTTCAGATGATTTTCAGTAGCTTTAGGCTTCTGGAAAATAGCTTCCTTTGGCCCAAAGTCGAGATGTGCGACGTCCTCCTCCGAGAGCACATATCCATCCATAGACATATGGATCACGTTGATGTCCAAATTCATGCGCTCAGGCGAAGAACTGTAATCAACAAGTTCCTCATCGTCTTTTGGTGTAGGATCCGATGTGGACTTGTCATCACAAACCATGGGAACCGAAGAAGAGAAACCGGGTGGCGTCTCTGGGTCATCGGTCTGACCGTCGACCTCCACCGGCGGCCGGTGTGGCCCGTCTGACGGCCGACCCCTCCACCTCTCCACTTTTCCCCTGAGGTACCATGGGTCTGTACTGGTTGAAAGCTTCATCTCTCTGCTTCTCTAGCTCCTTCTCCCTCTTCTTTTGAAATCTCAGGCGTTGAAGCTTCCTCCTTTGAGTGCGAGTCAAACCGGGAGGACACCACCTTGGCAAGAAGTATTTGGAGTTGGAACCACTTCCACTGGCCTCATGGTCATTAGCAGTAGCAAACACCCCTGGAGTTAATGTCACAACCTTATTGTTAGGAACAATCGGTCTTTTGCCATCTTCTCCAATAGGAACGTCCATTGATCCAATCTGAATAATATCTCGACTTGTAGTCCTCTCTGGATCAACTTCCATCTTCTGCACCTCCTCCTTCTGCTTCGGCTTGTAAACTTGCTTCACAGGAGGTGGCACGGCTTTTTTGGCTGCCGGTCGGCCGGTGGTAGCGGCAGCGATCGGCCGGTCGGTGCAGTGACCACTGCGAGCAGCGAGGAGCCAATCAGTCTTGGATAGGCCTGGAGATCCTGTCGAAAGCTGATTTATGTCCTCCCCATCCAGGATGAAAAGCTTGTTGGTATGGCACCCACATCACTCCATTGTCATCATAAATCGGGCGTGGTGCATTTGAACTTGATGACGCCCATGGTGGAGTACAGCGTTGCCCTTGCTGCGATGATTCACCCTTGAGTCTTGCAGCAGCCCTTGGAGGTGAAGACGACCCTCCTTGGTGTGTAGGTGACCTCTTCCTTTTTTTAATGGCCGATCACTTGTAACGGCCTTTTGCTTGGAATACTTGTCAAATAGCATATCAAAAGTGACCTTTGGCTTAGGACCACTCCCCTGATTCTTTGCCACATTAAGTTTCTAATTTCCGATCTCCGGACGGCTTGGCTTGATCATCTCTCGGACTGGGGCGCCGCCGAGACTGGTCACCTCCACCGGCAGCCGGTCCGCGAGACTCGAGACGGTCCCGATCGGCGGGTGTGGACGACCCTTGCCCCCCATGTCCAGAGGCACTCACTGTAACCTTGAAGGCCTCTTTGCCATCAGGAGTCTTCTCATACTCAACTTTACGAACTAGCTCCTTTCCTCTCAAATTGGGCTTAGCTTCCCCGATTACCACGTTCTTGCCTTTAGTTGCTTGACAGTGTGGTAGAACCGGTACCTTCTTTGTAAATCCATAGTGTTGATTGGAAAAGGAGTCTTGTCCACTTGCATCTCATGAAAAAGTCAAACGACCTTCGTTTATGGCCGATTGAATCTGTCGACAAAACACATTGCAATCATTAGTAGCATGAGAAAATGAATTATGATACTTGCAATATGCACGTCTTTTCAACTCTTCAAGTGTGTTGTCAAAAAAAAAACCTCTTCAAGTGGAGGAATAGTATGAGTTAACTTGATATTTCCATATTTAAGCAATTCATCAAATATACGATCACATTTGGAAACATCAAAAGTAAATTTAATTTCTTCTTGCCGACCTTTGCTAGCCGGCTTAAGAGATGAACAAGAATAAACTTTTTCTTTAGAGGGCCAAACAAATTCAGCAGGATAAATTTCTTTATCACTATCGTCCGAGCTATCAGAATCATAATCAATAATATGAACATTAGAACGACGTGATTTAAAATTATCCTTCTCTTTATTCATTCGGTTTTCAACAACTAAAGCTCTTACTTGAACTTGTGCAACCGAAAGAAAATCAGAGCCCTCTATCTTATCCCTAATAGATGACCTTAAACCTTTCAGACAAATGTCTGCAAGGTCCATATCAGTGATTGACAAATTAAAGCACCGATTTTTAGTTTCTTTAAACCTTTTAATGTAGGCAGAGACAGTCTCATCTCTTCCTTGCCTAACCGATGTTAAGTCTGTCAATTTTAATTGCATGCTCCCACTATAAAAGTGATCATGAAATTTACGTTCTAACATATCCCAAGATATAATAGAACCGGGAACAAGCGAAGAAAACCAAGCAAAAGCTGTGCCAGTCAAAGATAGAGAAAATAAGCGCACTTTTAAAGTATTATAGACACCAGCTTCACCTAGTTGTGCAGTGTATTGACTAATGTGCTCCCATGTGGTTCGGTCATCATCACCACTAAATTTAATCAAGTCAGGCATACGCCAACCACGTGGGAGAGGAAATCTATCAAACTCGGGATCATATGGTTTTTGATACAAATTTGTATTACCAATATCAACACCAAGTTTAGTTTTAACCACATTAGCCAAATCTTCCTTAAATTTATTAAATTCCACCCAATTAGGATTATTTGGCTGTGGTGGCTGAGGATTCTCCAAATTCATCTTATTTAAGTAGGGAGCTATCTTAGCTTGAGCTAGCAGAACTTTCAAACACATCGTCCAATAATGTTTTGGAGGCCGATGTATTCATTGTCGTACTATAATGAGGTCCAACATTACTGATTGTATTAGAAAAAGTAGGGACCATCTGATTTGGTACGACAGAAATTGGCAAAGGCTGATCGGGCACCAAATCCATAGCAGGCCCGACCACTGCATCGGTTTGTGCGTGCGGCCATGTTTGGCTGTATGCGGTTGAAACCGAGGGTACCAGTCAAACCATATGCATGATTACCATTAATTACAGGCAAAGGTGCTAAGCTAGGATGAGACCCTTGAGGATTAGCTTTAGGAGTACTACTATTAGTTTCATTATTATTAAAACCTAAAGCACTATATTTTTCAAGATCCTCTAACCGTTCTAAACGAGCAATATACGAAGCAAGTAATTCATTACTTTCCACTGTAGATTTCATAGGAGGAGTTTTAGACGGGGGTTTCTTACTTACAGTGGGAATTACCTCAACGTTGTTGTCGTTTGCTTTGATCGCCGGTTCGAACTCTTTCAATCTTGCCACCTTGCCGGATCGATCCTTCTTGACGCCAGCTAGGAATTGTACTTGCATGTACTCTTGTAGCGCCTTGAACTTCTGCTGCTCCTCCGGAGAGAGATCTTCCAGCGACACGGTGACAATGTTGTTCATGTCGAGCTCGCACCGTGCACCCATCTGGCTGAGGCTAGATTGAACGGTTTTAGCAACCTGATCTTTCTTCCCCAGTGGAGTCGCCAAAAGTATGTTGACGCTTTTCTGGTTAACACACACGAGCGCAAGATCACGCGGAAACGTCGAAACGCTGAACTTGCCGAGCTCCGCCTGCACGGTCGACGGCCGTCGGGGCACCGGTGTGGACCGGTGGGCTGCGAGGCGGTGAAGACCTAAGATCGCAGCCTCGGGAGGGACCACAGCCGGAGGTGGCGCACCTAGGTTGCTCACGAGGTTGGCAAGGCCACTCGAGCGTCCACGATCGTCGGACAAACAAGGAAAGCACAAGGTTGGAAAAGTTAGGGTTTGAGAGATAAAAGTTGTAGAAAGTAATGTTCGATTGGGTGATTCCACCTCAAACGGCCGTGGCCCTTTATATTTATAGGGTGGGGAGGTCTTGCCCCGCAAGAAATCCTTTTACAAGTCGAAATTCACTAGGACTCCTAACTTCTACTCGGACTCGGGGTCCCCGGTCTTGCCGGTTAGGCCCAACCGGTGGCCGACCGGATCGGCTACGCCGATCGGCTACAAGATCCCTGGGGCGTACAGTACACCGGCCCCGACCGGTGGCGTCAGCTTGATCGGCTTTGTGCCAATTTTGGGTGCGAACACCAACTGACCAGGGCTTGTTCCCCTGGAAATTCCCAACTTTAGAAAAATATAGCACAAAAAAGCTTCAGTACACTTCAATAGGCCAAAATGCCCTCAAGGCCAGTCTTTAAACTCCATTCCTCCAAGGTAGACTAAAATTGACCATTCGCATATTAATACTGACACCATTTCACATCATCCTTACACATAGCTCACATAATTTGAGTACAAAATCCATAGCGAAAGAGATTAAGACGCGAGACAACATGCAAATAAGGCATGAAACATAAAAGAGTGAGCACGTAAATGTCATGCAAGTGTAGTTTTAATTAGTCTGTTAACCTCCTCTTGATGCCCCCTGGTGAAAAGTGTGAAATACCCATGCTCCTAGTTGTAGGCCTTCTTTATTTGGCCCCAATTTTCAGATTTCAACACCAAATCCCGCAAAATTGACAGGGTAAGTGAAGAAGATTGCTTACCGAGGAGAGCGAGGATGAGCTGCGACCTGCTCCGCCGGGTGGGTGAGCGGGCGATGCGGCTTGTGGCCGAGCGGCGGGGGAGCGGGCGGTGGCCTGGCACAAGCAGATCTCCGGTCCACGCTGGTCCAGAAGAGGATAGCAGGATGAGGAACGAGTAGAGAGGACGAATTCCTCCGAAGTCCATCGCCAAAGGACAGAGTCTTCTTCTTCAGGGTTCAGAACCACCGGCGACACCAGCTGCCATATGTAAAGGTAGTCCAGGATAACTTGAACAGTTAGAGCGCCCCTGATATCCCTCACCCATCTACGCTCCTGCAGACCTTCAAGCACCGTGCGTCGGTTCCGTGCCCGTTTTGCTACGGCCTGGTAAAGACAGGGGGCTAGTTCTGCTACTGATTTGCCCTCCAGCCACCTATCCTTCCAAAAAAGAGTTCTCCTCCCATTACCAATTCTCATCGTGGTGGAGTAGTGGAACAATTCAGCGACCGGTTCCTCAACCGTCTCAGGGAAAGCCATCCACGGTGCGTTAGTCTGAATTTTCCTGTCCCATAACCATCTCATCCTCAAAGCGTAACCCATGATTTGCAAGTTGGGCACCCCTAGACCCCCCAAGTTCTCGTGGCCGGCACACGTACGGCCAAGCTAACATACACTGACCCCCGACCACCATGTTTTCTCAACAGCTTCCGCCTACAAGGCGTTCTTCATTGGTCAGTTTGAGATTAATGGCGCTAAGGTATTGCGCAAGACCAAGGCACCGGCAAAGTGCAAGTTCTTTATATGGCTTGTATTACATGGATGTTGCTGGACGGCAGCTAGGAGAAAGAGGCACAATCTGCAGGACAACGACACCTGCGTCCTTTGTGACCAAGACTCAGAGACTATCTCACATATTTTGGTCGCTTGCCCCTACAGCCGATCGGTATGGCATTCCATCCTGAACCCTCTAGGCTGGGAAAACCTCACTCCAACAGTTGCTGAGGCCTCCCTCGCGGACTGGTGGTTGGATAAACGGAGCAGGCTACAGAAAAGGGCCAGGGAATCTTTTGACTCCCTCGTGGTGCTAGTGTCTTGGTCGCTTTGGCTGGAACGCAATGCTAGAACTTTTAATCGGAGCAACAAACCAGCACAGAACCTGGTTCGGGATATCAAAGAAGAGGCTGCCCTGTGGGCTCAAGCTCGGTTCTCCAGCATGAGTGAGTTAGCAGTAGTTTTTGGCTTAGCACCAGGTCGCCAAAATGGGACCGTGTAATTTCTGTGTCGTGTTTTTGCATTTGAGGGGTCATCGGCTCAGATGACAGCCCCAGTCGTTTGTACTGTTTCTTCCCCCTCTTAATGAAATACGTGCCAAGGCACGGTCGCTAAAAAAAAATTCCTCCGAAGTGGTTGGAGTGCTTCGCTTCGGTGGAAGGAGGCACGTCCGGCGGAGAGAGGCCTCTAGTGGACGGCGCGACACTTCCTTCGATGAGGTCACTATGAGGGCGGCGGAAGAAGTAGGAAGGCGGCGTCGAACGGTCGGTGGCGTCGCCGTGTCGCCGCGCCGGGAGGGGGGAGGACGATGGATGGGTCAGTTAGGGCTGGATAGGACTGGGTCGCGGATGGAGGGGTGTATTTGATATTCTGCCATAGTTTTTTTGTACTTTTTTTTACATTTTCAAACCACAGCGCACGTCATACATAAAGTTTCGAAACAAAGATATTTCTTCCTTCCAGGATTTAAGATGAAAAGATCTCAGATAGAAAAATACTACTCTCTGTATTTTAAATTATAAGTCAGACTAACAGATAGGAAAAAATACCAACATATATAACATAAAATTAATTTACTGAATTTCACAATGGCATATAGCTTAATAGTATATTTATTTAGAAATATCTATTTCTATAAATTTGATAAAATTTAAAATGTGCAAACTATATTTAAAATGGATGGTGTACAAGTGAAGAAATTGTTCAGCTATTTTTTTTTTCTCAGCCCAACTAACGCTGTTGCCCATAACCAGAGAAGAAAGTTTAGGAAAAATTAAGAGAGGTGAAGGCTAATCCAATCGATAATTCAACCTAATTTGCGCGGTAGTCTGACTGCGTCATTGAAAATTTAGCTTATGCCTAAATTTCTAAAAAAACTCATTTTTTTGGAAGCCTCAGCTCAGTATGATTAGAGATTTGAATTGGAAGCTGGTGAACAATATGAACACCTTAAGGATATGGATGGAAGAAATGTAGAATCAATGACTCTTGACTCTTTGAGATAACTGGTATTGACATCCACACACAAATGTGTCGAAGAAAAACGATAATGCTTGCTAGATCTATATACAGAAGAAACCCCACAGGCTAGCTGCGAGCTAGTAATGCCCATCCTTCACATGCTCCTGCTCATGTTCAACACAGCACCGTCTAGTCGTCTACCCCTCTGATCCTTTTTCTGTTGAAGCCTCTGCTACATTTGGCACGAGCTTATCAGGACCATGTGCTTCGATCATGCAGAGACTCTGCTCTGCTTGAAACGACCAGAAGATGGATGGCTCAGGTAGAGGTAGCCTTCACCAGATGTTTATTTGAAGTGAAACCATCTTTAAAACGCAAATTTTTACACATCATGTTTCAGCTTACAATCTGAACACACCACCACTACGATTGAATTGAATTTTTTTTCTCTCCCAACGAAGTGGCGTTTCCATTGCAAATTAGGTGCCATGTTTATCAGGAAGGAGCACAGGGGAGGAGTCACAGTGATGAGCTCTTTCATAGCTTCAGTTCAAGATCGACGCCGTCAGACACGTCGGCCTTGATCTCGCTCAGGGGTCTCTCGTATCGAACTGGACCGACCGGCATGAAGCTGTAGAATGGCCGCGACGACGCCGACGACGCCGAAACACTCCCCTGCTGTGAACAAAGGGTTTCAGAAATGTCACGGCAAGTGAGACACAGGTTTCAGAAGATGGATGGGCAAATGGCAACAGAACTTCGCTTGCCTGAGGCTGCATGGCGCCGAAGTCGCTGTACTCCGGGAGGTGAATCGATGGGATCACATGAGGCTGCTTGATGAGGGGCACAGGCTGAGCGCTCAAGGTGAGGTAGGCGGGCTCGCCGGCGCAGCCGTTCTCCTTGCTGCTCTTGCAGTGGGCAAACTCCGATGCCCAGTCTGAATAACTCGCATTTGTGCTGCACAACAGGGATTTAACTAAAATCAGATCATGCTGTTTAGTGTTTTTAGAACTGAGAGATCAATTGCAGGGAATGGCAATATTTGCTTTATTCAGAATCTAGCTCAGATGAAATCACAATCCCACATTGAACATGTGAATTAGGCTTACGACATGTACCTGAAATAATTCGTTGCTCTGAACTCGTATCTGCTCAGGTCAGGACAGACATCGGGCAACCCGGCCTCTCTCGTCGTCCTGGCGGCGAAAGGCGCCTTGCCCGGAGTCCGGAAGGCGGCCGCGTTCATGCCCTCGAACATGAAGGGCCAGGACCTATCCACGCCGGCTGCGTCCTACACTCTGGCCAAATCCACACTTAGCAGCAGTAAAAATTCTGAAACCTCAATTCTGTCGATCAAAAAAAAAAACAAATTCTGAAACCTCAGCGAGACGCGTACCCTGTCCTCCTCGGGCGGCGCCGCCGCGCTGCTCCTGCTAACGCTGCTGCTGTACATTTGGTTTGAAGGGGGCTCCGTAGGGTGGCTCGACGACGCCGTCAGCGACAAGCCCGTGCTCACCTGCCCACAGAAAGTTTCCCATGACACTGAGGTCTGAGCTCTGAAGCTAGTGAGCATCATGTAGGCATGGGCGTCTGACGAAGAAGAGAACAAAGGCACGTACCGTAGGAAGTGGAGGCTGCGGGCACAGGCTTCTCTTGTACGGGTGTCTCATGGGGTCCGCCGGGTCCCAGAGCACCGGCGGGAAGCCGCAGTGCATGCCGCCGTCCGCGGCCGGCCTCGGCAGGGCGCTTATTGAGAGCGGCGGCGGCGGAGGAGGATGCATCGAGAGGAGGTGGCCGAGGCTGGCGCCGCCTCCGCCGAGGGCGTGCGGGTGTGGCGCGTGCGCCGCCCCCGGCACGGCGGCTCCCTCCATCTTCTTCTGCTCCTCGATCCGGAGCTTCTCGAGCTGCGCCACGCCGAGGCCGCGCTGCGGGATCTTCTTGGGCTTGTTCTTCTTCGACGCGCGCGCCACGCCGGTGGTGGCCGCGCCGGCGCCGGAGCCGTTGCCGTACCTCGGCAGCTGGTGGTGGTGGTGGCCGCTCTGCTCATGCACCATCTCTTTGCATCTAACCAATCGAATTGACACGGGAGTTCTGCCGGGGGTTCGTTCTTGTTCTTCGTCACAGAAGGAGAAACGAATTCAACAAGTAAATGCAGGCTGATATGTGTGGAGTTTGCAACTTCACGAACTCAAGACAGTGGAGACTGGAGAGTGGCCACGCAAAAGAAACCAATGAAGAACAGGCAGAATTCAAAACCGCGTGCTCTAGAGAGAGGCCGCAAGATCAATTTCGTGGTCGATGTGGACAGATACCTCTATGTACGAGTCCAAGAACGAGGAATGCATCAAGGGAGAGATGACAAGGAACAAGAACAGAAAGAGATTAATCCAGAGCAACCGCTTAAAGACAACAAACCCCGATAGAGGGCAGTGAAGAGCAATTCAACCACCGATGATTTCGCGACCGGAGATGGACCCCCTCCCTGCAGGCGCCACGAGCTGCCAGGATCTCGAGAGAGGAGGAGGGGGAGGAATCAACGCAACACGGGGTCGCAGCAGGGTTCTTGCAGGCTACCAAATCGAGGACACATGTGGCTGAGAGGGGAGCGCCATGAGCAGGGGGCGTATTTATAGGTGGGAGCCGAGAGGAGCAGCGTGTCCGCGAGTGGCGTGGTGCGAGCCGGCCGGGCGGTGGCCGGGAGTCTCGGGAGCGGGGAGATCTAGAGCGAGAACACAGGGGGTGGCGCAGGTCACGCAGTGGATCGAATCTTGTTCCCCTCCGTTCGCCCCGGCCGGCTAACCCGCCGCCCTAATCCTCGCTCCACTTTGCTCCCGGTTCTCTCGAATCACACCCGCTGTCTCCTCCGAGGTTGCAGGGGAGGAGTAGCCGCCCACGATAGCAGGGTTCTTGAACGGCTGCACTGAAACTGAACTTCTCGTTGGAAACTGCCAGTCTGCATGATGGACATGCACCACCAATCAGTAAACACCATGGATTACTGTATGTCTCTAGCCAAGTCAACTTATTATAATGTTTTTTTTTCTTGAATTCCTTGTTATACATAAAAAAATCACTGAATGTTTTGAGCTTGCTGTTGAAATAATTGTGCTAAACTAGCAACAAGTACTGTATGTTAACATTTCGTTGAGTTTTTTAAGACTGTTTGCGAAATCAATTTACAGCACGTCTTTACAAACATTCTAGGACCGCCTCTTTTTACTTTAGGCAACGCATAAATGTGAAACTTGCCAAGGGTAGGAATGGTCGGTCATAACTCATAGCTAGCATGGTTGTCCTGAAACTAGAAAACAACAAGCTTAGCTCATCGCAAAGAACTGCCTCGAAAGTCTATGGATTGGAATTCTATCCAACGAACAAAAGCCGGTTTGCATCAGCAAAGAAACCCTGCCTCCACATCATGTAAACTCAGCAAAGGATCACAAGAGAATAAAAACATCTGTGTTCAGTGTTCACATATATACGAGTGAATGAACAAAGCAAAGGTAAGGAGCACCTAACCTGGTCCCCTTGCCTGCCAAGGTTTCTATACAGAGGTCACAATAATGGAGCCCCAATGTTGAGTTTCCTCATCAGGGGAGTGAGGCTGGGGCCGACCGAAACAATCTCAGCGAGCCAGGACAAAGCGCACGAGCTTCCTTCGCAGCAGGTAGGTTCTCCTCGGCGATCTCCGATGATTTGGACGCGCTCCCAACACGATCTCGTCCTGATTCTCCTCCCCCTGGGGTTTTCACCGGCCTCGCTTCAGGCATCTCGCTCGGATTGGCAACGCGCGCAGCTCCTTTCTGCCCCCTCTTTTAGGCCTATCTCTCTCTCCCTTAGCTCCTGCAACCACTTGGAGCGATCGGTTCAGAGGATTCAAGGATCCCATTCACTGCACGAGGTCCATGTGAGCGACCTAACCTACCTCGATGCATCAGGGGGTCGGGTCGGGAGACGATGGCTGCAGCTAGGGGTGGCGGATCAGATCATGAGCAACTGGGGTGGGAAGACGGCCGGGATGCTTGTTCCAGCTGCTTGAAACGGGACATGTATGCCTCTGTTCATGCATCTTTGCCTCAGCTCGTTCGGTTGCGCGTGTTCTCTCTGAATCTAGCGGACGGAGCTAGTGGTGATGCAAAATGGGACAGAGTGACAGTGCCCCCCCGGCATCAGTGCTCAAAGCCTAGGATCCGAGAAATGTTAACGTGTTTCAGGTTGCATTGCAAATTTGAAAGCAGGAAGTTTTTTTGAACGAACGGGCACAAGATAGTGCCTATTTTATTGATAAAGAAGAGAAATACAGCCGGCTAGCCGGACAAGTAGAAAAATAAAAAAATATAATCACACTCATGCGCTCAGGCTCGCCAAGCTCTTGGCTCTTGTCATAACACAGTAAACCCTCGCACTAAAAGTTAAATACAAACGAAGGTACAGTCGACTCTAACGTTTCACTCTATCTCGATGTAACAATGAAGAGTCAGGGGCTGCTCACGATCCACCCGCCAACTCCCATTTAAAGTGTGGTGTATCGCCTTTCCGCAAGTGGTTGTTGCGCCGTCTCCAACTTCCCATCAGAAATGTTGGCGGCATCAAGCTTCCTCGTTAAGGGAGGTAGATCCAAGTCCGCCACCGTCCCGCCCGGCCGGAGGAGGGCCTCATCAAGAAGGTTAGAGTCGTCACATCGAGGGTGAAGATTACTGACATGGCATCGACGATTTGAGCCGGCAACGGGCCGTGGAACGTGGCAATGAAATCGCGCAGGACCTCCTCGATGGGGATCAACTCGTCGGCGGAGTGACCCAGCTTGCGGCACAGGTTCCGTTGTGCGCGTTCCACTGCTGGAATCGCCGGCTTCTTGGCCAGTCGGGCGCTCCGACGCACTTTCGTCATGTCAAAGGTGCGTCTCTGGCGGGTGCGGCGTGCCGCTGGCTGCGGCAGGAGCGGCGCGTCCAGCTTGGTGAAGAGGGCATCGACGCGCGATCGCGTCGCGCAGTGTTGCTCAATCACTGTATCCAGGGCCGGCGTCGTGTCTACTGGCATCGCGTCTTCTGGTGTCCCACCATTCTGGTGCGCAGGCGTTGCCTCAGCCGGCGTCGTCGTCCGGTCTGACGATGTCTGTAGGAGCTGTGCCTCGAAGTCGTCTAGCGCTTGCGCGCACTGCAGCAATGGATGGCGCCGGGGACAAGTCTGTTCGAAGGGTGGTGAAAGCGCGCGAAACTGGAACCAGTGTCGGCCATTCTTTTGTAGAATTCGTTCCAGGTTCAGCGCGGGCGTAGCTTCGCCTCGTGATTGAACACTCATATTTGCATGTGGTCCAAGTCCTTGGAGAACAAATAAAGAAGGAAAAAGAAGTAATATTAAGGGGAGAAAGGAAAAAAGATAGGAAGGGAATACATGTTGAAATTATTAGCTGGAATTTTATTTGCATTAATCCTTTTCATTCCAGATGAAAGTGTACCATCAATAGGCAAGGGCATATTGGATATTTGAGTTACTTTGTTGATTATGAAAATACATAAGCCGTTGTTCTGCTGAACATTTTGCAAAATGACTTCAACTTCATTGGAGGAGTCGCTTCACCGGAGGAGTCACAACCGAAACCATTTTAATACGAGCTGAAACCCTGCCGAACAGAAGACATGTCAATTTATTTTATATATATAGAAGGGTCGCAGTGACCAAAAGAACAAGAGTGATAGGTCGAGCGCCATAGAGTTGTGATTTGCAAAAAGAAAAAGACAACTAACGAGCATATCAGGGGAAAACCAAGAAACATGTGCAAACTCCCAATCAAGACCAATGGATCCCCATCGGATGCCTAGGGAGCAATGGGGGCACCCAGGGCGGCGGCGTGGACAGGAAACGAAGTGGCGACTCACGTCGCGCATATGGGAAAAGTAAGAGGCGGCGCGTGTGCGCAGCGATGCAGGGGAGGGGGTGTTTTGCAAAAGGAGGAGATTAGTATGGCTAATGGCGGGCGGTTAATGCAAATTGAACCCACATCTCTCTTTGTATCCTTTGGATGATAATCCTGCGTCCCTGATTCAAAGTTTCCACAACCACTCTGGTTTCCACTTGACGCTCCCTCATCTATTGTTTATCTGGTGCTTATATTTGGTTCATATAAGTTGCCACGATGCCACAAAAATTAAAGGTTGCTCCCTTTTTCTCATGAATCAGGATACTTGAGTGTTTGTGTACTAAAATTGTTAGCGAGATGCCCATTTAATTTGTGCCAGGCATCCAATTGCAACTGGACATCTCATCACGTGCCTAAGTATACTAGGTTGTTGAAGTTGTGTCATGATCCATCTACCGTTCGATGTTAATCTTGAACAGAACAGCAGTGAAGAATCTGAATAGCTCAACTTCTATGATCTTATATGTACAAGCGCATGCTAATAAGTTCAGACAAAGAAGCAGGAGTCCAGCTAGCTCGGAGTAAAGTAAGATAGCTTGGTTTTGTCACGAGGGCCGGCGCACATCGGTTAAGATCTTGCCGGGATTTCAGCAGAAACATGCCATTTCCAGATGATGTATGTCGTTATCCAAAGTTCCAAACATGTCATGTCAATTACCGATCTCGATGAGCACATCGTCCTACGTACGGTCTGAATAGTCAGCATGCACTCTCTGCTTAAGAGATCGATTACAAAGTTCTAGTAGGGTGACATAACGCAAACCCTAGCTTCACTACCTTAAGATGAGTTCCAGTCGGATACAAGCAACGCAAGAAACGATCGATCGGATCTGATCGAGGCCAGCCGGCCGCGAGAAAGACAGCTTAGGAAAGGGGGTCTCGCTCCATCTTTTGGAGATGGTAGCTCAATCTCCCGTGTCACCGACTCACCGTATATCTAACAACCATATCTTTCGGAGATGGAAAGGTCAGTAGGTCACGGTGCTTCTTCTTCCCAGCTAGCGAGCTGCATGCTAGCTATATAGACCATGGATCCTCTCGATCGATCCACAGTGCTGGCTCAAACCAACCCTGTCCATCGGACGGCGAGCATATCACGCGCGTACTGCGCACGGATGCGCCGGCCGGAGTACATGTCCGGCCGCGCCGCTGGGTCCCCCGTCCTTCTCCGGCGGTGGGCGGTGGGGCGATTTAGCCGGTGGATTATAGAGAGGAAGCGGCGGCAGGACCACCCGGAAAGCTGGGCCGCGCAGTTGGAGCTTGGAGAAAGATTCACCAAGATCGGCTGACTCCGCCGCGGATCCACAGCTAGCTCCCTCGCTCCTCGCCCTCACCAATGCCTTGTCCTCTCTCTCGGTTGGGTTGTTGGTTCCCGACCCGGCCGATCGCGCGCACATGCTTCATGCGTGCGTGCGTCCCCTAGCTAGCCCCAGCCAGCGGGTGTGTCGTGTGTCGTCGTGTGTCATCTAGCAAGACGAACCGGCCGGCCGGTGCTCCGCCGGCCCGCCTAATCCACCGGCTTTCGAGGCTCCTCGACTCGATCGGCTGGATCTCGCGTGTGATCGCGTCGTTGGCACACGGATACGCTCATGATTTGGTACCAACAGGTCCGACACTACGTGCTTACACTTTTTCGAAGTGTAGTCGGTGACCGTAAAGTTCAAGCATCTGCAGACAGCAGCAGCAGTAGTTAGTACTACAGTGACTTGTGTACAATTTTTTCAATGTGTTCTGCTCACTGTCTGGCAGAGAGTCGCAGGTGTGTTTCACTCTACTACCTGCAAGGCTGCAAATTAAGCGCCCAGCTGAGGTAGATGCCTTTGCGCGTAAGCTCTGCACCCATATTTTGTGGTCCTTTTTTTTGCCATGGACGGCAACCTTGTACTCTTGGGTTGGGAAGGTGGGAGGCTTGTGCACTTGCTGTCACTGTTTGTCCGAGTATAGCAAGTGAAAGGGACCTTGGGTGATGAATACTAGTCCTTGCCTCTCTGGCCAGCTGTGTTGGATTTGGATCCTCGTCAACTTGTTTGGTTCCGACTACTGCAACAAAATTCAGAGCCCAGCGAACTCGGGAACCAGCTTTCAGGCCCAACCCGTTTTACTCGAGCAAGCCGGCGATGACTCCGATTCCAAACTCAGCCTGCATGCAATCACCCCCGATTAAGTGTTTGATTTTGGACTTCTCTGTCACTTTTAGATGAGACATTGGGGACTCGGGGTTAGAGTTTGGAGGTTTCAGGTTTTGGTGTGTTGGAGTATAAGTGAATTGTCCACCTTTCCTCATCAACTTAAGTTTTTGGGTTGATCTGGTTGGTGCATGCAACTCAATATGGTATCAGAGTCAGAGGTCTCGAGTTCGAGACCTGGCAGACGCGCTAATTAAAATAATTACAGCCCACTCCAATATCCACGTATGCGGCCTGAGGGAGCCTGCACGTGAGGGGGAGTGTTAGAGTATACGTGAATTGTCCATCTTTCCTCATCAGCTTAAGCTTTTGGGTTGATCTGGTTTGTGCATACAACTCAATAGGGTGGTTTACCCCTCCATCTCCAGTTGTAGAGGAAACTCCGGAGTTACCTCGTCGGCCGGTGATGAAAGTAGAAGAGACAACGGTGGAGCGGAGGCGGGGGTGGCGCTGCTAGAGTTGGGTAGCAGGGTGTTGAGTTCCAAGAGAGTAGCCGAGGCCATCGAAGCAGGATGGGGGGTCGAAACGACGGGGAAGCTTGGTGAGCGAGGAGGAAGAAGAAGGAACGGACGAGAGGTCCAGGCGGTTGGAAACCTCATGTGGGGGTTCGTCGACGGCGGCAGATCGAGACCGCTGAAGCTCGAGGGAGTCAAAGGTGGCGATGCGGCGTCGGGGGAGGAGAAGGGGAGCTGGGGAGACGTGGTGCGTGTCACAGGAAAAGGACAGAGGTCTTTTACTGCGCACAATACGACGTGTACTGCAGATTGGAAAAGGACTCGTATGTAATAGAAAAGGAGCTATATGTAAGGATCCGACGGTTGAGATTAATTCTATATTATCGGGTTTTTAGCTGTAGTACGATATTCAAAGGTGGTATGGGTAGTATAAGGGTATTATCGGAAATATAAAATGGCATCGTTGTAATATAGGAAATGAAATATATGAATTGGGTGCGTCTCGGCTGAATAGACAGCGGGGAAATTTTTTCCAAATAATTCATTTTGAGAAAATTATCATTTTACTCATAGTAAAAAAAGGTAATACTACTGCAGGGTCGTGTTGTGTGTTGTAAAAGACCTTAAAGGATAAGATGAACGAGGGGAGGAACAAATTTGAGTTGTTGATTTCCAATCTGATGGTAAAAAATATGACTGAGAGATAGCTAAATCTCAAGCATTATATTTGTGGTATAGATACTCTTTCCTCTTCGGGGAAAAAGGTTGTGTTGCTACTCCTCCGTCGTTTCATATTATTTGTCATTTTGACCTTTTCAGATTCATTTCTATTATTATGTATTTACACATAAATCTTTACAAGATCTAAAACGGGGCAATTTTTGCCCCACTATTGTGCCACGTCATCAAGAAATCCACAGCCGTCGGATTGCACGTGGATAGCTTGGACCATCCACAAATATTGTTCATGTGGGACCCAGTCTATTTAGGTGGGACCCACGTGGATTCAAATGATATTCGTGTGGGACCCACATCAGGTGGGACCCACACATATTAGTTTGTGGGACCACAATTCTATTGAGTGGGATTCATGATTAAAAATTTATGTTTTCCTCATTCTGTAAGCGGACAAGACCTGCAGTCCAGTTATCACTCAGGTAATTTTACAAAGACTCCCTTGAACTTTGCGGAAATAGTATTTTTCTCAAAACACCTCTTTGGTTTCATTAAAAGAACTAAAGTGGAAGGGATTTTTGCCACCCCATTAAGCCACACCATCAAGAAAAGGAGAGCCGTCTGATCGCTCATGGATGGCTCGGATCATCCATGAGGCTCGGCGGTTTAAAAAAACCACTCGTACCTTGTCGAAATTAATATGTAGTTCAACCCTCACTCACGTAAATTTACAAAGACCCTCTCGAACTTTGCAGAAATAGTATTTGCTCAAATCACCTCTTAGATTTTACGGAATGTCGAGAGGGCAGGCAATTTTACAAAAGCTCTCTCAAATTGTATCGAAATTAATATGTAGTCCAACCCACAGAGATAATTTCATGGAACCCCTCAAACTTTGCAAAAATATAATTTTATTCCAGCAGCTTCTCAGACAGCTTTACGAAAACCCCCTCGAGTTTTGAATGAATGTCATGAGGGCTGCCAATTATATAAAAACCCTCTCAAGCTTTATCAAAAATAAATAGTAGCCCAACCACTGCTTAGACATTTTAATGAAGCCCCCTCAAGCTTTACAAAACTACCATTTACATAAGCCACCTCTCAGACAATTTGACGACATCTACCTCGATCGAGCCACCTCTCATTAATTTTATTATAATAATCAACACACGATCCATGCATCTCCCACAATACATGGTTCAAAGACTTTTACAGAAAAATGACTCTAAACTTTCTGCAAATCTACCCACAACTCAAAATTTTGCGAAAAAAGTCTCCTAACTCTATCACAATGAATTCACGGTCCATGCTTTTTAACTAAGAAATACTCTAAAGTCTTATGGAATTAATCCACCACCTAAAATCTGCAAAATATCTTCAACCTTCCTACCTATTACTGAGCTACATGTCATGGCGCGGTAACGCCGCGCCGGTCTTTCTAGTATATATCTAAGTGCATAACCAAAATAAATGTATTTAAAAAATAAAAAATGTCAAGTACTAATATGAACTCCAGAGTATCAAAACCCACCTTCCGAACTACATGTACTGTACATTGTTTTTACCAACCTGCTTAACGCTTCAGTTTACTTGCGACCCCGTGGACATGCATGTGTGCCGTTGAGGTAGATTCCTGTGCGCGTAATAAGCTCTGCACCCATATTTTGTGGTCCTTTTTTCCCCTGGTTGGCAAACTTGTGTTACTTTGTGGTCCTTTTTTTGCACAATTGCTGTTACTGTGTAGACGAGCATAGCAAGAGAAAGGGGACCGTGGATGATCCAGAAATGCATTACCGCTGGTATAAGCGAACACGGAGTTTATCAAAATAGTCTTGCTATCACTTGGAAGTTTTCAATATTTTTTGAAACTTTACACACCAATAGTACCAAACTAGATGTGCATTGTCCCAAAATTTGAGATTCATACAACCTTTGTAAAAATTCATATGAAAAAAAAACAAATTTCAGTCTGAAATTTGTTTTTTTTTCATATGATTTTTTTTACAAAAGTTGTTTGAAACTCAAAATTTGGGAAAATGCACATCTAGTTTAGCGCTATTGGTGTGCAACGTTTCAAAATTTTTTAAAACTTCTAAGTGCGACATGCAAGACTATTTCGATAAGCTCTGCGGTCGCTTATACGAGCGGCATTTTCACTCCGGACAATGATCATGCTCCAGTTGTTGAATTGGATACTCACGAAAAGTGTGTGTTTAACGGAGCAGCCGTGAACTGGAGCAGCCTCCTCACTGTGCTAAGGGCCCGGGGGTTTAACGAGACATGGTGTGCCTGGGTGTCTCAGGTCCTCAACTCCTTGCTCACGGCCGTGCTTGTGAATGGCTGTCCCGGACCATGGTTCCGCTGCCGGCGTGGTCTGCGCCAGGGCGACCCAATGTCACCCTACCTGTTCCTGCTTGTTGCGGATGTGCTTCAATCGCTGATCAAGGCGGATGGCGGCGTGCAGCACCCTCTCGCAGATGCTGCGTGCCCCATCCTGCAGTATGCGTGTAACACCCCAGGTGTTTGCAAACCTAATTAAGAGTAAACTAACCCTAATTACCCATAGGGAAGCTTTAATGGTCAACCTATGGTCAAACCCCCCAAAGCCAAGTCAAAACCCTAATATGCCCTAGTTGACTTCTGGAACTTTTGCCATGTTCTCAAAAATTCACTTATACACTTAAAAAAATGTTGAACTAGAAGTTGTGTAGAATTTCTTGGGACACATTTCATCTTCAGAGTGGCAATTCAAATTTGGAGAGGAAAGGGTTCAAATTTGTAAGTCAAACTCAGCTTTACTATTCACCCGAGCCAAGTTTTTCACCAAGTTGGCCTTCAAATTTCTACCTCGATTCAAATCCAAATTAAGTTCGGTTTGTGCCTATAGTGTAGAGGGATGACTCATCTACAAATGTCATATCTACCGAATTTGAAGTTTGAATTCAAAATTTTAAACCACACGCAGTCAAACAGGGTGTCATGGGGCTTGAGGCAGGCGCCCGTGGCGACGTCACGCGCGCACCACCAGCGTCGCCGCCATGTCGCCGTGCGCCGCCGTACCACGGCCGGCCGGGCTGTCTTGGCGCCCGTGGCGTCGGCCTCGGCCGCCGCCCAAGACGGCACTCTCGGGGAGCCGCGCAGCAGCGGCGTCAGACGCTGGCATGACGTCCAGACCTCCTCCACGCGCCGCCGAGGGCAAGGCCGCCGTACCCACGGCATATTCGCCGGGGAAGCCTTCTACACCTCCAGGCACCCCACGGCTATAAATAGCCCTCCGCCAGGCTCGCACACGCGTGCTCACGGACGCCATTAGCCTATGAGCAAACTCACGCCGTCCGCCCGGTGTCCTCCCACCGCTCGAGCCTCACCCCTAGCCCCCACTCGAGCTCTCCCCATCGCTTGTTGCCCTGCATTGCTGCTCACCTCACCGAATTCACGAGGCGGTGCTCGCCGCGCCGCCGCCACACCGCCGCCATGCCACCACCTCCAATCAACCCAGGGTGAGCCCAATTGCATCCCCGGTTCATTTGTTGCCCACCTCCGGCCCCACATCGCCGGTGGCGACCTCACCCCCGCCGTCGAGGGCATGGTTGTAAATCTCCGAGGGTTTATCTGTGAACTAGGGACTGGCCGGCAATGATCTGTATCTTAGTTTCTTTACAACTAGGTTCAGCACCTTCCAAAAATCATAAAAACTCATAGAAAATCAGAAAAATGTAAACCCAATTTTGTTGGTTTCATTGTGACTAGATCTACAACTTCTACAAAGCCTGACCATACTTTTGACTGCTAAATTTTGAATTAAAATTCAAACTCAGTTTGACACATATTTGCTGTAGTTCAAAATCTAGATATGCTATGGAGCTGAACTTTGGATATGTTGCTAGATATCTCATGTGTAGACTCTGGACCAAAGTTACTGAGCAGATCTTTTAATATGATTTATTTTGCATTTATGCTATATCTGCCTTAATGATTTTTGTAGCAAAATATAAATAGATTTTTGTGCTCAACTTCTGGCTATGCTCATGAAATGACTAGATTCACCTTTTTTGTATTTATCATGATTTTATATCTACCAGGAGTATTTATTCTTGTTTTATGCTTAGATTTATATTTAAATGCCTAGTTCAAATTTTAAAATGGCTCTTGAGATGTTTGTGTTTTCTTAGTCTTGTTTTAGGTCAGAGAGTGTGTGGGAGAGGGTTTGGCCTCAGAAGTGTGTTATTTATTTTTATATGCATTTCTCACTTTTGTGGTAGCTAGAAATTGTCATTTTTGGTACATTTAATTTATAGCTCATATGTTTGTGAAATCTTGTGCAGTGGCTTGTTTAGGTCCATAGATCTTCAGGAGCACCACTCACCATGTTTTACGATTTAATTTATGATCAAAAACATTAGAAGCACAATAAGGTCCATAATAGGTTTTAATGGGAAAAACCACCCCTACCACCCTTAGTGCTCCTATGTACGTGTTGTGTAGCATGAGTAGAAGCTGAGGATCAATCCTTGCTGTTTCGGGAAATTAAAATGATTTATTGAATTAAATATGTACACAGTCACTATCAAAAAGATTAAATAGTAAAACACCACATGACCTTCCTTTAATAGAAAGAAAATAATAAGTATATGCTTGTCAAGGTGATTCTGGCCAAGCATACATTCCATGTTTGTATGTGTGCATGGCATTTCATTTAATTAATTTCACCACAATAAATGTGCATATGCATCCTGTGTAGAGCTTCCCGACGGTAACTACTCGCTCGTGTCGGAAGCTGAGGAAGGAGGATCTGATGCGGAGCTGCACTTAGTGGAGGTGAACCAGGACAGGAGCCCGGGCTAGCGTTCTTGTGAAGGCAAGCGGAGCATTAACCCCAGTATTTTTGGAAATTATGCAACTATCTATGAATGTTTGTGCATTTACGTTCAGGAGTTGAAATGAAACCCTAGATGCATGATCCCTAAGCACCTATGTCTTTTACTAGTATGCTAGGTCGATAGCTGCTATGCTATAGGACCGGTACAAGTCGAGTGATGTTCGCCACCGCGAGAATAGGTTCTTATGTTGGAATCGTAAGATCTTTATAAATGGTTTGCTCATGTGGTAAGAGCATGGGATTTGGACTCCGGTCCAATGGCTTTCATGGGTTAAGTGTTTGAACGTACTAAGCACTTATCGGGAATGGGACCGGTAAGCCTAGTACCTTAATGAGTGTGGATTTTCAGTCACTAATCTTGGGATCGTCCACGGCTAGCTACGGTGGTGCATGTGTGAGGTGGGCGCTAGTGTGAGGCGTACGGATAGCCTTGTACCAAAAGGCTGATCTTTTATCCTAAACCGAGGATTTTTGGGAACCGCCTGGTTGGTGAACTCTTTGTGAGTACACTCTTCCGTGTGTTTAGGTCCACCTTGCAAGGTTATAAATCAATCGGTTGTCGGCCTCTCACCGTATCTGAGACTACTTAACCAACTGGCCATGATATCCCGGATGATGGAATATTGTCAATATTGACGTTTGATTAATTGTATTGCACAACTTATGCTTGCAATAGCTTGCTTACTTAGAAAAGAGTAATCCACTAGAACCAGAGCTAAAATCTTGAAAGTAAGGACATACTCTTTGTTGCTTTTCGACAAAGAGCCCCGGCCAAAAGCCTCTCATGTCTAGAGTTTGGTGATGTAGTTGTCACCTGACGGGTAAGACTTGCTGAGTATTAGTATACTCAGCCTTGCTATAATTTTGTTGATTTCAGGTAATGCTTTTAGTGATGTGTGGCCTGGAGAGGTTCCACCCGGCTGGGAGCTGGAGTGGGTGGAAGACGACGAGTGAAGGCATCATGGATGGCCTCCCGTGATGCTTATCGCACCGCTTAGTTACATTTCCGCTGTTTTCTAACTCTGAACCTCTTTTATCATGTCAAGTACTTCGGTTTGTAATAATTAAACCCTTCGGGGCAGATTTGGATTTAATCTATGTATTGTACTCTGGACTCGCCTTCGTGTGAGTTTTAATGCATATTGTCGATCCTTTCTTGCTATGTAAGTGATTTCACCGGGTTTGACCCGGCAACTTACGACGGGATGATACCTTATTATTGCTTAATGACCAAAGATGATTGGTTTAGGTGATAGTACGGTATTTTCCCGGGCGGGTTGTCACAATGCGGACGACACGCTCATCCTACTCCGGGGTGAGCTCCAGGACGTCAGCCGGCTCAAGTTCTTGCTCGATCAGTTTTCTGCTGCTACGGGGTTAAAAATCAACTACGACAAAAGTACTATCGTGCCCATGCATATGGACGAAGACGCACTTCGCCTGCCTGCAAGCTCTGGGATGCCGCCGAGGAGGTTCCCCATAACGTATCTGGGTCTGCCGCTATCCAGTTCCAAGCTCAGACTCAGCGCGTTCTCTCCCTACATAGGCAAGGCGAATCGATATTTGGCCGGATGGCAAGCCTCACTACTCAATCCAATGGGGCGCACTGTGCTGATCAACTCTGTTCTTGATGGTCAACTCTCCTACATCATGGGCGCGATCGCGTTGCCGCCAGGAGCGATCACCCAGTTCGACAAGAGGCGCCGCGGCTTTCTCTGGACTGGGGACAACAACACCCGCAGCGCCAGCTGCCTCGTCGCTTGGGACACGGTGCGTCGGGAACGCGACCGCTACGGGCTCGGGATCAAAGACGTTGCCGTGAAGAACTCGTGTCAGCTTTTGCAACTCATACACCGGCTACACCACACCGCCACCTCCTCGTGGGCTCGGTGGGTCCGTGAGCACCCCTGCATTGCCACCATGGAAGGGGAGCTCTGCAGGCACCATTGGGGAGCGCTGCGCGCGCTGCTGCCAATCTACCAAGCTATCACCACCGTCGAGATTGGGGACGGAGCCACCACATCCTTCTGGCATGACGTCTGGAGCGCGGGTGAATGCTTCGCCGACCGCTTCCACCTCTCGCGCATTGCATCACGGACAAGCTCCTTTGTCCGGATGTCGTCGAAATAGCATCCGGACGCCTCGTGCCCAACTCCGGCGCGAGAGAACCGGTGGAACTCGAAGCTCTCACGGCAACGTTCATCGGCGGCCGAGCCGGACGCCAGATCAGCCCAGCTGCTGCCCAGCGGGAAGCTCGAACCTCCTGCTCTACCACGGCTCACGAGGGCCGGGGGCGGTGTGGGGCCGGCGCGTTCGTCTGGCGAGCGCCGCGCCGCGCGTCCAATTCTTGGTCTGCTCGGCCATCGATCGGGTCGAGCAAAATGAATCTGCAGAAGAAGGCGGTGGTCGAGGATGCGGTTTGTGAGTCAGTGCAACTCGGCCGACGAGACAGACATATCATCTTGAATGCCCCTTCGCTCGCGCGTTCTGGGCACACCTTGGGTTCCAGCCGCCGGCCGATCAGACGGTGACCTAGCTCCACCGCCTACCACGGCCACCCACAGTCCCTGTCGAACACTACTCATGCCTCGTCCTCCTCTGCTGCTGGCAACTCTGGAAACACCGGAACAACCGTTTCGAGGCGGGACACTCTCTCCATCGCCGGCGCTGCGGCTGCAAGGAGGACGCTCTACTCTGGCAGCACAGGTTGCCCCGTTCAAGCGCCTGCGTCGCCCAGCAATGGTGTCATTTGTTTAGTACGCATGTAAACTCTAGTGTGTGACACGCCTGTCCATCTATCCCGGGCCGGTTGGGGCCAAAAATTTTGAATGAAAATGTTTCAGGTGGGGGATTCTCTCCCCCTCCGATGACCCTAAAAAAAAGTGTGTTTCCTCGGTCCAGGCAAATAGCAAAATTTTTTAAAAAAGAAATACTCCTTCTGTTATTAAATATATAACATTTAAAATAATTAAATTATTTTATTTTTGAACTAACTAACTTATCTTAAACGTCACCATGAATTTAAGATAAGGGTAGTAGCTAAGGCTGCCAATGGTTTGAGAACCGCCCCAAAACCAAACCAAACCATACATAAAAGAAAATTAATTTGAAACCACACCATCCAACCCATTTCTCTTATGTATCCAAACCAAACTAACTAAGTGGTGTAGAAGACCACAAACCAAACCAAACTTATATCTCAAACCAGTTCTATGTCACATAAAATCTATTTTCCATATATATCATATGTGTGGATTTAGCTGTACCAATTTGCACAAAATAGCGGACTGTCATTCTAAGACATTTCCAACAAATTTCAGACAAATTCGTTGAAATTTTAAGGTGTGAACGCGAGCTTTTAGTTTCAGGGTCCGGCTCTCGATGTGGGGCCCACGTGTGGATCTAGGTATGATAATTTGCACAAAGTAGTGGACTGCCATTTTAAGACATTTTCAACAAATTTCAGTCAAATTCGTTGAAATTTTAGGGTGTGAACGCGAGCTTTTAGTTTTAGGGTCCGACTCTCGATGTGGGGCCCACATGTGGATCTAGGTATGATAATTTGCATAAAGTAGTGGACTGCCATTTTAAGATATCTCCAACAAATTTCAGTCAAATTCATTGAAATTTTAAGGTGTGAACGCGAGCTTTTAGTTTTAGGGCCCGGCTCTCGACGTGGGGCCCACTACGTGAAAAACTCACTTTGGTAACGGGCAAAGCGCCCGTTACCGATCAAGTGTTACAAATGAGCCAAGAAGGTAGCAGGCGGATGCCCGTTCGATAACACATATTCATAACGGGCATCAAACAACCACCGGGTTACCACAACTAGCCACCGGTCACGTGAAATGATTTGTTTCTCGGGCCCTGAGAGAACTTTGGTAACGGGCACCAAAACAGAGCCCGTTACAGTAACTCAACATCAGAGACGCATTCTGTGAAACTGCGTCTCCGATGTCTCGACGAAATGAGACGCGTCTCAGCACAACTAGGATTCGTAACGGGCATCAAACAACAATTACCACAACTAGTCACCGGTCACGTGAAAATGACAGTTTCTCGGGCCCAGGGAACTTTAGTAACGCACCGAACGGAACCCGTTCTTGTGAAATCAATATCGAGGCAGCGTCGGTGAACTGCGTCTCCTGTCTCGACGAACGGGCCAAGTTACGGGGCCCACCGGTTGATCGCGTAACGGGCTTTTACGGTGCCCGTTACATTATTGGCATGTTTGTAACAGGTGTTGCGATTGAAGCCCGTTACTCGTGATCGATGTTTGTAGCGAGTTTTAATTAACGCCTGCTACATGAATCGTGAGGCCACCCCTACAAGAACTCGTCACCGCTTGCATGCACGATCCTCGAACGGCCGAGTTGGCGACCATCGGCACTGGAACCAGCCAGGATATGACTAAATTCACGAAACTAGATCCATCCAAATTCAAATCCACATAATTCACATGCATCATATGACAAAATTCAGCATCATCATCTCACAAGTAAAGAAGCACCACCGCTTGACAACAATATCACAAAATTCATGGACAAGGAGGAATGCAAAATTTCCTAGTCACCATGTATAACTGAGCCCACAGTTTCATCAAGATGAAATTTTCCTCCCTCATTGTGATCACTTGTTCCATGAGGAATGTGACAATTCTTTCACGAACATAGACCTTGATTTGTCGAGAGGATGCTCATCTAGCCCTAATCTCTGGATATAATAATGTCTCGGTCGGCACACATATATAGGTGGTTACCAAACATGTGCGTGCTAATAAGCAAGAACCGTGCTCGATTGCGAGTTTTTACAAATGAAGATCCGGAGAAAGTACCTCCATATGGGCCTCTATCTTTTAATTTAAGCATGTGATAGGCACAATAGAAGCCGCAGAGTTTGGAATCATTAGGTTGTTGGTGGCCGCAATAAATGTACAAAGAAAAATAGTGGTGATCGAGAAGAAATAAACTCAAGCTTTAGTACTAGCTTCACAAGAAGGAAATAAGTGGTATGTACCTTAACATCTTTGACATGTTCCCGGTGCTAAGGCGACTTCTTATTGCTTGGCGATATGCTCCCAACCCCTACAACGAAACATGCAACAATTGTTAGGGCACTATTAATTAATATACTGACGGTTTGTTGAGGAACGTCCGTAGGTTAAGAAAGAAATAACTTACTCATTAATGATTTGTTCGAAAGGGTTAGTATCGCCTTAACTCTCTTCAATGAATCAAGATAGTAGACCTTCCATTGCTTGGAACGATCGCCCGCAATCCAAATGGTTCGTCTTGAGATAAGCGGTAAGGATGAATTCCTTTTAGCATATAGTCAAGGCATTGCACATATAAGACACAGAGAAAAGGCAGTGTTATCCGTCTGTTCAACGTTGTCGAGCAAAGGCATTCGGGATCAAGGAAGACAACTGCGCGCCGTCTTCTCAACTTCTACACCATATTCCTATTAGTAAGAAAAACAAAGTGTAAGGAGGCAAAATACATGGTAGATGATGTGAGGCAAAAAGCACATTTCGATAGAGAATGATTAGTGAGAAGCGATTAAATTTTCAAGCAACTTATAGGATGAAGCGGGAGAAGTGTCGATCCAAAGCATCCAAGTTGAAGAGATCGTACAAATCACGAGTTGCACGGTAGGCTGAGTCCATTTGATGATTCATCTCTCTGAGGCCATGCACTGGTCCTGGGCCGAAGTGCGACCATAATGTTAGAATCATCATCTGACTTACCACGTTGCATGTAGAATGTGTGGAGCTCTCTGGTACAAGGAGGAGCATTTTGAGATCATCATAAGCGAGAAGGTTCTTTCCGAATTTGTAATTTGGGTTAACCAGAGCCAAGGATTCTTCCGGTGTTTCTCTCGGATCGCTTTGGGTTAGTCATAGACCAATGATTCTTCTTGGTGTTTCTCTTAGATCGCGATGGGCATCTTAGAGGTTTTATTTACATCAATTTTCTTTTCTGCGCTTTGAGATGGTGAAGAAGGTTTCTTAAGGGCTTGCTTGTCTGCGTAGGTGGTGTAGAGCTTTTATTTTTGGCAAGTTTCTCTTCTTAGCTTTGAAATGGTGAAGGTTTCTCAAGGGATTTCTTGCCTGCTGTACGTGGTGTAGAGATTTTATTTTCGGTAAGTTTTTTTCCTTGCTGATTTGAAATGGCTGAAGGTTTCTCAAGGGCTTTCTTGCCTAGTGGTGTCTCGGAGAGCTATTACAGGTATTGGGCCCGGATGTACCTGCAGCTTTCTTGAAATGTCATCGACAGATGACAACACCGACCAACACATCACTCTGGTTGACTAGGTGTCTCACCAGACCTATTATAGAGGTATTAGGCCCGTATGTACCGCTTTGGCATGATTGTTTTGAGCACTTTCGTTTGGGGTGTAGGTTTTGTTGTTTCATGAGGAGGAGAAGGAGAAGGAGGAGGAGGAGGTGGTGGTGGTGGTGGTGGGGATGTATGGTGTCTCTTACGGATGTGGGGATGCAAGTTTTTCCTGTTTTCGGGACTAGTAGTAGGTGGGGATGGAATATTTGGTGTATCTTGCGGATGTGGGATGCAAGTTTTCTGCGTTTCGAGGATGACAAGGAGGTGGGGATGCAAGTTTTCAGACGAGGAGGAGGTCCGAATGGAATGTCTTGCGGATGTGGGGATTGAGGAGGAGGAGGAGGAGGATGTGGGGAACCATGTGAGGAAGGAACACCGTACTACTGTGAACTACAAGGAATACATAGTAGCGTGAGCGAGATTTACATGTTGGTGCTCCTTGATGTCAATCCGACACCTTCTCCACGTAACCTCTTCCTTGACTTGTCCGAGTTTCATCACCTCGTCATTAGGAGGGTATTCCACCGGTTTATCCACAAAGATAGTATATCTGTGAGCACTTCAACCACAACACGCCTTCATGAATCGTGGATGTTTGTAGCGTAGTCTCCTCTGGATGAACAAGACCAATTGCAGCCTCACATTGAAGACCCCTCCACGTGATCCATAGGCCCACGGTGTGTGGGTTCATACCTATAAGGTCTTTGTGTACGATCGTCACAGCGCACCTCCGCCGCCAACTCTGCAGCTGCCATCGATCAAACCTACATTATCTGCGGACGCCTGCTCTTGATGTGGCGGGTGAAGGGCTTCTTGCGATTGGACACGGTGACAACACCATCTGGTGACAACACCACCTCTGCATGCATGCATGTTGCATACGCATCTCAGCCACCAGTTCTTGCTTGATTTGTTCCTTTATCTTTTCCGTATCAACTGATGCGTCGGTCTCCGTCCTCTTCCTCTTCCTGTAGATCTCGACGTCTTGAGGCCATGCATACTTCCAGCCACAGTAGCTGGAGACACCACGCACGACACAGTTGTTCAGGCGGTCCAAGCCGACCTAGCACATCATACTCCCTACCGCCATTCTCGAAGATTACGCACATGCAATCTTCTCCTTGATGTCTGCAGACCAATTTTTACGCCTCTTTGTTGTTGAACACTATCACGGCAACACGGTCTTCAATCACTAGCTTACTCCTTGCTCGCAGCCAATTCTTGGAACGATCGTCGGGTAGGCGTCATATGGGTTGGGGATACCAACAGCTAATTGTGCATCCTCTTCCTCCTATTGTTCTAGTTTCACAAGATATAACCGGACCCATCTTTGCTGCTCGCTTGTGTTCCGGCTTCGGAGTTCTTTGAACTTGACACTAACAGATGAGGCTTGCTCGGTTTCCTCTGTTTCATGAACTCCTTCCAGCTCCGGACAATAAGCGGGTGCCTTGTAAATGGCTCAAGTCCTTTTTCGATAAAATCTCGCCTAAGCTGAAATCTGAATTGTCTCCATGCCTTGGCTGCCTTCGGAAAAGCTTGAATGCCTGCGCGTTTCGCGCCTTCCGGAACTTCAAGTGTTTCGCACATGCTTATCAAACAAGTCCCACTTTTCATTATTGCTTAGTTCTTTGAATTCTGGCAAGTGTAAAGGTATCTTTTGTCTAGCAACGAGGCAAGCGCCCGAACTCGCTTTTTAGTCAATGGTACCGCATCCCCCTATGTCGACCTCGGTGACTATCATTGTGTCACTTGGCCACTTTGTGGATATCCTTGGCGCCTCGCCTCGGCGAGCCCCACCCACCTGGTCTTGTTGTGCACTAGCGTTGCCATAACCCTCTTCTTCATCTTGTGGCCCGGTCTATAGTCCTTGTTAGATTTATCCCGTGAATTAATAGTCAAGGGAATTACAGAACTACTTTAGCCCTTGTAATATCATTGGTTCTTGGTAAACCATTAACATAAATGGAAAATTCAAGAACCAAAAATTAGTTCAGCAATGCGGCCTTACCATTTTAAAGAGGAAGATGCAGCTGCCTCATTGATGATGTACTTATTCAACTTGAGAGAATGTGCGGATGTACATAAGAACAAGAGCAAAACCAAATATAAGAGTCAATCTAAAGGAAATGCTAAGTATGTATACCATCAACTAAGTATGTCCACATGTACTTATACAAAGGAGCCACGGCATACCACCGCAATTCCCACAAGTACAAGTATATTTATACGCATTTATATAAAAAGAAAAGCATACATGCGCATATGTTGTATACTTGATTATCCGAGCATGTGTGTTGCATACCTTTCGTTTGGCCTAATTGCATAAACTCGAGCAAATATACCAAATTACGTTGTTAATTTTACGATTATTACTGAATTGTTGTTAATTTTACAATTATTACCGAGTTGGTAGAATGCATTTACCGAATTGTATAAGACATTTTTAGGCATATCATAAACTCAAATCCTAGATTCGCCACCTTGTCCTTTCACCGCCGGAGCGGAGGATCTCTACTCCTCGTCGCTGCGCCGCCGCCACGTCCTCGTCCTCGCGTCGACCCGCCGGATCCCTCCTCCTCCTCCTCCTAGTCAGCCGCTGCCGTCACCGGATCCCTCCTCTAGTCGCCGTGCCGCCGCCGCCGCCGCTGGGTCCCTCCTCCTCCGCATCTCACGCCGAGGTGTGATGCGCGTCGCCGGCGTGGTGTGGCGCGTCTCGGCGAAGGGGTGTAGCGTCGTCGGCCGGGGAGGGAGGTGAGGGGACGAAGGCGAGGAGAAAGCGGCGGCGGCGAGGGAGAGTGGGAGGATGCGTGAGGAGGCGCCCTTCCCTACTAACCTAGCGAGTGGGCTTGTGTGGGCCTTAAAACGAGTAATGTAGTCAAGTACTACTGCTACTAGTATAGTATATCATAAACATGAGATAAAAATCTAATTTTAAGAAATTTGGTTAAACAAGTGTGGTGTTGATATTTTATTCAATTACTAAATTACCAACTATGAATTTTTCGTATTTTTTTACGAATTTTTTGGTGCTGTTTATGGGCTCTAATATGACATGCATCACAAGTTCACATCACCAAAGCAAACAAGTGTGACTGTTGATATAGCATCACATGTTCACATATGACATGCATCACAAGTTCACATCACCAAGCAAACTAACTCATAACAAACATATTCACATCGACATGCATCGGCGGGCACATCACCAAAATAAGATCGCATCGGTGGGCGCGTCACCAAACTAGAATGTAGCTGCAAGGGAACTAGTTAGCTAGATGGCTTCTTTTGTGTTGGTGCATCAAGTTCAGCTAGCCTTGTCTCTAGTTTTGCAACTCTTTTCGCTTCGGCATTCTTCTTTAGAAGTTCAATCTCTGCCTCTTTTGTGCGGCTTTAAGCGCTCATCCCTGCTTGTCGATTCCTTTCCAGATGTAGTCAATATCATCCCGAGTAACAGCACGTTCCTAAAACAAAGGAAAAAATTATATTGATGCAAGCTTCATAATAGTTGTAATTTACAAGAAAGCTGTTTAGCTCTAACTGGTTTCAAAACTTGCCTGCTTCTCTTCAGCCGATTCCTTGAGCTTGATGATTTCGGTCAAATCCATCAATGTCATGTGCAGCAACTTCCTACAACAAATAGAAATTGATTCATTAGAACAATTGATCAGTGAAGATGTGAAGGTACAAGGACAAATCGTGCGTGATGGTTTCAGAACTTGCCTCATGGTCTTCAGAATCGTCACCGGAGTTGTTGCCGGAGTCGTCGCCGAAGTTGTTACCGAGGTCATCGCCGGAGTTGTTGTCGGAGTCGTCGCCGGAGGAGATGAGGTCTACCACCACTCTTCTGCCCGGGTCGTCGCCGGAGGAGTCCGCGCTCACCTCAATGCGCGTGGACCGCTTCTTCCTTCGCGTTGAGGAAAAAACCCTGCCTCTCCATGGCGAGCGTCGCTGGAGTCCACCAACTTGGCCCTTGCGCGCATGTACGGCTTCCTCCCCCGGGCCGACGAAGAACTGACCTCTTCCATGGAGCGCCGAGGAAGGCGACGGGCGGCGCTGGGGCGGCTCCTCTTCGTCGCGGAACCTCACTCTCTTGGCGGGGCGGCGGACAAGACCGAGGAAGAGGCAGACGGGACGGGCGTGGCGCGGGCCTCCTGCAGAACCTCCCCTAGAGTTGCGGACCATCCTGCGGCAGGCAGGCTGCGGCGAGACGAGCAAGGCGGAAGCCGGAGAAGGGATAGAGCGAAGGCGGAAGGCGGGCGGGCGTTTATTAAAAGGTTCGGATGCGCAAATGATACGATGATTAACAACCACCCGTCGCCAATGAAGGGGCGGGGCCAGGTCTATTCGAATGAAGAACAATTTGCTTTTCCCTTTTAATCAATCAAATTTTGTATCACGTATTTCTCCGTCAACCGTAATCCAAATTTGATGATATTTGTTTCTGAATTTTTCTAAAATCAACATCTATTCATTTATGATATTTTTTCGTATGCAATTCCATTTCTTGGATGTTGTTTATACACCTTATATTGTTCCTTATAAGTACAACATAGAAATAATATTTGTTTTACACAACCATTACTAATGAAACTTTGCATTTCGTAATCTTATGGTGAACATAAGGTTATGTTAAAATTTCAAATGCATATGAGTTCGAACATGTTTTAAAGTGTGAAAAACTTCAATGTTGAAGTAACATTCTAAGAAACTATGTGAGAGATGTAGACATTTGTACACAAGTATAATCTTCCGTTTTCGAAACCATTTGAATTTTTGTAGACAAGCTTAGGGACTTAAATTATGTTGCCAAGT
This sequence comes from Cenchrus purpureus, assembly GCA_022644695.1. NCBI lineage: Eukaryota > Viridiplantae > Streptophyta > Magnoliopsida > Poales > Poaceae > Cenchrus > Cenchrus purpureus. The sequence continues at coordinate 106,242,276 of CP053459.1, forward strand.
CAATTTGTAGAATTTTTAGAACACACTAAGACGTTATTATAATTATTATATCGTAAACAAGAGATAAAAAATCTAATTTTAAGAAATTTGGTTAGATAAGTGTGGCTGTTGATATTTTATTCAAATACTAAATTACCAACTATGAATTGTTTATTTTTTGAATTTTTGGTGCTGTTTATGGGCTCTAATATTTGAGGAAGCAAGTTTCAATTCGGAAAAATAGTATCGCCCACGTCGTAAGCCTATATAAAATAATAAAAGATAACCGCTCGATAAAGGCGATGCGGGTAGACTAACCCTCGTCGCCAACAAGTGCTCCATTGTCCGAAATGGACCTGGCCGAATGAATATGCATCGCCCGTGACGTAGAGTAACCCTCGCCGCCAACAAGTGCTCCATTGTCCGAAATGCCTCGGCCGAATGAATATGCATCCGCCCCGGCGACTGGTACACTAACCCTCGTCGCCAATAAGTGCTCCATTGTCTGAAATGCCCCTGGCCGATTGAATATGCATCCGACCCCGCCCCTTCTTCTTCCCCGATCTGAGCTCCACCGCCGCCCGCCCGTCCTTCCCCGCCGTCGCGCACATGTCGCACTACGCCGATTCGTCTGGAGGTGCACGTGCGAGGAGTAGGGTTCAAGGTTGTCGAGCGATGCAATCACTCCATCGGCTTGGATCCGATCGGTGAGCTAAGCGGCTTTCCGGTCCCTTGCCCGGGTGGTATGGCTCGGGTGGTGGAGGCGACCAGAAGGAAGGTGAAAACCACGGTCTTTATTTCAAGTGTGCAAGGAACTCGGTGAGTAGTCTGCTGTGTCTCCCAAATCTGAGTTAGGGTTCTTATGTGCTTTTGATTCTGCAGTACACCAAGAATTGTGGATTTTATCGTTTCCACAAGAAGTATCTCCGAATCTTTGAAGGATGCGGCGTCATTGTTTTTCGGATCACGAATCGCGATACACGGTCGATGAAGTAGTTGATTCAAATGGAATGTCAAATTGGGAGCGGCGGCGAGGCAAGCACCGGAGGACAAGCAGAGGAAGAAAGCACTGGAGGAGAAGATGGACAATGTGATCTGGAAGATGAACTTGATTATTGTGGCTGTTGTTTGTGTAGTATTTGGATGTTTCGAGGATGTATCTTGCAAAGAAGTAATTCGATGTTAAAAGTGGTGCTTTGCTTCATCTGTGTGGATGAAGAATGAAAAATTTGTCACATATGACAAACTTAAATGTATGAATGAAGAATGGATGGAATGACAATTGGGTCACAAATCTTAATGTGTCACATCACAAAATTCATCAATTCATCCGTCGACATTTCATTGCAGCACGAGGCAAAGGAAACACGGATTAACACAAACAGAGTAACAAACTTCTGGAATACACATTGCAATTCATTGTGAACTGCTGCCATATAACGACACAAACAGAGTAACAAACTTCTGGCATACACATTGCAATTCATTGTAAGTGCTGCCATAGACATTGCAAGTTCATCACAAGTTCAACATACACACGGGAGGAACATATTAACGAGAGGATCTACTAGTCCATCACAAGTTCAACAAACACACGGGAAGAACACATTATGAGGAACAAATTAATTAGCGAGGTAGTCGCCACGGAGGAGCCCCACCATCGGTCGGAGTCGGGCCAGGCCGCGAGGCTGCCATCGTCGTCGACGGGGGCGAGCACTCCTCTCTCCAGGTCCCCAACCAAGATATTGATCTTGAAGGCGTAATCCTTCACGGTCATCTGCGGTGGATCACTGGATGCGGGACCCCAGGACGAACGGCCACCTTGTCAAGCTTCACGAAAGCATCGCGGAACAAGTTCATCGACCAAGTGGCTTCACGGCATTTAGTGGAGGAGCACGCACGACCGCCACGGGCTGCGGCGCCAGCGCCTCCTCGGGCTTGTCGGGCGGGGGCGGCGGCACCTCCTCTCGGGCTCGGCGGGCGGCACCTCCTCGGGCTCGGCGGCGGGCGGCACCTCCTCCTCCCGCTTCTGGATGGCTCGCAGCGATGCCATGCGCAGGAAGAATAAGCTCTTGGATTCACTTCTTGGTGACCGAGACGGTGGTCTGGGGTTTTCTTGGTGCCGCGGTTGTGAAGTTCTTGGCCGGCAGGATTTATATTGACAAGATGGCGAACCGTCAGGCGGCCGGTCACGTGCCTCGGAACCCGTGTCCGCTCAGGAGAGCTCTTGGCCACAAAAAGAGTCATGTGGTCACAAGGAGGCGTGTGATTTGTTCATATTTTATTCAAAATACCAAATGCCCAACTACTCTATGAGTTGTTCGATTCTTAAAAAAACTATGAATTATTCGTATTTTTATTAATTTTTAGGTCTGCTTTATGGGTCCTAATTTTTAGGGAAGCAAGTGTCATTTCAAAAAAGTGTCGCCCGCGCGTCTGAGCACTAATATAAAGAAGGTAAACATTGCCGCGCCACCACCCAACAAAGCGGCAGCGGGTTTGCTAACCGCGTCGGCATTGACTATCTATTTTGCAAAATGAATATTCAACGCCCCTTCTTCTTTCCGAATGGATAAGCGCATCACTTTCCTTAAAAAAGCGCGAGGCGTGAGAGGAGGCGTGGAGGCAGAGAGGCGGCGATGGCGCGGCGAGGCAGCGGGACGACCCGCGCACCGGGATCGAGGAGAACCGGGCGGCGGTGCCGCCAGCGGATCACGCGCGTGCCGGCGGATGGCGGCGAAGAGCGACGATGAGTGCGGAGAGGGGCCAAGCGGCGGTGGAGTGAACCCAATGCGGAGGCGAGGGTCCTCGATGGATCCTCTCGGATTCAGGCGAGGGGCCAAGCAGCGGCGAGGAGGCGTCTTGGCGAGGGCAGCGAAGTGGGCGAGGGCACGCCTCACGTTTGCGAGCACAAGTGTCGGCAACTACGAAGAGGGGTCGAGGCGGCGAAGAAGGTGTAGAGGACCTCATCTCGACTCGCAGCGACCACGGCGGCGGCGAGGTAAGTTTCTCAATCTCCGCCTTTTTACTTGTTCTATAGATGGAGCTTAAGCTAGCTTGAGCTTGAGCTTCATAAAGTTAATTAGTGCCTATGATGATGTCTTCCATGCTTGTCATGATCTTATACCAAGTTCTGAGGCAAATCAGTTCTGAACTAAGTTCTGCTTTTACTTGTCACACCCTGCTATGAAGCCTAGGATAATTTTCAAGTTCTTATATAATTTTGTCACACCCCAAAATTTCTATTTTGGGATGTGAACATATAACACTAAGAAAATAATAGATTTTTCTTATATTTCTAAAATTTGCCAACAATTAGATAATAGCAAAACATTTAATTATAGAAAAGCCTGCATTTTCTTACAAATAATCAATATAAGGTATTTAATTTTGTTTTGTGCATACATGCTGAATAGATGCATTAGGGATTTCTGTTTGTTTTTGTGTGATCGTTTAGTAGCAATTAGTTTAAGCTTTCTCACGATCAGGTTAAGGCCTCTAAGGCCCAAGCTTTCTACCTTTCGTCTCTCTTTTCTCTTGTTTTATCTATCTATATATCTGCCGATGCAAATCTTGCCACTCTTGGGCCGAGCCCAACCTCCACGGTCTTCTCTGCATCCTTGCTTTATCTTGTAGTTGTGTCGCCACAAACTGCACGACTCCACCAAACCGCAGGCAGTAGTTGCTCTCGCATTTGCATCTTCCATCACCGGATGACTGGAGCCGCCGCCGCCGTCTCCTTCGTCCCGTGCGGTGAGTCGCTGCCGGCGCCGTTTTTGTTCTCCACGAGCAGCACTACCCTCTTGTTCTGATGCCCATCCGTTCTTCCTAGGGACGCCGGGAGACCCTTCCTGCAGCAGTTCACCGACACCGCGCCGGCCAGGAATCGAACAACGTCACTGCTTGTTCCAGTTCGTTGAGAAGCAAAGCCGTCCCTAATCTGCAACTTTCTGCATCTGAACAGAAGTCTTAGACCTCTCCATCTCTCTTCGCCAGAACACAAACCGTGCTGCCAATACTCTCCGAAGTGCCGTAGGTGAGATCTCCATTCTGTGGGCATTTCGTTTTGCCTATTCTCATCATCTTCTTCACATACCATAGGCCATCCGAGAGTAGCACTAGTATGGTCTGTTCACGTACAGCACCCATGTGCATGCATGGCAGCTAAACTTTGTTTAATCTTCTTTGGTCAGAGGTAGGAGATAAATCAGTAGCCCTTAGATCGAAATCCTATGGTGCAAATTAAATGCTTGGCACATTCGTTTCTGATGGACTCACGCACCTAAGTCCATAGCACAAACAACACCGTGCCATTAATATTATTTGGTGTATTGTTCTTTTTATTTATTGTGTGTTGCTTCCAGTTGCTTGTGCGTTTAGGAAGTGAGCCGTTTGTGAATCCCCTTGTTCAAGAGTTCAAGGCTGTTGAGCACCCTTCTTCCAAAGGCAAGTGTCCTTGATCATATCCCAGCATCCTACTTTACTTTATTTTATTAGAATAGATAGACCATTAGTTGCATGCTGAGTCAAACATGAATCCTATGTTAGGTTTTACTAGATGTTCCAACATCTTCCTTGAAGCCTGGGTCGGGTTTTGTAGTATCATGCTTAGCTTCGCAGTCCTGTGGGTTGGGTTAATAAATTTAATCTTAATAATTTCTTGAGATGATTTTGATGAGGTCAGAAACCTCGATAATATGTTGGTATGGGGAATCTGAGCAGGATGGAAAGAGTGGTATGACGATTTTGGTTTGGTTCTCTGGGTTTGTGCTGGATTCCTAGCTCGGATTCTAAGGACCGTTTCATGGACAAGTAACCTGGCTTTACCGCGCAACCACGAGGGCTACATGGCTCTGGACACAGTCAATTAAGTAGTTGTCCCGGTTTTCATTGTCGGACGGTTTAGTGGCACAAGAGGGGCTTCTGCGGGGAGGAAAATAGACTCACGTTGGCGGTGAATCCTTAGTGGGTGTTTACGGTGGGAAGTCACGACTTGAAAGACCTTGTAGTGGGACCTTGGCTGATCACCTTGGAAGTGTGAGGCGTAATGGGAAACACGACTCGTGGGTAAAGTGTACAACCTTTGCAGAGTGTAAAACTGATATATCAGCCGTGCTCACGGTCAAGAGCGGCTCGGACTTCTTCATGATTAGTGGTGCTCAGTTGGACAGTTGGTTTGATGGTGGTTTACTTGATCGGATTGATTTCCGATGGGTTGGTTCGAGTTGGTGGTGGTTTCACATCTAGTAAGTAGGTGCTAAGGACATAGGATAAAAATTAGGATTGTTGCTTAAGCGCGTGTCAACCATATAAAGCCCTCCTATCTAAGCCTCATGTCATATTTATTTCCCACACTTGCGGAGTACAATTCGTTGTACTCACCCCTCCCTTGTCCCCTGCTACCCCCCACAGATGATGTGCAGCTCCTGAAGATGACAGCTTCAACGCTCCGTTCTAGGCTGGTGTATCCACGGTCGACTGCCTGTGGAGATGGAGTCCCGTTCCGCTGAAGACTCGTTATGTGTAATCTTCTTTCAGACCTCGGTCATTTTGTATTGATGTTTATCGTTTAGTAATGACATTGCTATGATATTCACTCTTGTAAATGTCACATATATGTATAAACAGATCCTGGCATATATGTGATGTGCATTCGATTTTGTTTATAAAATCGGGTGTGACAAATTTTCTATATTGTTCTATCTTGCTCCAAGTTCGAGGCAAATTAGTTCGAATTAACTATGTTATTCTTGTACCATGTTTAACCTGTTTGAGGCAAAACTCTTTGAGTCGCGGAGCTTGAGTTACTTCTAAACCTTAATGTCCGGGATTATGTGAAACTCCGAGTTTGAAAAAATCACGAAAGAAGTGAACATCCTCATCAAAAAGGCTAAGCACATAAGGAGGTACAAGTATACTACTGAACAAAATCTCGAGCCCATTGAAAGTGCGCTCGAAGGGCTTCAAGAATCCTTGGTTGCTTACGAAGAGGCTGCAAAAAGAGCCAATCTTGATGGGGCATGATCTAGTTCAAACTTGTTGATGTGCAGGGTCAGTAGCCATACTTTTGTGGATGTTCAAGGGGCATGCCTTTATTGATGTGTATGGTTAGATAGCACGACCAAAATAAATAATGTGATGGACAAGTTAAGTCCTAGCCTGATGGACAAGTTAACCTTTTGTAATAATTATCTTTATTCCTGTGGACAAGTTATCTTCATCTTTGTGGACAAGTTATCTCTCTTATGATGTCTGTTTTGTCTCAGAAGATATGTGTGTTGATTGTGCCTGTATGTCGAAATGGAAGTAATGAGAGATCGAGTTGACTTGTCAATGAGGACAGACTCAAAGGAGACGATGATTCACAAACCTCCGTCTCCTTTCTTAACAAAGGAGACACGGATTAACAAACCTCCGTCTCATTTGTTCACTGCCGCCGCGCTCCCGCTTCACGACAGTGACGAGTGCTATTAGACTTTAATTATTAAGCTCTCAGTCTAGTAACGAGGGTCAAATGCTCATCCGTAACGGACTTTATAACCCGTTACCAATACGGTAGTGATCAGCAACGGACTTAAACAACCCGTTACCGATAGGGCATTGATCGATGTACGGACTTCTGAGCTCGTTACCGATAGGTTTAACGTATCGGACTCGATTTAACGTCGGGTTACAAAGAATTCATGTAGCAGGCGTTTAAGAAGGCCGTTACGAGTCCACATTGGTAGCAGGCGTTGCGGAGGCCAACCCGGGTCGGCTGCCGCGCTTATCGATAGCGGGCGCCAAACAACAACGTTACGGATGTGGGTGCATGTAACGGGTGTTAAGGGCCCGTTACAAATGCTGCGTGACCTACTTGAGGTTTTCACGTAGTGGCCCACATGTGGATCTAGGTATGATAATTTACACAAAGTAGCAGACTGTCACTCGAAGACATCTCAAACAAATTCTAGTCAAATTCGCTGAAATTTTAAGATGTGAACGCGGGTTTTTAGTTTTAGAGTTCAGCTTTTGATCTAGGTGACACATACAACCAATCCAAACCATTTTTCAAACCGATCCAAACTATTAAGATTGCTAAACCAAACCATTATGTATGTCACCACATTATTCACCAAACCAACCAACACTAATTAGGAAAACCAAACCATTAAAACCGGTTTAAAACCAGACAATTCCCGGGCTTAGTAGTAGCAAAAGTCAGACAGAGCTGGCCAACCACCAAAGAAAGATTATACTAGCTTTCACCTTTCAGGCCCAGCCAATTTTAGTCACTCTATGCCTACAGTTTCTGGTCCGGCCCAACCCAAGGCAAATCACCCGTCCTTTCGGCCACGCACGGGAGCACGCACGGACGGCACCGGCCTTTCGGCCTCCGAGGGGAAATGATGAGCTCGCTCGAAGCAGGTAGTCAGTCAACTGGCTCGCTGCCGCCGGCTGATTCGAAGTCCGTCCCATGGCGCGCGCGCAGCACCAGGTGCCAGAATCCACGGAGCATAGCGCAGCGCAGCGGTGACACTGACACGTACGTGCACGATGAGAGAAACGCAGCAGCATCGGCGGCGACGGGTAAATAAAGGCGATGTAACTGTCGAACCGAACCGTGTGTGTGGCGTGTGGTCGCTGCGTCCGTGCATAAGATTCGTGGCGTGGTCCGGTGATCCGGTCCAGGTTCACGTACGTGCTCCCCGGTGATCGTCGTCCTCGGAAAGGACAAAGGAAAACTGCGGCGAGATGCCGTGGTTCCGGCCGTTGCCGAGACGCCGAGTAACAAACAGGTCTCCGGACCGAGATGTATCTGTGCTCGGTCGGCTTCGTGGCGCGGCAACACATGGATCGGCTACTGCATTGCTGCGGCCTAGGCCTACGGATAACCCGGACGGCCGGACCCTATCATATCCGTTGCCCCCCTCTTCTCATCATCCTCATCCGATTGACATCGATCATGTGACCATCAGACAGACCATGATGCGATCGTCTCTCGTTCCATCCAAAACGACGGGTTGCGACCTGCTGACATTTGAATTGTTGATTCCAGCCAGGGGCGAAGCTAGGCCTAAATTGACCATGGTGCACCCCTTAAGGAACTTGTATAATTTTGCTAGATTATATGGTAATTTTGAGCATAATTAGTGGATAAAAATTTCTTACGCTGGTGCATCGGCACCAGGGAAGCCCAACGTGGCTTCGCCCCTGATTCCAGCCAAGGTTTAAATCTCCGTGCAAATCGTTCTGACTGACGTTTTCAGAAAAAGGCGTGCAGTTAAGATTGGCTTGCATGTAGCATCTGTACTGCGTGATACCCCGCGCGTTGCTGCAGGAATTTCAACAAATTTTAAATAAAATTTGAAAGTAGAAACTAAAGTGATTACTTCGCAATATTCTACTGCAAACAACACATTGCATACATAGATGCTATTATTCATAGAAAATCGATAGAAGAAATAAATTGATGATATTAGTGGACAGTGATATGGACACCTTGAGAGAATACATAGTGGATGGTGATGTGGCGTGCTGAAAGTTGAAAGAACTTCTTAGTGGGGAGCTCTTATATAGTTTTGTATGATTTGTACACTGAAAATTGCAGTTACTACATCCCGACTTTTTTTTAGCTCTTTTGGTAAAAGATTTTCATAAATATACCTTGGGACAACAGATTTTCATAAGTATACATTGAAATACTTTGACCCTAAACGGAGTCTGATGTACGATAAACGTTTCGAGCAGGTTGTTGGTCACAATTTACATACCACTTTTTTCACAAATGAATTTCAAATTAGAGTCACTAATACTATGTTCAGGCCGAAGACCTCGACGCTGAAAGCTCTGTCGCCGAGCTCAAAGTTCATTTTCTGAAATCTTTCTTCCAAAGATATATTTGTAAGAATCATTCACAAAAAAGGCTAAAAAACAAAAAAAACTCGCCACTACATCTTACCTCTGCAAGTGATGGACATGTCTCGCATGTGCAGATATATCCATGGTGTGGTCTGGATATCGTGATGGCAGACGGAAAGCGTGATCGAGGATACATATTCGTCCCAATTTCTTCGGGGAAGAAGCAACGCAGGGTAGCTTATCCACAGTGGAAAAAGGATCGGAGCCTCGGAGGAGTATGCAAGCTACAGAGCACACACCAACGACGCGCGCGCGGCGAGCGAATAGGGGACCGGCGTGTGTGTGTGGATTGTGGAATCCCCCGCTGCAGCAAGCGATGCAAAGGCAAACGGAAACGGAAAAAGGCGCCACGCGAAGCTCTCGCGAGCGCCACCTCTGAGGGAGCAGCGTCTCGATCCACGACGCATCTCGATCGCCGGCCTCGACGTTTCTTGCTTCGGTGAAGTGAGTGAGACACGCTACTCGATCGACGCCCGAGCCGATTTCGTTCCCTCGCAACCTACCCCCTCTGTTCCGCAAAGACGTCCTACGTTACTAAGCACTGCATCTACCCAACACATTTCTCTCTCACTCTGTCCTGATGAGCACTAGAAATTAACATCTACCCAATGCTGTTACAGTAGCAGGTTATGCTATCTGAAGTGTTCAGAGTTCAGACTTACATTCAGTGGACTAGTTCAGAGTTCAGACTTACATTCAGTGTTACGGTCAGGGTTCAGAGTTCAGACTTGAGAGCGGTTGATGGGTCGTCTTACATTCAGTGGACTAGCTAGGATGAAGAGCAGAGCACCAAGTGATGTGGTAGGGGAAAACGGTTCAGATACATATGAGCCCACTCGCTTAGTGCGTCTAGGCTTTTTTTGGTCACTTGTTTAGTTGCTGAAAGCCTCAGTCCAGCAAAGGCAAATCACCTGTTGTTGGAGCTAGAAAGCTCAGTCTAGGGCCCTGAGGAGTCGTCGCGCTCACAAAGGCGACATGGAACAGCTGCTCGACCGGTTCTTAATTATATATGGAAATGTGCTTTGTTGATCCGCTTTTTGTCGCACTTCATCGTATGATGGTCAAGGATATTGTTCATTTTTGTTTAGATCATCAAAGGTTCTTCCCTTTGAGCGTTTTTTTCCCCTCAAAAACAAAAAATGAAGGAAAATAAAGGTTGCTCTCGCTTTTATCTCCGTGGGGCTCTCCCATTTGGCATTTCTCAAGCGACAGCAGACCAACTTTTCCAGCACACGGAGCTGCAGTTGTGTAGCTCTACTACTACTACCTCCTCTCTGTTTGTTTTTTTTTAATTGAAAATCCAGTTGTACTATTTTAAGCAAGGCAAAAGCAAGTAGAGGAGCACCAGCTAGAAAGATTGTCTTCAGAGATTACACTCTATCTTCAGAGAGTATTTTGATGGGATATAGGATGGCAACCCTATATATATACGGTGGCATAAAGCTCGGCTAAAGTTGGGCTTTCCAAGATCCTACACGATCATCTCCATGCGTGTTCAGGACAACTTGCATAACCTAGCTAGCATCAGTGCATCACCCACTCCCCCCAGCTGCTGCGCAATTAATCTAATTAGAAATGAACCTAGAAGAAGATGAACTTTTCCTCTGCACTCTGCAACACACGCACAATAGTATATAGTGGTGATAAAGTTTCAGTTTGTAAGAAGCATGCAGGTTGCAGGCACCCTACTGTTGGAACAAACCTAGGAACGGATCGGAGGATACGGATCCGTCACCCGTATGGACAGCGCCCTCAAGTTGGTGTGGTCTGTTTTCCATGTCCCCCAAAAGCTCTCGCGCTGAGCTCCAACATGCACGAGCCCCATGCGCCTCGGACGCATGCAAGGCTCCGGACAGCGCACGGCTGCGGCACCAGGCGGCGCTCGGCGGCGCGGCTCAGGCGTAGGCCGCTGAGCAGGAGCGACTTCGGCTCCGGCTCCAACTCCGGTGGAATCAAGGGCGGTGGTAGTTCCGGCGGGTTTGTACTCTTGTCTTTGTGTAGCACTGTAGCTGTGTCGCCCCAGCTATCATTTTTTTCTGACTCCGCCACTGCTCGCATAGGTCATAGGAGCGGACCCCTGCCTCTGCCTGCACCTTCTCTCTCGTCCGTTGGGCTCGATCGCATCATCATCGAAAGCAAAGCGGCATTGAGTTCTCCAGACTTCGACCCTACGCAAGCTCGATCTGCTGGGTTCCAGTTGTGTGTGATGTTTGATCGATCGCCTCATGCCATCCAAGCGATCCGTCGGCGCGCGGCTGGATCGATCGCTTGGAACCCGGCGGCAAGCAACGGCCGGCATTGGGCCAGTTGCTTGGCGTCCGAATGCGGCCGACGTGGCGAATCAAGAAACCCGATGACGAGCAGCACGCGGGTCGAGCTCGATCCGATGCCGCACTCGATCTGTGATCGCGGGCACCGCCCGTCCGGGCAAGCTTGGGATATGTTCACATGTCACAGTTAGCGCAACCTCGAAGGCTCGAGCACCCGGACGTCGGTGTACGTGTACGTACTGGGACTGGCAGCTGGGTTGCGTTGCGTGCAGCTCCGGTGTATGTATACGCACGTACCGGTACCCAGCTGCCAGTTGACCACGCAGAGCAGAGCTCACAGTGTGGCTGGCATATATATATAGTCGTCACAGGGACGATCGACCATAACTACACGGTTAGCAGCTGGCACGGAGATGCCAAAAGCTCCCCAAACTAAAGGGTGCAGGCAGAGCGATACGAAACGACCCAACGAGCACTACCGTGTGAAAAAAGCGCCGGCTCATCGCTTTGCGAGAAATGGAAACGGGAGGTGTGTGTGATTCCACGGCCGGCCAGTTGATTGACCCAACACAGATCGATCGCTGCTGTTACCCGACACAAGTCTCCGTCTCGCCAGATTTACGATCGAGCGATCGACCCAGTTCGCAAGAAACGAATCGTTTCGAGGACGGGGCCACGGCCACAAAAGTCTTGTGCCCAGCCGGTTCCGTTTCGCCTCTCGCACGCAGCGAAGAAGGAAAGAATCGGGGACGACGAGCACCACCAAGTCATTGAAGTCAAGTCCAAGGTTAGTTGAAGCTGGGGGCGCCGGGAACACGCGGTTCTCGTCGCACCCACCGCTGATGCCAATGCATCGATGCTGTAGTCAGTGGAGTGGACGGACGCCGGAGCACCGGCGCGGGGAGAGGCGGCGGCTGGTACGCGCAACAGAACCGCGTGTTCCTGGCGGCGAGCGAAGGCGGCCGGAACGGGCCAAAAGGGGCAGCCGGCCGGCAGGGCGTTGTGGCACGCACACGTACGCGTCCTCGCCTAGTGTGGCACAGCTTGGGTTGCTTGTCCATCCGTTCCGTTCAATCAAAAAAAAGTCCGAACAGCTCAGCCTCAGCTCCAACAACACAGACACGGTTGCAAACGTAGTATAGCAAGAGTTGACGTCACTGATATGATATGGCTGTACAAGCACACGCATGAACTCATCAGCAACTAAACAAAATTAATCTCCGCTATTAGTTTAATTAATCCTCTATATGAATATGATCCTAGTTTACCACACTAGTAGCTACCAATAATCCGCTGTGTCAGTGTAGCTAGCTAGCTGATGCTGCTCTCCGATCCAAACATCCATGCGTGTCGTCTGTTCGGCTAAGCATTCCGATCCCCACGGCAGGCGCGCGGTTGGTCCAGCTCGCTCGCCGTCGCCGGCCACATTAGTTACACAGGTGGCAACGCCTCCGCCGCGGCGCCGGCGCCGGCGCCGGGGTGGTGACGTCGGCTGCGGCCTGGACCTTGGTGGCGGTGGCGGCGGCTGCCGTGCCGACGGCGGCGCGGCACATGGGGCAGGTGGAGTGCGCGCGGAGCCATGCGTCGACGCACTCGGCGTGGAACGCGTGGCCGCACTTGGGCAGCCGCCGCGCCTTCTCCCCGGGCTCCACCTGCCCGAGGCACACGGGGCAGTCGAGCGCCGCCGCCGCATCGTGGTCGCCACCGCCGTCGCCGTCGCGCGCGACGACGACGACGACGAACGTCGGCAGCGCGGCGATCGCGTCCGCGCTCATGCCGCGGTCGCCGCCGGCCTCGTCCAGCGCGCCGTCGGCGGCCACGCCGACGCCGGTCACGCGGCTGCGGCGGCGGCGGCGGCGGGCGCTGGTGCAGATGTACCAGAGCGCGAGGTAGAGGAGGAAGGTGAGGATGCCGATGGCGAAGGAGAGGCCCATGAAGAGCAGCCGCGCCCGGGTGCTGTACCTCGAGTTGTCCGAGAGCAGCCACGAGCTTGGCGAGCTCATAGTGGCTCCTTCAAGTCGTCGATCGCTACCAACTTGCACTTGCACAGCCAAGTCTTGCCTGGCTCCTCGGCGCCGGAAGCGGCGGCCGCGCCGCGGAACAAAGAATTCGCCGCGCACTCGCTCCCCAGTCGGCGGGCGGGCGACTCCGTTGGAAATGGAAATGGATTGGAATGGAGTTCTCCCCGTGCAGTGCACGCGAGAATCCGTGGGCTGCAAGCGGGCGTTGCGCGGTGGTGTTTCGATCCTTTGCTTGGGGTTCGGTCGTCGTTGGCTTTGTTTAGTGAGGAGGTCGCGTCGCGTGGGTTTTGCTGGGGCAAGAGGGCGCCGCGCCGGCAATTTATAAAGCCGCCGGGGGTCGAGAGGGCGCGGTCGAGGGGAGGCTTCAACGACACGGCCCGTCCGCTCGCTCGGGTTTCTGTTTCTTGGGGACCTGGTGGTGGTGGTGGTGGCGGGGGGCGACGACGTCAGACGTGAGCGCTCGCTCGTGGCTCGCGAGATATTTTGGGATCCCAATCGCGCGCGGGCGATCGACGGCGTCGGCTCGGCCGGCGTTGGTGTTGGCTCGGGCGTTTGGAGCCCTTGGTTGGTTTGGTTTGTTTTGGACCGCACCAGCCAGCCACCAGGGCCAGGGACACGCGGGAACGGGGCGGGAAAAAAGGACGACGAGCCGCGCGCGCCCGAGGGAGGAAAGCGGCGCGACAAAAAAGAGCTCACTCACTGGGCCAGGACCTACAGTGATTGCTAGATTGCTGCTCATCGTGCGTGTTTGTGTGAATTGTCGAGTGTGAAGCGAATCAGGGGGGCCTGGTTATGTCAAAAACTTTGCCTGGTTTACACTTTACTACAACAGACAGATGCCAGTCGTTTTCTAGACTGTCTGTTCTTTTTTACCCCTTTTCTTCTAGACCAAAATCAGTGTTCCCGGCTTTCTGCTTGTTCGCACTATACCTAACGCTCCCAAACTACGTCATCTGCTGGGGAGTGATTTGCTCGTTAACATCACCAAAGATTTTTGCGAGTGTTGTCACTGCGATCAGTTTGATTACAGTGCGCGTGGCCTGCTAGTTTGTTAATCTAGGGCTACTATACTTGGTGGTGGTGGTCAGCGGTCATAACCAAATGATTAGGTGCGTGATGTGCGTCTGTGATTGTGTGTTAATGGTGGCAACAAAAGTTCGTAGCGACACCACTAGGTAGCTTGTTCAGGTGCAACTGGCCCGGCCGACTGCGGTATGTTCGGGGTGGTGCACAAGGTCAGTCGGCCATTATTCTTTCTTCTTTTACCAGCCCACGGATTTAAGAAAAAGTGTCGAGACTCGTACCCAATTTATTACACGTCCTCCCCATCCAAAAATTGGTTTACAAATTCGGTACAGAACAGATTAATCTGCAGGGAGAACGCCACCATGATCTGTGCAATTCGCTAGCACGCTACAGAACCCCAATAAGACTCTGTGTCTAACCCTAACTGTCCTTGATGTGTACTACTCTGTCCCTAAATGATAGTCGTCCGGGAAGTGTGTTTGTGAGAGAAACACGGTTCTCTAGGGACAATCATTTAGGGACGGAGGGGAGTAGGTTAAAGAAAAAAATTGTGCTCAGGTTGGTAGCATAATTAGGGCTTTGGACTGTCTCCAACGGCTTCTCTATCCAGCCCTGCATCTTCAAAATGAGGGGAAAATTGGTACTGTACACGCTCCAGCGGATTCTGCATCCCTCGCTACATTATGAGCGGACCGCTCCCCCGTCACGCATTCTCGGGGAGGACCGAGCCTTTACCCATCTCAACTGCCACACCACCGACGCCTCCTCCACCCCGCGTCTCTCTCCCTCCACCGGCGCCGCCTCCGCCTCCGCCGCGCCCAACCCCGGCCACCAGCGCCGCCGGCCGGCTCCTCCTCCAACCCCGTCCGCCCATTCTTCCGGCGGCGCCGGCGCCTATTCTTCTTCCTCGTCGGCAGCAAGGGCTCCCTCCTCTTCTCTCGTGCCCCCAGATCCACCTTGAGGCGGGCGGCGCGTCGTCGATGTGGACGAGCTCATAGCCCCCCATGGCGCCGCGGGACTCGGGCGGTGCCGGTCTCCCTAATGAGCGACGCCCATCTTCCTCCCCGGGATCCTCTGCGTCCTTCTTCAAATCCCCTCCTCCTTCCCTGGGAGGCACTCGATTTGGGAGGCACGGTGGCTCGTCAGGCGAAGGTGCTCGATTCGGGCGGTGCGGCGAGGCGGCTGCGCGGCCTCGGTCGGATCAGAACGCGGCGGCCTCGGGCAGCGGCGGAGGGCAGCGGAGGCGGGCGGCGACGGCGGCGGCTGCAGCCTCGATTCGGGCGAGAACCGTGGCGGCCTCGGGCCCAGCGACGGAGGGGAGCCGCGCCGGCCTCGCGCTGCTCCACGAGGATGCCGCGTCGCCGGTCGATTCAGTCGGCGGCGGCGCTTGATTCGCTCGATTCGCCGGGAGAGAGAGAGCAGGTTGCGAGGCCGGCCCGAGGCAGCGAGGTCCTCTCCACGCGGCTCCGGGCGTGCGAGCGGCGCGAGGCGGGGCGGTGTGCGACCTCCTCTTCCCGCGGGAGCCAACGGCCGCTGCGCGATGCGCGAGGGATGCGCATGTCTGCTGCATCTCCTGCTCTTTTGCGGCTGCCGTTCTTCTCTCTCCTTTCCTCAACGAGGGCTATTTGCGCATGCGGCAATGTTGCTGGAGACAGTCTTACCAATCATTTCTTAGCTCTGTTCTGCAAAAGGGACAGTGACTGTTCGCGGAGGTGCAGCACCTGATGATCAATCAACCGCGAAAAGGCACCAAACACGCGACACGTAGCGACCCGTTACCTCTCTGAAGTGACTGATCTGACGGCGAGAAGCAGAACTCACGGCTCGGCTCGCTTGGCATTTCTTCCCCGTTGGTTTGCAGCTGGGTGGCAGGGTTTTTATATTTATACCGCTACCGCGATATCGAGCGTATAAATGGTATCTCGCTTCTTACGCTCGAATTCAAAATCAAACCAAAATCGTTTATACAAGCGGTAACAGGTATAAAGTATTTATACCGCTATGTGAGATTTATACCGTAATGAATTAAAACCGGTGCAATGAAAAAGGGTCTCCGGCTTGAAAGAAATGAAAATTTTGGCATGATGTTGGCACAAAGTAGTGTTAAATACCACCCTAATCAATAATTTATAGTTATGCATAGAAATACCACACCAAACACAATAATATTAGGCGTGCATAAGTGAGTTGATAGTTCAAATACAAATAATTCGATACAAGTCATACAACACAATAAAAATAATATTAGGTGGCACCTGAGCAGATGATCCGTCAAATGTTGTTTGAATCTAGTAGAACCACCACCACTTTTCGCATACCACAATAGTTGCATCGCCATCCGGAGCTAGATTGTCACCATGTTCCCTTGCATCTTTAGGTCGACATTGTCTACGCATAAATGCCAACATAAACAAAAGACTTACTTAATCGTATACCCAAAGAAAATGTACCTAAATCTGAAACAAATCCTAACTAAAATTGGATCCTACCACAAATCCTACATTCCCACCACAAATTATCCTACCTAAGGCAACAATTCTATTTCTACCTCTACCTCACATCCTAAATTCCTACCTAAAATCCTAAACCAAAATAAACCTAAATCTAACACAAATCCTAAATCCTAACACAAATCCTAAAGCCTAAAGCTACACAAATGAAAAAAAAATTCATCCTTATGCGTGTATACAGTGTACCTCGCAACTCCGCGTGGTTAAGCCCGAGCGGGAGGCCAAGCGGAATCCGGCCGGTAACACATCTACCGCAGATATCTGCTCAGCATGGTATCCGCGTGAAGCCATTATGAGCAATGGAAAAGGCTGGGGCGAGAGGGTTGAATGGAGTCACGGTGTCGTGGTTGGGGATCCGTCAGGGTGATTTGGGCTTCATGGGCCTTGCGGTCCATGAATTTTCTTTTTCTTTTTTACAACTTCTAAACCTCGAAATAAATACCAAATTTGACTCAAATTTACTTTATCACTACAAATCATGGAACTATTTTTTGGAGATTTTTATTGATTTTTATTTTTGAATTCAAATTCAAATTTGAAATTTGTAGTTGCTCGCTGGTACCAATTACCGTACAGCGGTGGCAGCAGTAACCCTTGATCGCAGTAAGAAACGGTAAAAAAAACCCTGCTGGGTGGAAGAGAAGCGGAGGCCGCTCGCAGGTTGGATCCCCTTGGCAGGTTGCGAGGTGCGGTGGAGCGGGCGACAGCTAGGGTTTTCAGACGGTGATGTGATCGTGATAGCTTCAGAGACCGTGCTCGATCGTGCTCATCCCATCTTCCAAGTGATTATTGGTAGGCACAGCTTGCACAGCGTGATGATGATGAGGAGATCCGTGTCATTCGTTTGCATGCGTGTGTGTGATCGAGGATGATAGATGCCGCCTCTTTCAGACGTTTGTGTGTGCGTGCGGTGCAGCACATGTCGATCCAATTCTACTCCAGCTTTAGAACTACACGATGTTTCCGCAATTGTCCAAGGAAGTTCCCTGTAACAGTGCTGACAGCAAAAATGCTGCTTGGATCGGAGATGAATTAGTCCGGGAACAAACTGCTATTCCAAGCTCCTGCCACAGCATTTTGGCGCAACTTTTTTTCTGCCGACAATTAGTGTAGGAGAGACAGGAAAAAAAAAGGGTCCAAATTCCCTGTCGGTTCTTCTCAAGATTCAGATGCTGCGCCAACAAACTTTTGATGCTGGTTTTTTTCAGCACACGGGAAGGCGGAGATCGATCGCTGCTCCTAAATTCCCTGTCGGCCAACACAAGCCACGAAACCAAACCAAGGCTGGCATGAGAGCCACGCGAAAAAGCTCTCTGCTAGGCTACCTCTTGTGCAAGGAGCAATGATTTGATGACGCCAAAAGGGTGAGTCGACATCCTCCTCCTTTTTCCCCCTTGCATTGACGTCCGAGAGCCCTTTTTCTTTGTTCGCCCGGTCGAGAGAAACCATGGGTTTTGTTGCGCATGGATGATCCCTTAGCCGGCGGCCCCCAGTTTGTGGATCGTCGGCCGGCGTAGGCGCCCCACTGGTGGTAGGTAGTGCGGCCAGCAGCACTTTCTTTTTCTTTTTCTTTTTGTTTGTGTTGGACTACGTCACGTCAAATACTGCAATAGGAAACAACTCTCCTGCTTGGGCCCAAAGGCCGAAGCTTCTCAACTAATGAACCCACAGAAATTCTTGATAGACAATGGCCTTTCTCGTTTTGGGCCTTTCCGGTTTTAGGCCCATTTTGTAAGTCGTACCGACGGCGAGTACTCCCCCGCTGATTCTTCTCAAGAGATTCAGATGCCGCACCAACGAACTTTTGATGCTGGTTTTTTTTTAAAGGAACGGCAAGAGTTTTACTGTAATTTTTATCAGAAGGAGAGCAGCGTAGGACACGCAAAAGACAAGAAAACAAAGAAAAAAGAAAGAAGAACTGATGGTGCGATGGGGTGGGGAACACACAACTACACCCCTAACCCCGCCACGCACAGCAGAAAAAGGCAACTACAAACAACTGTAAAGAAAAAAACCACAAACAGGGCGACCACTAAGCAATAGTTGCCGGTGAAGCAGAGGTCCTTGGAGTTCTCGTCCGCTTTAAAATCCTTGCGTCCTGGTACAACTTTGCATCACTTGTGATCCGTTGAGTCACTTCGGCAACTTCCAGTGAGTTATGTTGGAAAATCCTTCGATTGCGTTCCTTCCAAATGTCCCACCAAAAATATAGCATGAGTCCATCGAACTTTGGTCTCTCTTTTTTATCAAAGGAGCGTCGTAGGCGTCTCCACCAATTGTTGATTCTGCGTGGAGGTGATGTCTGGAGGTCTTGCCTTCCAAGCTGTGATGTCAAATGCGTCCATACACTCTGGGTGAACGGACATTCCAGGCATAAATCGTGGGTGTCTCGGTCTTTGTGTTACAAAGCGGGCACATCGGGTCGTGTGGCCATCCCCGTTTGGCTAGATTATTGGCAGTGAGGATTCTATGCTGAAGTAGGATCCAAGCAAAAATTCGACATTTCGGCTCGCTGTGCTTTCAGTTGGGGTGATAATAGGTTTCTTTCGTCTTCCCACGTGTCCGGTAGGCGCTACATGTGGTATCTTGGCCGTCTGCCGTCCATCTCCATGTAATCTCATCGTCTGCGTCCTCCGATCTATTTACCCCATTGACCCCTTCTTATAACGCAATGAACTCCTGAAGCTCTTGTAGTGACTGGATGGGAGATACGTGTGAGATCCACTTGTTGTGGTCCGGAGCCTTCTTGACTGTAGTATTTTTCCTCTTTGCTTTTTGGAACAAACTTGGCGATGTGTTTGGGTGCTTGACCATTGATCCAAGCAGAGTACCAAAAACTAGCTTTATCGCCTCTCCCGACAGTTATAATTGTTGACGCATGGAAGAGCTCTCGATTAGTGGTATCACAAGGAACATCTAGGCCGACCCATGGTCGTTCTGCGTATTGCCATTTGAACCACATCCACCGCAGCCTCAATGCACGGGCAAAACGTTCCAAGTCCAGGATGCCAAGGCCCCCAAGGTCTCTTGGTGCACATGTCGTCGGCCAGTTGACTAAGCAATGACCACCGCTGAATTTTTCCGGTTCCTCGCCTTTCCATAGGAAACTTCTTCGCATCTTGTCAATTTGTGTGTATAGCCACTTTTGCGCCGCAAAAACTGTTAAGTGGCAGATTGGTTGTAAGGTTAGAACATTCTTCACCAGGGTTTCTCTCCCAGCCATGGAGAGCAGCTTGCCTTTCCAACCCGGTATCCGAGCACCGATCTTATCTAACAAAGGTTGGACGTACACTCTTCGGAGCTTACGTATGCGTGATAGGCCAAGGTATTTACAGAATGAAATCTTACCCGGGAATTGTAGTAGTGCCTCAGAGACAAGCGTTTCGTCACATCCTATGGGATAAATTTCCGTTTTGTTCAGATTGACTTTTAGACCCGAGCAATTGCCGAAAAAATTGAGCACTTGAGTGATGTGGTGAAGCTCTGTTCTGTCAGGGTTTGCAAAGAGTGCCGCATCATCCGCATACAAGGAGCATAGTGGCCTTGAGGAAGAATAGATGCCGATCCTCGGTGGCCAGCGATTCGATGAGTCTCATGGTGGGTCAATGGCAAGAATGAAGAGCATAGGTGACAATGGGTCACCCTGTCGTAGACCCCTGGCATGCTTTATACAAGGGCCCGACACGCCATTAAGGAGGGTCCTAGAAGAGGTTGTGGCTAATAAGGTGGCAATCCAATCCCTCCATCGCTGTCCAAAACCTAGTGCTTGCATAGTCTCCAGTAGGAAGGCCCAACTCACGGAATCAAAGGCCTTTGAAATGTCAAGTTTGATGAAGAGCGACGGGCGTTTAGCCTTGTGAAGAGCCTTGATCACATTTTGTACATAAAGGAAGTTATCGTGAATGCACCTCTTTTTTATGAAGGCATTTTGATATCCAGAGACAAGCTTATCTAGCATTGGTGCTAGCCTATCTGCTAGAATCTTTGTGATTATTTGTTTCAGCACACGGGAAGGCGAAGATCGATCATTTGCTCCTGAATTCCTGCCCGCATGGCTGCATGGTTTTGGTGTGATAAAAAAACTGGGCCGCACATGCCTGCAAACGAGATCGGACGCGATAAAAATTAACTGATGCCGGTAACACAATTTTATTACTGGAAGTAATGTTTAGGAATCTGTATCGTGTACGGGCCGGTGACGATCGATGAAGCGTGCGGTTGGCGGGTTGTGTCTAGTCCATCGTAAACCCTATATGGAAGTCGTTCCCCTTCTCGAAGGCGTTGTTGTGAGGCGCACCTTGTCCACGTCTTGTGTGGTGAGGTTGTGCTGGTGCGGGCAGGCAATGGTTAGGAGAAATCCTAACCCAGCATTATGTTGGTCTTTGCATCCGGCGCCTGCGCCATTTTCCTTCATGAAGGGTTGACGAGAGACCGCACTGCCCATCACCGGTGATGCCATTGTCCTGAAGCTGCTCAATGTTCCTTCTTCGGATCGCTTGCTTGTTGTTCTCCTCCTTCTATTCACTGGTGAGGCTATCATTGGTCATTTCTTGCTTTGTGATTAGTGTCCTCTTCGCGCCTCTATTTCGATGCGATGCTCTTCTTGTTGATGGTGACAAAAATCAATTGTCGGGTGGTGTATTCACGCTTCATTCCCATAGATTCCTCCTGAGCGGTGTTGAATGATGTGCGTGGAGCTCGGATGTCTTTGGAGTTGGCGCCGTCTCTAAGGAAGGTCGTTGTTTCGAGGAGCTTTGAGTGCTGTATCCTTCGCCCCAAGTCCCCTTCTTGCTGTTGTCATTCAGATAGAGGGCAATAGCAGGACGTCATAGCTACGAGGGGTGGGGCAAGGTGCAACGGTTATTGTGAAATGGGCAAGTAAATTGTTCGGTGGAGGCGCTAATCAGTGATCGGTGGTTGTCTTTCGGTTGTGTCATGTTTTGTCTCTGAATTGTATGCAAGTTGTGTTTCTCCCCTTCATTGTACTTTGGTGTTGTATCGCCTCATCTCTTGCTCCCGTAGTTGTAATGCAAATGTTGTACCATTACTTCATCATTAATAATATAATTTAGGTGGGACTTTTCGTCCCCCGTTGACCCATAAAAAACCTATATGGAAAGTCGACCCCTAATCCCCAAGTAAATCCAGATCCGGCGGAAGATCGAACCCTGATCCCCCAATCCACCGATAGCCCCATCGAGAATTTCCCCAAATCATAGCCTAGCGGACGCCGGCCGACCAACATGGGATTTCTCGTACAAACACCCGGCACGGGGGGCCTTCTCCTATTTTCGCAAGGAGGAGGAAAAGAAGATCCCCGTTGAGGATGACATCAATTTCAGCTGCAGGATACAGAAGTTCTACGAGGAGGCGGTGAGTTGGTTGCCGCTTGATGCGATGCCAGAGCTGGAAGGCTACATCTACGCAGGCGGGAACTCCCTGGGCCTCGTCGACCCTGTCAGCAACATCATACTCAACACCATTACCCTGCTGAACCACGAACAAGCTCGGTGACGCCCAGATGACCCGGGATCTCAAGGGTTCGTATGGACTTGAAGCCTTCATGGTCGCCTACGTTCGCCACCTCGACACGACCTCTCATGGCCGCCGCCTCATCGTCAAACTCGTCCACCACGACTGTTTCTCTGCGTCACTCGACAGGAGAAATGTTCTACTCTGGCGGGATCAAGAGCACCCACGGCGATGGTCCCCACAAGACATGCTTTTCAAAGTCCTGGACCTTCTGAGAATCCACCCTCTCAGGGTGCAAGATGTCTCTGAAATCAGGTACCTACTGGGCCTCCCTCCAATGGACACCAACTGTCCACAATCCACCTTGCAAAATGCAGTTCTGCTGCCGTCCACATGACACCACCAGGTGCATCCGATGCGATGATGGCACACTCCAGGTTTGGACCTACATTGGGGATGACAACATGGTTGCTGAAATCACCATTCGACGTCAAGAGCCATCACATCACATGTTCATCTCTGACTATGAGTTGTATGAGGAACATTTGGAGCAGCGATTCTGATTCCACATTCTTTGGAATAGAGGCGCCTTAGGAGCGTGATGAGCATTGCTCCGACTACTACCCATGTGCGCACATAGAGTTCTTGAAGATGTGCCTGCTTGACACTATCCATGTCTTTTACATCAAGGCACTCGCTAGGATGCCCAATGAGCCCCGCCTACTACGTGCTCTCCTAACAGCTGGTCATTGTTATGGCCCCTTTAGCCCTTCTTCAAACATCATCATCAACTCCATCTGGTATGACATCGCATTCCCTCCTGCAGCGGGCACCGAGGATGAACTACCACGAGGGATCCTTTACACCAGATACATGTCCCGCCTGGAGTGTCGTTCCTTGGATGGCATTCTTAGCATATTGGAGTGTGATTATTCCACGCAGCATGAAGCCTTGAACTACCTCAACACATTTGACTGTAATATATTTGGGCCACATTCTAAGTTTTCTGCCAACAACTGGGATGTTTTTAATCGGATACCCTTTGACTACGTGGCCAAGGCTGCCAAACACCCGCAACATGCTGCATTTGGATCATTCCTCACGTCGTTGTCCTCGGATAATATTAAACAGCGGAATGGCTTGCTATCTCCAAAAGAAGAGGCCCTTGATCACAAATTGGATAGTATTGTTGCAACCATACGTATGACTGTGTTACCGCAAAAGGAGAATGAGGCTTCCTGCGACCTATCCTCACTAGCCTTGTTACATATGCACATGAAGAAGTACAATTACTTGAACAAGTTGACCATTGTCCACTGCAACCTGAATACAACGCTAAGTGAATACTGCAACCAGCATCCCTGGGTAAAGATTTCCCCCTCTCACCAAAATCAACTCAGATTTTATGTAGCTCTTACAATGCCCTGCTCTTCCCTATTCTCTCACTCTGTTTTCCCTTTTTCCTGTCCACATGTGATCTACCATGTGTAACTACTTAGTAGCTTAGCTCAATAGTGCTTTGTGCTAGATATGCCTTGGATACTTGTTATTGTGTTGTGGTATCTGTGATGTAGTGGCTTTGGTGTTTAGTCTGAGGAATGGGCTGCTGATGGATCATGCAATCAGAACCTAACCCACTTGTTTGGTTGAACAGAATGGGTTGATCCATCACACCTTGGTCACAGGCACATGATTAGTGTAAACACGAGGGATGGTATCATTGCACTAAAATTCATAGGACACAAGATGGACCATCTCATCTAGAATGTAGTTGATCCTTCAAAATAAGCACTTTACTTATTTTTTATATACTGATGTTAGGCTCTGTTTGTATCATTACACTAGGCCACTAGTTACTCATCTCTAATTTTTTTTACAATATACAATCATGACCTGCTGTATGGCATTCCCTATTTGACATTAATTAGCCATCCAAGTCGACAAGGCGGTGCTGAAATATCTCAACCCTTGTGCTTATTGCAGGAACCAAATTATCAGGTTGACATAATCTGTGGAGTGTGGCAATCCAGTTCCATACACTATCATCCGAATATCTACCATGCGAACTTCTTGGCTAAAGTTGGTGATGATTGTAAATGTTGTCCTCCCATAATACATGGTGCCCGCACACTTTTCTTTGTTGAATTCTGGGTGACACCTTTTCCTGAACATGTTAAATCGAAGCCATCCAACTGCTACCCAATACACAATTACGGTATATGTAATGGTGCAGAAATGGTAAGCTTTCATTTCTACCAAAACTCTTCAGTGTTGTATTATTTATTTATCATAATAAACATCATAGTTGTAAAAGCAAAAGCATGTTAAGCATCCTCTTGGTTAATACTTAAATAGATACATTAGGATTTAGGAAACACGACGCTTTGTACATTTTTAAAACAACAAACCAAGATTGCCCAGGTGCAAGATTGCCTTTTTCTTTCATAAATATCAGTGTTCCTCAATGTTCTGAAGGGAAGGTAGTTACTGAATCAGCAGCTCCTGATTTTCATGTGATAAAAACATTTGTATCCTCAATTTTTCTCACAACTTCCTTTTGGTTTTGGGATTGGAAACAGGTCGTTGCTCTTTTTGTGAGATGGATGCAAGCATGATCATTCATCTGCCATGCGGAAGTCATTCTAGGGGAGTTGATGGCTCAGCTGATTTATATTCATGTGTTGTGCGTAAGGTGACAAAGGTTGTGTTTGAAGGTGTGCTAGATGCAGATTTCATTTATGTGGATCCTAAAAGAGATGTTGAGCTTGTGAAGACTATCAATGGGTTCCATGATTATGCTTACGATATCTCCATCAATAAAATGGGCACAGAGTGACATGAGTCCATTTTTTTCACCTACCAGAATCGGTACGCAGACATGGGACTAGGTGATCGTATCCATTACTGGTTATCAATTAAATTACTTTGTATCTTAGAGAATTCTATTGATGTTAGTCTGATATTCGAGTAGGTGATGAACTGATGATAGCTATCTCCTGAACCAATATCGTGATCATATCCATGACTGGTTATCAATTAAATTACTTTGTATCTTAGAGAATTCTATTAACGTTAGTCTGATATTATTCGAGTAGGTGATGAATTGATGATAGCTATCTCCTGAACCATCATTTGGATGTTGAGTTGAATTCTGGTTATCCACAACGAATCTTGAAGAAACATGTTGCTGAATCTTTTATTCGTGAATTCAGAACAAGCATATGTTTCGTGATTGTTGCCTGTTGAGAAATCGGGGTCTCCGATCTTGACACCGATTTCCTAGAAGTAGTATCAAACTAATAATGATATCACCCTTATCCACACTACTTTGAGAAGAGCTTCACACCGACACTAATACGGGAGACCAAAGAGAACTCAACTTCTCTATTCACAACACAACTTGGTACACTACTCACTCTTACACTCTTTGTGTGGCTATCCTATCATGACAACACTACACTACATGGCAACCTTGTCATCTCCTACTTGACACATCTTATTCCATGGTATGTCTAGGAGGGAGGGGAGCACCTCTATTTATAGGTGCTCAACTGCTCATGATCATTATGGTGTTGCCATGTGGCAACTTCCACTCTTCCATACAAAATATCTAACTCTAGAACTTTCTCTCGTCCTTAACCTACCATATAAATACTTACTTCTAGAGTTTTCCATACTTGCCATGAAGCATGGAAACTATAGATCATGTATCAACTCCATTTTTCTAGAACCTTTTTACATTGCCATGATTAATTCTTTATTCTTTTGTATGGCAATGTTGGTGAACTCCACCTGCAATTGTTTCTCGTACAACTCATACTCGTCTTTAACGAACCTGTGATGCGATGGCTCTTGGCGTCGAATAGTGATTTCAGCAACCAAATTCTCATCCCCAATGTAGTAGGTCCAAACCTGAAGTCCATCATCACATCGAATGCACCTGGTGGTGTCATGTGGACGGCAGCAGAACTACATTTTGCAAGTTGAATTGTTGGCAGTTGGTGGCCGTTGGAGGCCCAGTTTCAGATAGATCTTGCATTCAGAGGTATAGATTTCCAGATGGGCTAGGCCCGCTGGGCCGGCACGGGAACGGCCTGAAAAAGCACGGCACGGGCCCGGAACGGCACGGAGGCCGTCGTGCCATGGGCCGGCCGACGCAACGTCGGGCCGGCCCCACTCAAGACGGCACGGCCTGAAAATGGCCTCGGCCCGCCTCCCTCCCAACCCCGCTCCCCTGCCGTTGGATTAGGTCCTCCCGACCGTTGGATCCGACCGCGGACAGGATATATAAGCTCCCTAACCCTAGTCATTCCCCCCCCTCTCTCGGCCTCTCCCTCAGCCTCGTCTTCGTCTCCCTCCGCCTCGACGCCTCCTCTCCCTGCTTCCTCTCGTCTCCTCCGGTCTTCCTCCATCTCATGCTCTCCGTCTCCCCCTTCCACCTTTCCTGTCTCACTGGATCTCTAGATCCCGGCCGCTCTGGTATCATCTCGTTGTCTCTCGTGGTTCATCGACGCCGCCACTCGGGGAGGCCTGAGAGTTCTTGAGTTCAAATCTTGAGGTCTTTGTTCTGAAATCTTGAGTTCAGATCTTCACTTCTTTTACCTTTCCTCATTTCTTGTGCAAGTCGTCGACCGTCGCGAAGCCGTCGAGGAACCAGGGGGTCGCCGGCCGCTCTAGTGCTCCGGTTTCGCAGCAGGTAAGCCACTCTCAGTCTCTCACTCACTCTTCTCTCTCACTCTTCTCTCTTCTATCTGGTTCTCTCTTTATCTCTCACTCTAATCTCGATCTCTCTCTCTGCATCATGCTCTGGTTCTATTTGCAGGTTGACGGCCTAGAGCCTAGAGCTCCCGCGATGGACGGCGACGACGAGGACCAGGGGCACTCCATCAATGATGACTATCGGATGGCCGGCCTGAATGGAGATGATGAGAGTGATCTCGAAGCCGACCGTGAGGAGTTGTTCGGTGGTGTTCTCCCATTGCCATTGATATCGATGGTGAGGATGGCGATGCTGGTCCTGGTGACAATCCTAATGCTGATGCCGGTGCCGGTGGTCATGTTGTTGATGATGGCACTGTGATTACCGGAGCCGGAGGCACCAAGAAGCGAAAGGCTACATCTGAGGCCTGGAATGACTTCGAGAAGATCTTCGAGACCATCAATGGTAAGTCAGTAAGGACTGGTGCTAAATGCTTTCATTGTTGGAAATACTATGCTGCTCGGTCTTGTATTGGCACTGACCATTTGAATAGGCATGTGCTTGCTTGCCCAGAGAGGAAGAAAAACATTCGTCAACCTCAGTCTTTGTTGACTTTCAGTGCTAGTGGTAATGTACGTCACTGGGAGTATAGTGCAGATGTAGCTCGTGTTCAGCTCTGTCGTTTGATTGCTAGACTAGATCTGCCTCTCTGTATTGGTGAAAGTGATACTTTTGAGGAGTACATCAAGCTTGCTCATAATCCTAGATTTTCTGTTGTCTCTAGGCAAACTACTGGTAGAGATTTTACCAAGTACTTCACTGATTGTCGTGCTAAGCTTATTACTTCTTTGACATCTATCTCTTCTGTTGCTATTACTTCTGATATATGGTCTGGCAATGCTAAGGAAGATTATCTTAGTGTGGTAGCTCATTATGTTAATGCTGAATGACAATTAGAGAAGAGGATCATTGGTTTTATGCTGATTGATGAGTCTCATAGTGGCCAGAACATCGCTGAGCGTGTGCTTGCTGTCTTAGAGGAGTATGGTTTAACTGCAAAGATTATTTCTGTCACTTTGGACAATGCTTCTTCTAATACCACTGCAATTACCAAAATGTCACCTAAATTGTCTGCATATGTTGGTACTCTGTTTCTGCATCAGCATTGTGCTTGCCACATTATTAATCTTATTGTTAAATCTGCTTTGAATGTGATTAAGGCACACCTTGAATCATTTAGAACTGCTATTTCTTGGATAAATTCCTCTAACCAGCGCATTGCAGCGTTTAAGAGGTATTGCATTGCTGCGAATGTTCGGCCGAGAAAGTTTGGCCTTGATATGGATGTGAGGTGGAACTCTACATACCTCATGCTTAAGCACTTGGTTCCTTACAGGAGGACATTTAGTGTCTTCATTGAAACTAACTATCCTAGATGTGAGGATGAACCTTTGCTTTTAACAGATGACAACTGGAATGTTGCGGAGAAGGTACTGTCATTCCTTGAACTGTTTTATGACTCTACTGTTCAGTTGTCTGGTGTTTATTATCCTACTGCTCCACTTATGTTGCATCATCTCATTCTGATAGCTAAGCAATTGAAGGCTAATGAGAAAGATAAATTGCTTAGGCTTGTTGTTTTACCTATGCAAGATGTCTTTCTTAAGTACTGGAGGGACATTCCTATGCTATACTCTTTTGCATTCATCTTGGATCCTAGAGCTAAATTAAAGGGTTTTCAGAATGTTCTTAGGCTGTTATCTAAGCTTACTGGTATTGATTATTCTGCTTATTTTACTGAGGTTGGAGGTAGCCTTGCTAACATGTTTAAGCTGTACAATGATAAGTTTGGTGCAGTCACTTTAAAGCCTCCAGAACCACCCAGTACAGGTAAGAAGAAAACTGCTTGGGATGACATTTTTTCAAGTGCAGGTGATGATGATGATGATACATCTGACATTTTCTCAAGTCCCGTAGCAGTTCTCACCCCCCTCCTTCCTCTGTCTAGAAGAACTCCTGCAACTGCATTGCTGCATGCAGCAACCACTAGTGCAGCTGCTGGAGTTTCTATGGGTAATGCTAATGAATTGTCTACCTACTTGGAAGGTGATACTGTCACCCAATTTGCTGATAGCTTTAGCATTATACACTGGTGGCATGAACATAAATCTAATTATCCAGTACTTTCCATCTTAGCTAGAGATCTTTTGATGCGGCCACAATATCTTCACAATCTGCATTTAGTACATCTGGCAGGATCATCGAGGAGCGGCGACGTCGATTGAGCTCGGAGATGGTGGAAGCACTCACATGCACCAAGGACTGGGAAGCTGCAGAAAAGAGGTCCAGGAACAAGTGGAGGACGAGGAACTGGAGGCGGCTTTTGCTCATATGTTTCTAGATGTTCATTCTGATCCAGTTGATTGAGCTGTGCTGGGCACTTGTCTTTAATAACTTAGGAACTTGAACTTGGTTTGTAATAACTTTGAAATTGATTTTAATTTGATTGAGCTGGGCTGTACTCTTTTTCCCTATCTAGGGTTTCTCACGAGGTGTGAGTTTTACCTAGATAGGTTTTTAATGAGGCAGCCATTGCACCAGCTCAAACTTTTGAAAATATTTGTTCTATTCTGTCTTCTGTGTATTTTGTGAAGTGTACATTCATCATATGAATGTACATCTCGATATGAATCAGTGAATGTGTTGTGATAAATCAATGAATGTGAAATTGATCAAATAAATGTGTTTGTGATGAACTGATGAATGTGAAATTTGTGAATATGAAATTTTCTTGTTTTGTTGAGTTGTTTGAGGGGTATTTTGTGTGACGGACTGGTCCCGCCCTAGCCCATCAGTGGCCCGCCGTGCCTCGGGCCGGCCCAGAACGGCACGGAGGCCCTTAGTGCTGGGCCTGGGCTGGCAGTTCGGCCCGGTGGTCTGACACGGCCCGGCACGGAAAGGTGTCGTGCCTGTATAGAGCTGAGCCGTGTCGGGCCGGGTCAGATCGGGCTAGGCCGGGCTAGGGACAGGCGGCCCGTTTGGACATCTATATTCAGAGGGGTACATTATCAACACCATCCCGAATCGATCCAACAACGACTAGGCAAATTTCAATCCTCCGGCTACACAGCAGCAGGCCGCCGCCACTGGCTAATTAGCGGGAAGCGCCGCGTCCAAGGATTGGTTGCTTCTCACTTTGCATTGTGCTACAACGACAAGCGTGTGGTTGTGTATAAAGCTTTTGCGATGAAAAGAAAACTATCAGCGATCTAAAACATGAAAAAAACTGTGAAACGTTAAATTGTAGGTATTTGCCATTTTGGGTCCAAACAACAGTGGTGGTGGCCGCAAGGGTGGCGAGCGGCGGTCGCGTGCGTCGTACAGGCGCGTGTGTATAGACTAGTGATCGATTCACATGCGACTTAAAAAAAAGAAAAAGTCCAAATTACAAACCTCAGGTATAACCAAAGTTTGAATAACCCCCTAAAGTATTTCTTGGTTCAATTCACCCCCTAAACTATATCATTTGGTTCAATATACCCCTTAATACAATTTGTCTTTTTTTTTCTCCATGCACAAGTGGAGTTTAAAGTTCAAATTTTGCATGATGATAGCAGACAACATAAAACACATTAAAAAAATATAAAATGAATTTTTCATGACTATTTTGATAGGGTAGAATATTTAATAATAAATTTATGTTGAGATACAAATTTATATAAAAACTAACCATGAAAATTCATAAAATATTTTTCTAATATAAATTATGATGTCCACTACCATCTTGCAAAGTCTCAAATTAAAATTCAACTTGTGTATGGAGAAACAAAAATGACAAATTGCATTAAGGGGTAAGTTGAACCAAATTGCTAAATTTAGGGGGTAAACTGAACCAAAACATAGTTTAGGGGGTTATCTAAACTTTCTTTATACTTGAGGGTAGTAATTTGGACTTTTTTTAAAAAAAAACAGAAGGGTAGAAGACTCATTTCCTTCCACAAATACAAGAAAAATAATTAGAAAAAAGAAGAAATACATAGAATGACATGAGAAGCAAGTGGTGGATTAGGAAGCATCTCGTGCCTTTGTATGCCCACATAATTGAGCTGTAGCATTTCTCTTTCGATTAGTAAAGAAAGGGGTTTCTCTCTTTGGTTTCTACAATTCCACATGGTTTTTTTTGTTTGGTAAAAATAATGTATCTTAAAAAAATCAAAATGAATAATAATTTAGAACGGAGGGAATAAATTTTAGCTGGTTAAAATTTAGCCTGTTGAATTCAATTAAACTAAGCTAAACATGTAATAAAAGACTGAATTTCCTCTCCACCTTTCTTGAGAAACCAAGAAGATTAGTGAGAGGTGGTTGCATGATGATGAGGCTACCATGCTACGGGCAAAAGAAATGTTCTTAAAAAAATAAGGAAAATACCTATCCCACATGAAAATTAAGATTGCATGTTTCCAATCATTAATATTACAGATTCATACATTCAACCACAATCAATATTAACTTATCGTGCACATATAAAATCCAAATCGCGTTCTAATAAACATCCATGAATGAGTTCCACAATCATAAAGTTCCACAATCATAATGATTAAGATTGCACATTTTTACATCCAACCACAATCAATATTCACTCATCATGCGCATATAAAATCCAAATAGCGTTCCAATACAATACATGGATGAGTTCCCTGTCGTGTGTACTTGTGTTCTAATACACCACTTATTAGGTACTTGTGTTAGAGGCCTCGAGCTAACAGGCTGTCCCTACCAAGAACCAATACATGGGCTGACTCTTGCCTGTCATGAGCACACCTGATGGCCCTGATGAAGCACTATCCACCACAATAAATGAACTGGTTCTGATGGGCAAGCAGAGCACAACTCTGTTACAGATCAGGTTGATGGGCAGGCAGGCAAGCAGCCTGCACGCCCTGCAGCTAGTGGCTGCTCCATGCAATCTCCATGGCTGACTGCATCAATCTTCTCCTCTTTTGTGCCTTCTTTCCACACGTAGGACTCCTTGCTAGCTGAATGGTATAAGATTCAAGCATATGGTACATTAGTTGTCTCGGTGTGCAAGCTATTGGACAGAGATAACATTATATTCCCCTAGATATCACATGTTGAAATCACAATCCCATGAATCAAGACTGACATGAAACCTGACCAATTTAAACATTAAAACGGTATTATAGCTTGTTACAAATGCAGTAGTTGTCTCTGGAGACATGAGCTCAAGCTTTGACACTTTCGAAGTTCCAGCACAAACACAAAAAAGTCAAGATGTTGATAGGGATTTAAATAGAACTTCCAATCAACTCAACATAATAAAGGGGAAAATACATAAATCAGGCAACAATTGAAGGTGATGCACTCAACATAATTATGGTACAAATAGACAGAGTCCAGATTCGAAACAAGATAATAGCACGAAGAATTAACCATTAGAGAATTGTCTTTGAATGGCACATAAGTTTACCTTAAATGTGATTTCTAATCCATATTGATTCCAGCATGTCTCTTTCAATGTAGGAACATTAAAAGGAGCCCAATTATGGTGTCCATTTTTTATGCTGGTTCAGACTTCTCTTTAGCTATCCTGAAGCCCGTGATCCTAATATAAACCACAAAAGCGATTCATCAGTTAGAATTTGGGTAAATCAAACAAATTGTATTACAGTATCATGCCTAATGGGTGATTTCACAACCTTTACAAATCTCTCCAGATTTTGTACTTCATGCAAACCAACACAAGCACATTTTACAGTAAGCACTTGGAGTACAACCATAAGAAGCAATAGGTTACAAAATAGTAGGAAAAAAAAGGAATGGAGGGATGGAAAACTAAAGAATCAGAGCCTGTTAATACCCCATCGAAATAAAAAAAGTAGGCAAACCGAAATTATTATTTAACCACATGCAAACAGGCAAATAATATGCTCGGTATGTGATGAAAATGGTTGGTCAGCATAAACACCAGATATGCAAAAGATATTCTCAGTATGTGACCTACCCAAAGAAAAGTAGAACTATATTCTGAACTTAGATAGTAAATTAAAGCAGACATGGCTGTTCCAAAGCTTGGTCCGCCAAGAAAAATAGTATCCACTTCCTGCCCAGAAACAGCACCTCGCTCCCATAGTCCCATGAAGATGTAGGTCGCAGTGTCTCCTGGCAACAGCAATTCGATCGTTGCATGTGTCAACCTGAAAATAAAATTATTTTACCATTAGACAGTTAGTTCAGATTGTTTGAATCACCTTTTAGATAATTTTATGGCATACTGGGGCCAAAAAAGAAAGTAGGGGCGTGGCATCTTCAAGGGCAATAGGCAGACCATCCCCTAAGTCTGGTGGGATAAAAATGTTTTTCAGAACTGGAATCGACCCTTGGAGATCATACACCCCAATATTGTGGTTGAATGTCATAAGCCCAAATAGGAAGATTGGAATAAGAGCTGTTCTATGGTGAAAACCCGAATGAGGAAGAATCAACTAAATTCACAGAATACAATAATTCAAGGAACCATAACCCAGGAAGTTCAAAATGTTCAGAATTCTATACCTTCTAGGGCGCCAGAAGCGAACTCTTGCGGACCTCCAGAAACTTGTTACAGGCCTCAATTTGTAGCTTAGGCACTTGCTCGCAAGTGCAGGAAATGTATCACTGAAAAATTAGAACAAATACAGTAGAAAAAAGAAAATTTTTGAAAAGGATTCAATAGAAATATTACAAAGATTCTATAATTGATTAGAATGTGCTTTGTTTGCATCAAATCCCCTAATTACCTGTTCAGAATCTTTGGTCATCTCAACAATTGGTGCAAAGGATGTAGGTCCTGTTCAGAATCATTGCAAAAGGATGAATTAGCACACACGCCCAACCAAATTAAATGGCTGTGAAGGGCAACAACAACTTACCAGCTAAGCGCAAAGGTGACACAATTTCCCTAATCGATGCAGAGCTTCTGAGAATCCATTAAAGGTCCCTCATCAGGATAACCACAGAAGACATCTTGATCATGTGTAGATGCTGAAAAAAAGAAGTGCACAATTGAATTAAGTTGTAGAGAAATTATGAAGTAGCGTAACAAGAAATCAAGTTTCAAAATTCAGTACCATCTCCAAACCCAAAGCATGCGCTGAAATAAGATGTGAAATAGTGGCAAAATTGCTCCAAGCAATGGAATACGGATATATGCACTTGCTGTAAGTACATACTTGTTCCACTTACCAAATTTAATTTTTTTTAAAGTGTTTGCAAACATAAGAAAAAAAGGCAGATAGCATCGATTTACTGCTCTGTCCTCACATGTTGCTTCTTAGTCTAAAACTCACAAGGATTGAAATAAGCATAGCACTATCGATAACTCCTTTGACTAATTAAGATTAATTTATGTAGGTGGTTTGTGCATGCCACGAAAGGAAGCACCTGACATTTATTTACTGAATCTAATAAAAACAAGTTTCATCAATAAAAGTGAAAAACATCACCTGCCCACCAGTAGCACTGGGTTTGGCCTATACTCAGCAGGTCTTCCTCACCCCACTTGATTTGACTTGATTTTCTTCGTGATTCGGCCCAATGACCCTTGTGCGGTGTACTGCGTATCATTCTGTGTTCATCTTCATCTCGCACTTTCGCACGTTTTACCTCCATATACAAGTTCTCATCCCTGAAATACTTTATTTGACAATACATGTGGAACTAGGTTATTGATAAACATATGTTAGTAAGAAAGGTTAGTTTTCCTTTTATTTCAAGTAATGTTGATGTAGAAATGGTCGATAAGGATCTTCAACAAACTCCCCCAAGCTGCCCTTTGCTCATTCTGAGCAGACACTTGGTTGTTGATCAAGAGTTGCTACAATGCCTTCTTTCCTTCTAGTACCTTGATTACAATAAAGCACTCTTCCTTGAGTTGAATAAAGTTAGCATTGTCCACCCTTTTCTCTTTACTCCCCATGGGGCTTTTGACATTTTCCTCATCTCGGGCGGTTGCAAGGCAAAACGGTTATATAAAGTCATCAATCACCTGTTCCTCAATCAACTTTCTTTCTGGAGTTTTTTTTATAAATTTTGAAAAGAAAACTGAGTTCCTCAAATGATGCACTCTTCGCTCAATGTGTATAGTCCTCACCTAGGTATTGTGATTGCCTCACCTACTTCTAATAAGACTTTTTGTGGGGTTTTAGGTAGGGTGAAGTAGGGGCATACTTGCATAACATAATATTGCAAAGTCAAAAAGCGGATCCATGAAGGTTGAAGTCAGACAATCTGATCAATATGTGCATGCGTGTGGAATTTTATGATAGTGTGGCAAGATGGACGCTAGGCCTGGAATAGGTGTTACTGTAATACTCGGAATTACAGTAAGGTGGATACGAATGGGTGCTAGCTATTACCGTAAATGATGAGTATGATGTTGATAGTAAGGTGTACACTAAGCTAGTTATTACCATCCATGTTAAGCACTGAGATGATGGCAAGGTGGATACTAGGCCCGGAGTGGGTTCTAGTTATTGTCATCTATGAGAAGTGCTTTTGGCGGTATCATGGTAAGGTGGATACTAGACCCGAAGTGGGTTTTAGTTATTACCATGTACCTTTATTGAAGACTCTATGTGCATGACTCCCTCCTTTATTTCTTTTTGAGATATGTGCTATCTTTCATTATTCTCTCTTTTTTTCATGGACCATGATGTGTCCATTATTCTTCTTTTGCATGGACTTGGACTAGTCCATCTTTTCTTTCATTTTTCCAACATGCTCTTGGGCATGGATTTTATTCTCTTTTTTTCTTTTTTCTCTCTCTACTTTCTTTTGCATAGCCCATATCTTTTTGAAACAATGAATAGGGAGGAGTCATGTCATAGAGATGGAAAATATTTTTTACGTGTATGGGAGATAAGTGCGTAACTTCCAATGTAGGAAGTCAGCATGAATGTGATGTGGAGTGTACGTGATCTTGATCAAGAAAGCATGACAAGAACCTAACACGGGTCACACCGTTTGACAACGCTCAATGTGACGACAAGCAACATATATGCTGGGTTTGTATAATGCAACTACATATGGCTCTAGTGGGACATATCATCACTGAGGAACGGTTATTATATTTTTTGAGTTTTCGAAAACAAAAGCTCCAGTTGTCAAGTTTCATTTAGAACAAGATCATAGCAAACTCTATTGTACCATATCATTCCAAGCAACAACTTTTGACTTAGATCACGCACTCGCAACCCAAAAAGTTTCAAGATTGAAAAGTGAACAACAACTAACAAACTCAAAACCCGAGAGAGTACTAAGTTGTAAACTAGGCACATGAACGAAATTAAGCAGAGCAACTATTCATCATTTCAACAAGGAAGAACTAAATATTCCTACTAGCATATGGAAAAACAAAGAAATAATTTTGTTTTTTTAATCATATTCAAATTTTTTTATAAGCATAAGAAAGCAAAGATAAATAAAGACAAGATACAATACATGTTACCTCCCTTGGGGGTACCCTCCCCCAAGCTTGTCTCTTGCTCACTGTTGATGATGAGGGTTGAAGCCCTGTGAGCGGAAGTAAGCTTGTAGGTCCGCATTGGTGCTTTGCAGTGAGTTGTTGATGGTGTTGAATTGGGTATCCACCCGCTGCTCAAAAAAAGCAAAACTTTGGACAAGTGTGTTAAGAGTGGTTTGGATATCACCTGTCTGGTCGTCGAGGTCGTTGATTCGGCTGGTAAGATCTGCAATGTCATGGTGCCTTCTAGCCGAGAATGAACGTCGTGCACCACAAATTGGAGGACCACTGGAGCTGGACGAGGTATGATGGCTTTGTCGTCCTTGCTCCCACTCTGCGCTGCTCGCGCTTTGCCAGCCTGAGCCTCCTGCTTGTGGTTGCGGTGGCTGGTCCCAACCAGGTTGGAACCCAGATGTATGTGTCGGCATATGTGCAGCCTGCCATGACGAGCCTCCAGCTTCATGTGGTTGCGGGGTTTGACTCCAGCCCAGATGATACACGGGGGTTTGCCCCGGCATTTGCCCAACTGGAACCCATCCCGCATGGTGCATCTGCTGCAAAATCTGTTGAGATTGTGGCGGTTGATTTGATGTATTTGCGTTTGTTCTTGACCTGCTTCGAGTTTTCCTGCCAGACACACTACTCCTACGAGCTTCCTCTCGTGGTAGTAGTGGAAAGGTCAGTGCGCGCGACTTATACAAATGAAGTTCCGAGTTAGGTAACGGAATTTCATTTGTATAACCGGGGAAGAAAAACACAAGAGACTGATCTGAAGCATGTTTAAGAATATGACCCTGAATAAAGAATGCTTCATCAAGGTGAATGCGTTCAGTTTGAATGTAAGGCACAACATTCCCCTGGAGTGCTCCAACTCTCACGGCAATGCGAGTGATCAAAGAGGTGCACTCAATGGGACCAGACATCTTAAAATTATCTAACCATTGAACAATCATGGGTTTGACAGGAGAAACATTAATTTTATTAACCATGGCATAGAGAATCTTAAGCTCATCATTACGGACAGGTCTAACATCATCTCTAGGAAAAAGCGAAACAGCAAGCCACTTATGCATGAACCTCAAAGTAGGATGATGAATATCAT
This sequence comes from Cenchrus purpureus, assembly GCA_022644695.1. Lineage (NCBI taxonomy): Eukaryota > Viridiplantae > Streptophyta > Magnoliopsida > Poales > Poaceae > Cenchrus > Cenchrus purpureus. Next base: position 106,279,779 of record CP053459.1, read on the forward strand.
TGCAACGAGGCTTAAAATTACCAACTACCACCTGATCGGTGATGCTCGTCCAAAAGGAATGACGATCAAAGTCGCAGATGGCTCTCTCAAAGTTGACTAAGCATTTGTTATGAAATCCTAGCAACCAACTTAGGTCTTTCCAAGAGCGTTCATACTTTTGTCCAGAGAGACGAAAGGAAACACCATCATCGTTATATTGCAAGGTGCATAAAAACTGGATGGTGAGGGAACGAGAGCCCTCCTCTGTGATAGGCACAAAAGCATCCCATCCAATCGTATGCTAGATATTAGTGAAGTCAATGTTCATACCTGTGCTCACAAGGAGGTCGAGTCGAAGTCTTTGGTGTTGGCGAAGACTCTATCCTTGATGAGCGTGTAGGCTTGTGCTTCACGGTCCGTGCGTAGCTCGGGAGGGATTTCTTCTACCTCCATGGCTTGCGGTGTAGCTTGCTCTTGCTGCGGTGCTTCTTGCGGCACTTCTTGTTGCACTTCCTCCTCCTCTTGCATTGGACTAGGCGTTTAGTCATGTTACGTAGCATTAGTTTAGATGTACAAATGAACTCATGCCACTTCATTACACAACTAAAATTATTCCATGTTTCAGAAAAGTAAAGAAAAAGAATCCAGGAAACAAAATGCTCAGATAAGTATCTTCACGAACTTCATTACTCTGATCCATTCTTATGCAAGAAAAGGGCTAACTTCCCCACAAGCAGCAATATAATAGGCATTAATAGATTTTTCTTATTGCAGTGGCTCGAGTTACATTCGGCTGATGACAAGATTTATATATAATTAGACATGTATATATATTAAGATGCACTCACTGTTTTGAAGATTGGAAAAAACAAGCACTAATATATCCATACTACTAATTTGACCTCCAGGAAACAATTGTACACTACTTTTCTTTTACATCAATAGATTACTAAATCGTATACTACTTTTCTTTTATATCAATAGATTACTACAAGTAATGGCTAGACGTCAGGAAGTGTAAGTGCAGCAGATCCAAATTAAAAAAAAAGTGTAAGTGCAGCAGTAGAAGTGGTCTGATAGCAAATCCAATAGAATCGGTATGGCCAGTGAGTTCCATAAATCACAAAAAAATGTTTTTTTTATACATTTAGTGTTCCATAAATCACAAGATATATTTAGTGCTCCATAAAGTATATTCTTTTTACTCATGTCAGATTATACCAAGCTACAATCTGCAGATGCATTATTGTGCCTTGGGTGGCTGACAAAAATTAAGCTTAAAACTGTATGGACTATGGAGCATTGGAGCACTACAAGTGTCAATGCCATAATCTGAAGTCAAATAAAAAAAAGGCACAATGCCTAAAACTGTAGATTCAGATGAACTTGCAGATCGAGATAAAGGCGCATAGCACATTGAACTTGCCAATCTGAGATGCATACCTATGAGCAGGGATGACAACCAGGACGAAAGGAGCAGATTCAAAAGAAGTGGAGGCTAGACGGGGGGGCAGCGGCGTCGACCCGCACCCTCGGAACTGGGACACTGAAGGCGACGGGAGCGGCCTCCACGGCGAGCGAGAAGGAGAGGAGGAGGCGCGGCGTGGGCGCGTCCGGCGGCGAGATGGCGCGGTGGGGATGCGGCGGGCGGCGAAAAAGTGACGGCGGCGCAGAGACCGTCGTCTTTTTTTTTTGCGTCACAGCACCTAATGTGTCCTACGTGGACACGATTAAATGAAGAGAGAGAACAGCGTCGTCGTTTCGTTCGGCGACGGCTCAGGCTCGTGCTACGATGCGAGGCGCCTCCTTCGCCGCGTGTTGTGCGAGAGAGAGTTGCGAGTCATCGACGGCATTCTATTTTCTATCCATCAGATCACTGTGTCAAGGGTTTTCACATTTTTTTTTTGTGTGGTTTTAGAAGCAGCAAATATTGATTCTAACTTGCTAGACATCAATACCATATTCTAACCTGGAATCGAACTCACATTTCTACAGTGGGGTGACTGCATTTTTGTAGTAGCTTTTTTTTTCTTACCTTCTGCAACCTTATAGCTTTTCGGGGTTCAGTGCAGTATCCGTATTGTGTGGAAATGTAACATGTCATAGTCAAGCGGCACGTATTTGAAAACATATATATGATTCAGGGTTATTGGAAAGTATGTAGTCATTAGATGGAAGCAGTTGCAATGCTCTCGTTCCCAGACAGCCTTCGAGGATGCGGTTCAACAGCAAGCCAGAGTGCCAGACCAAGAATCTTCATTCCTCTGAATTGAAAACACTTCTAGGTAAGCAGTCTTTTTGTAATTACCTTGTGGCAATTCTGTGTGATCATCCTTCTGCCATGCTGCTCTCCTTTGTTGTAAGTGAAACATTATTCGCATCAAAGGCAAAGAAAAATTATAGATTTGGTTGGTCTTTAGATGCCTGTGTCATACATTTGTTTAATGATGTAACTAGGATCTTAAATTTATATGTATTCAATATTTGTTATTGTTTCTACATTATTATTACTATCATGTTGAATCTAATGTCTTGTAATATAAATGTTTTTAGTCCGTAGCAACGCACGGGCACGATCCTAGTTGATACATGAAAGGAATATTGTAGTGAAGTCAATGGAACTTCACGTCCGTATATGCCAAGACGTGATATTCTCTTCTTTATACTTTTATGTTGTACTAGCAAAGTGCACGTGCGACACGCACGTGTTTGTAGAGATGATATTCAAACATGTGTTTTTATATTTAACATTTATAAAACACATTAATTTTCAGAATAGCCTATTGAAACATGTTTTTGATATTTATAGAACACACATGTGTATCAATTTTGCTATTCAATCCTTGTAACACTTTAGAATACACAAGAATTAAGATAATTTTTTTAGCATTTTTTCGCATCTGTGTAAAAAAATCAATGGCCTACAGTGTGCAATTCATAGGATCAATGCCAACTAATTAAGAAGATGGCCAACAGATTGCAATCCCGGAGATGGTGAAATCAAACTCTCTACCCACTTTGCTGCTGCCTAACGGAAACATCCCTCCATTTATTCTCGCTTAGATTTACAAGAAGATTATGGGAGAACATCTCAGCCTGGACACCGAGTTAAAATAGAAAGATCAGCTATTCATCTTGAATTTCCTAGGCCTAAGCATAATCTACCCCCAATATTCAGAAGTGAAGGAGGACAAACAGAAATAAGTACCTTCAGAACTCAAAGATTAATATTTAGCTGGAGTGAGTGGATTGCCATTTGCCAGCTGCAGCTGCTACAGCAGAAAGGCATGCATTTAACCAATTCAAGTTACTCAGCAGTATCACTTTCTCCATAGGCAGCATTTTGTTTTATTCTGCACACTAAATGGCAAAATGCAATAGTGACGACCTTCATATGAGACTACTTCAGCACAAAATATTTCTTCATCAAAGGGATTGTTTTATTAGTTAAAAAATGGTAAGCGCATCATGAGTCAAACTATGAGCTGGAAAGGTCTAATGCTAGTAAGCAATGATGTCAGCAAGGCTAATTGTAAGCATCGTTCCAGTCTTGAACCACTCACAGTCCATCATATAGTAAGCAACAGAAGAACAACCAATAAGCATCCCAGGACTAGACGTAAGACACTACATTACTGTGAAAAGGGTATCCATGTTATGCTTGTACAGTAAGCCTAAAACGAGCAGCGACACGATCAAATGGCAACACAAGCAAATATCACTGATCTTTCCTATAGCTCTATAATCTGAGTTTCAGGAGACATTTATGAAAATGTCATCACTGGAAATACATACTGCCTAAGGAAACATTTTTAATATGTGCGCAGGGACCGTATTCCTTAAGAGTTTATGGTATTTCTTAGTTAAAAAGCAGGGACCGTGGATTCATTATGATAGAGTTAGAGGACTTTTCCGCAAAATTTTTGAGTTGTGGTTAGATTTGTAGAAATTTCCTTCTCAGTTTTAGTTAAGTAACGAGCTCCTCAATTCTTCAAACTTAGAAGGCCTCACGTATATAGTGTACATGTTCCATTTTAAGTGTTTGCACTTAAAAATATGATGTAGAAACTGAAATGTTCATTTTCTAAATAGGCTAAGTGTTATTAACACTTACAGCTCAAGTTCTCAAATGAAACATATACACTCTATATATTATACTCACTAAGTTTGAAAATTTGATGAGCACAGTAGCTAATTAAAATAGAGAAGGAAATAGACGAAGTAAGTTTTTTTTTTGACAAGAAACACTGAATATATTAAAACAACAACCAAATTACATATAGGTCCTTGGTAGAAGACCTAATTACAAAGAAGTCCTTCTTCATCCGCAAGATGAAGCAGCAAGAGCACCGGTGCCGGAGGTGACGATTTCACCGGCGGAGGGTCAAGGTGCGTCGGAGACGCGTACACCCGGGTGGACTGACCGCGCAAAGTGTTGGTTGAAGCTGGAACTGTTGAGCTTGCAGGAGCAGCACACGCCGGCGGTCGAAAGATGGAGTTGTAGGAGTCGCCGGAGGTAGAGGAAGCTCACACCAGGGTCCCAGGGTGTGGCGAAATTGACGAATCAGCACCAGATCTGCAGCTTCCCAACTGAAGAAAGGAGCAGCGGATCCGAAGGCTGCTGATTGGGGGGAGCGGCGGGCGGCGATGGAGGAAGTGAATCGAGGCGGAGCAGATCCCGATGGCGGCGAGTTGGAGCGACGGCGGAGATGGAGGAAGGGGGGTCTGCGAGATGGAGGAGGATATTTATTTTGTTACCACAAACCTGCGCGTTGACGGAGACGGCAGTGAGAATCGCTGCAGCGATGCCACTGACGACGAAGGCGACGAGGAGGCTGGGCGGAGCCATTGAAGGCAAAGCACAGCGGCACAAAGAACTAACTACAGGCTACAGCTACTAACTAGTACTACAAGCTAAGACCAACTCTAAGAGAATAGCTATTTTGGCTTGGAAGCTAAAAAATGAAAAAAATCAACAAAAACAACATTCCAATAGACTAGCCAAACACTCTGCTAGCTATCCTCGCTAGCTAAACTTGTGCCTTCGCTAGCCAAAGATGGCTAGCGCCCTCTGCTAGCTATCCTTCGCGGCCCCCACCACCTCCCGTGCGGTCCCCTCCTGCTCCCACCTCCCTCGCGCGGCTGACACGTGGGCCTAGTTGTGGGATGGCTAGTCATTTTAGCTAGTCTGTTGGAAGAAGAGAAAATATAGAGGAAGAATACTAGCTAAATGACTAGTTAAATGTGAATTTAGCTAGTCTAATTTAGTGAGTCTCTTGGAGTTGCTCTAAAAAGGATGGAAGGCCCCTCTCCCACGCTCCGTGAGCACGCCCGGGAGGCGACGAGAGGGGCCGAGACAGGCGACGGGAAGGTCAATTTACTTTAGCTTCCTTACGAAGGAAGGAAAGGTTACCTTACACATACAATATGACGTCATAGACTAAGTAAGTTAAATTTTTGTGCGCATGAAAGAAGCTAGCAAGCTTGGAGCTTGTCATGCCACGCACGTTGGCGTGACTGTTAGAAAACTAGTCAATTTACATATTATTTTAATCTAGAAAAATGACGGCTTAAACATGATGACATATATATAATTTATTATGATGAATAGAACATATTCTAACCATGTATATAAAAAGGAACTTTGAAGAACTGACAGAAAGAATAATGCATAAATAAATAGAAGAGATAGAAACAGATACCCGGTAGCATTGGATGAACCCGTCGGATCAACCATGTCGTCGTCGTAGCAGCGTAGTCATTGCAGAGAGTCGAGTCGCCGCCGTGGCGGTCGTGACGCCTCCAAAACCAAATTATAGGCAATTTTCCGCATCGGGTTTGTCAGTGTTGAAACCAACTGCTTTTGATGGGAAAAATTTCATGACTTGGAAAGCTAAGATGGTGTTGTGGTTGACTGCGATGCATTGCTATCATGTCGCGGAGGGGAAGCCCGAAAACTTGACTCCTGATGAGGAGACTAAATTTCGGGCTGCCGATAACCTCTTCAGAGGCGTTGTGATTTGTGCACTGCATAGCAAGTATGAGAAAAACTACATATCTTACACATCTGGCAAATTGTTATGGGATGCATTGAATGAGAAGTTTGGAGTTTCCGATGCCGGAAGTGAGCTCTATCTCATGGAGCAACTCTATGAGTACAAAATGGTTGAGAACCGTTCTGTTGTAGAGCAGGCTCATGAGATTCAGGCTTTGGCTAAGGAACTAGAACATTTTCCATGTGTTCTTCCTGACAAGTTTGTGGCTGGCGGTATCATCGCCAAGTTACCACCTTCTTGGAAGGATTTTGCCACCTCCCTCAAACACAAGAGACAAGAGTTCAATGTGGCTGACCTCATTGGTACGCTTGATGTGGAGGAGAGGGCAAGGGGAAAAGACAACAATGGGAAAGATCCAGAGTCATCTGCTGCCAACATGGTACAGAAAAAGAATTTTTATGCATCTCGTAATTTCAAGAATAAGAACAAGGGAAAGCAAGGTCACAACCCTAAGCCAAAACAGAACATTGAGTTCAAGAAGAAATTTAACAAGAAAAAGAATGAAGGATGCTTTGTTTGCAGGAGCACTGAGCACTGGGCTAGTGCGTGTCCTAGCAAATTTGTGAAGGAAAAGAAATCAGCAAACATGGTGATCAATGAGGACCGGAGGAGGGACATCCGGTATGGTAATCCTTTACCCTATGTTTTTCGATCAGTAATTCACCTGAGTGGTGGATGGACAGTGGTGCTAATATCCATGTGTGTGCTGATATATCTTTGTTTACATCCTTTCAGGTCGGTAGGACTGGAGCCTTGCTGATGGGGAACGGATCGCGTGTGCATGTTCATGGTGTTGGTTTCATCATTCTGAAGCTTACTTCGGGAAAGACGGTGCTATTAAAGCACGTGCAGCATGTCCCCTCAATAAAGAAGAATCTTGTTAGCATTTCTCTGTTGTGTCGTGATGGCTACAAAGTTGTTTTTGAGTCCAATAAGTGTGTCGTGTCGAGACATGGAACATTTGTTGATAAGGGTTATGATTGAGGAGGTTTGTTCCGCTTGTCTTTGATGGATGTGTGTAATAATGTCGTAAATGCCGTTAGTGTTTGCGATGAGACAGATTTATGGCATTCACGTTTATGTCATGTTAATTTTGGATGTTTAACGCGGCTAGCAAACATGAGTTTAATCCCAAAATTTAATCATGTCAAAGGCTCTAAGTGTCATGCATGTGTGCAATCAAAACAAACTCGTAAGCCTCACAAGGCTGCCGAGCCAAGGAATTTGGCACCATTAGAGCTGGTTCATTCCGATCTTTGCGAGATGAATGGCGTTTTGACAAAAGGCGAAAAAAGATACTTTATGACTTTTATAGATGATTGTACTAGATTCTGCTATGTGTATCTTTTGAAAACAAAAGATGAAGCGTTAATTATTTCAAAACCTATAAAGCTGAAGCAGAAAACCAACTTGAAAGGAAAATTAAACGATTGAGGTCTGATAGAGGTGAGGAATATTTCTCTAATGCTTTTGATGAGTTCTGTGTTGAACATGGGATTGTTCATGAGAGGACACCGCCATACTCACCTCAATCCAATGGGATTGCCGAGAGGAAAAACCGCACTCTAACAGAGTTGGTGAATGCCATGTTAGACACTGCGGGATTATCCAAGGAATGGTGGGGTGAGGCGATCTTGACAGCTTGTCATGTCCTAAACAAAGTTCCTATGAAAGACAAAGAAATCACACCATTCGAGGAATGGTAAAAGAAAAGATTAAATCTTTCTTATTTGCGTGAGGTTGCTTGGCCAAAGTGAATGTGCCAATCAATAAGAAGCGCAAACTTGGACCTCAAACCGTAGACTGTGTGTTCCTTGGTTATGCTTTTCACAGTGTGGGATATAGGTTCTTGATTATAAAATCTGAGGTACCTGACATGCATGTTAGTACAATTATGGAATCTAGAGACGCTACATTTTTTGAAATTGAATTTCCTATGAAAGCTACATCTAGCAGTTCTAATCATGAATCTATAATTTCCCATGAGCATGATAATCTCATTCCAGATGAACAAATTGAAGAGACTCATGTACAAAATCCTCCAGAGGAGAATGACACTATAGTTACTCGAAAGAGTAAGAGACAAAGGGTTGCAAAATCCTTTGGTGATGACTACATTGTGTATCTTGTGGATAATACTCCAACAACTATTGAAGAGGCTTTTTCCTCTCCTGATGCTGACTTGTGGAAGGAAGCAGTCAGGAGTGAGATGGAATCAATAATGTCTAATGGTACTTGGGAGGTTGTTGATCGTCCATATGGGTGCAAACCTATTGGATGTAAATGGGTGTTCAAGAAAAAGCTTATGCCTGATGGTACAATTGAGAGGTACAAGGCAAGGCTTGTGGCCAAGGGTTACACACAAAAGGAGGGTGAAGATTTCTTTGATACTTATTCTCCAGTTGCTCTAACGACCATTCGAACTTTGCTTTCCGTGGCAGCCTCATATGGTCTTATAATCCATCAAATGGATGTTAAGACCGCTTTCCTAAATGGAGAGTTGGAGGAGGAGATCTATATGGATCAGCCTGATGGATTTATTGCAAATGGTCAAGAGAACAAAGTGTGTAAGCTGTTGAAGTCGTTGTATGGCCTCAAACAAGCTCCTAAGTAATGGCATGAGAAATTCGATAACACATTAACGTCTGCGGGCTTTATTGTGAATGAAGCTGACAAATGTGTATACTATCGACATGGTGGGGGTGAAAGTGTCATATTGTGCTTATATGTTGATGACATTTTGATCTTCAGATCTATTCTCAGAGTGATTAAGGAAGTGAAGCATTTCCTGTCAAACAATTATGAGATGAAAGATTTGGGAGAAGCTGATGTTATTCTTAATATCAAGCTTTCTAGAGATAGTGATGGTGGGGTAACTTTGTTACAATCTCACTATGTGGAAAAGGTGTTAAGTCGTTTTGGTTACAGTGATTGTACACCTTCACCTACACCGTATGATCCCAGTGTTTCTTTGAGTAAGAACCGCAGGATTGCAAGGGATCAATTAAGGTACTCCCAGATCATTGGATCTCTCATGTATCTTGCAAATGCAACACGACACGATATCTTCTATCGTGAGCAAGTGAGTCGGTTTGTGAAAAACCCCGAGATATGCATTGGGGTGCTCTTGAGAGAGTAATGCGCTACCTGAAAGGTACCATAAGTTATGGTATTCATTATTCAGGACACCCAAAAGTGTTAGAGGGATACGATGATACCAACCGGATCTCGATCTTGATGAGCTTTATGCCAAGCGGATATGTGTTTCGCATTTGGAGGTGGTCTGTTTCTCGAAGTCTTGCAAGCATCTATCTTAACGAAGTCTACAATGGAAGCAGAGCTCTGCATTGGACATCGGGCCGAGGCCGAGTGGCTTCGTGAACTCCTTTTGATTTACCGTGGTTGAAAACCAATTCCGCTATTTTCATGAACTGTGATAATCAAACCGTGATTACAAAGGTTAGCAGTTCCAAGGATAACATGAAGTCATCTAGACACGTTAAGAGACGGCTGAAATCGCCGTCGAAAGTTGAGAAACTCGAGTTATATCGTTGGACTATGTCCATACATCGAAAAATCTGGCGGATCAATTTACCAAGGGCTTATCACGTAATGTGATAGAGAGTGCATCGAGAGATGGGTATGAGACCCACTTGAAATCTACTTTAGTGGTAACTGTCCTATGTGATCGGAGATCCGTGAATTAGGATGGTGAAACAAGCTAGTAGTAGATTGTGAGGAAAGATCCTTCTTTTAACTCATCTCTCGTGCACATCTTTCCTTTCTGTAAGGGATGGTTTTACCTTAATGTATTTCATTTGAGATGTTGTCCTAGAACATATATCGAGAAATACACCTATATGAGACAGATGCTGGTCACTCTATGAGACTTGGGTAATCTCTAAATTCTCATGAAAAGTGCATGAAGTGTGACTTATATGCTTCAACAGAGGGATGCCTCTTTGCGCCTAGTACTAGAAAAGGACTTGAATGGATCTCATTTCACAGAAAACTGTCAATTCAAGGCTTAGTCCATTGTATAGTTGTGATTGAGTAAATTCTAGTTCTAGACGGATGTTCAACTTAATAGCCTCCGAAACTCGTATATCAAAGAGTTGTGATACTTGAGATTATTTATCCAAACCTTAGAGATTGGTGGGGATTGTTGGATTATTTAATGGGATTGGTCCAAATTAACTGATTTAATAGTCCTAATATCTCTATGGTTTGAAATAAATAATACCGGCTTGATGGTTGAGAAAATACTGAAGTAATGCGACACGCGTGCGATGTTTGATATTGCCATTCAAGACGATTAATGTCCCCTTCATTAGCTGGGAGTTTCTCACTTGATCGTGGGAGTTTCTCTTTTTAATTTCTCACTTGATCATGGGAGTTTCTCTCTTAATCACGGGAGTTATTGTCTTTTGGCATGCCATCGACGTGAGTGGAAGAGGAGGAGGGTCTCCTCGTGTGGGCGTTGCATGCTGAGTCATTTAATGAGTTTGCATGCCGGTCTCTCTCTTCCTCAATAAAACTTCAGCATGTCATTTGTCTATAAAGAGACACAAAACTCAAGAACAATAGCTGGTTAAGATAACAAATCACAAACTTTGTCGCTTCTAATCTCCGTCCGGTGCTCTGCCGCACGGATCGCTGGAGGGCGGGTGCCTCGGGAACCGGCGCCGCCTGTGAACTCGCCGGGTGTCTGGCGATTTGGTTTTGGGGAGCGTTCGACGATCGCCACGACGACGACACTCGACTCTGCACGACTACGCTGCTTTACGACATGGTTGATCCGACGGGTTCATCCAATGCTACCGGGTATCTGTTTCTATCTCTTCTATTTATTTATGTGTTGTTCTTTCTGTCAGTTCTTCAAAGTTCCTTTTTATATGCATGGTTAGAATATGTTCTATTCATCATAATAAATTATATATATGTCATCATGTTTAAGCCGCCATTTTTCTGGATTAAAATAATGTGTAAATTGCCTAGTTTTCTAACAGTGACTGCCTCACGCCAGGAGACTTGTGCGACCAAACTTTGACTCTCCTTGAGTGAAAAAAACCGAACCGTCCACGGGCGGAACGCCCCGCGTGAGTGTCTACTCGCCGCCGCCGCCAGGTTTCTGGCCCACGTTCCTCCTCGTCTCCGGCCTTCTAGCCGGTGGCAGGGGGCGGGGGTTCATCTTTTAGCAGATCGAGTCCTCAATCGAGTCCTTCTAGGTTTAGGGTTTGCTCGCCGCTGATGCTCGGCGGTGGAGTTAGGTTCTGTCGGTGGAGCGTGGCTCCTCTGTGGCTTGATTTTCCTAGCGGCGCCGGTGAGGAAGCGACGGCGTTGCAGAGGAATAATTTCTCCTAGCTTCTTCCGTTCTCCGATGGCGATCTACTCCGTCGTCAACGGAGAAGCTGGGGAGACCTGTCCAGGAGTCGAGGGTCGGCGTATCGTCATCTTTTCCAGGTGATGATGTTGTTGACCCTGTTAATCTCAAGGAAGATGATCTTTGGAGGAAATCTGAGCATTACTCGGGTTGTCGGCGGTGGAATCGAAGGTTGCGTCGTGGGTCCTGGAGTTGGCCGATGCGCTTGGGAGGCAGCGTGCACTGATTCATTCGCCTTTGCAAGAAGCCCTCCTCTGCGGCCTCCACTTTGTGGAGTTTGGCTCTGGTGCCCAGGGTCCACAAAACCGACTCCGAGCGGTTTTTTCGACCGGCAAAAACCGGATCGGAAAACCGGTGAAACCGGCCGGTTAACCGGTGTGGGGCTGTTTTAGGTTCGGTTAGGGAGCGATTAACTGGTCGAAATCTGTCGGGGTTCTCAACCGCTGAGTAGTAAATTTGTATCGGATCGTGTGTCCGACCCGGATGGTTAGCGCGAGAGACGGCGGGATTTAGACTGGTTCGGGCCTCCGAGGAGTAATATTCTACGTCCAGTGTCGAGCTATCGTGTTCTTGCTAGGGTTGTTTGTAGTAGGGGTTACAAACTTGTCGGGAGAGGGTGTCGAGCCCAAATCTCTGGGGTGTGAGAGTTCGGTTCGTCAGCCCTTCAGGTTGCCTCCTCTCCCTTTATAGTCTCAAAGGTGAAGGGCAAAGAGGAAAACGAAAATATGCTACGCCCCGCGATCGGAGGTCTTCTCACATCGCGCGCAGAAGCATTGAAGAAGGGCTGAGCTGTGTTGTTGTTCGAGGCTGCCGGGTGGCGCTGTTTATTTGCGGGCACCTGGCACTTCCTCCGAGTTCTTTGCGACTCGGCCCTTTGAAAGGCGATGAGCCCGCCACGTTAAGACCTAATCGTAGGCCGCGCTAATTGTGGGGCACTCGAGTGCCTCGACGGGTTGGCGTGCAGATCGGACGGACGGCTGGCGTCTGGGCCGTGGCGAAAGGCCGCATTACCCTTGTCGAGCCGCCGCCGCGTCTGCCGCCACCGGTGTTTGCATGGCGTGGGGAACTGGCGCCCCACGCGTCATTACGAAGGAGCCCGGTCGTCGGGACGGCGCCACGTTCGTGTGGACCCCGGTCTCCTCGTTCCGACCTTCTCGTGCGGGCCTCGCCTCGGTCGGAGACGGAAACTACTCGTGCGAACGAGCAAGTTGTCGGAGGCGAGGCGGAGACTCCTCGTGCGAGGCGGAGACTTGTCGGAGAAGTCATCCCCCAGTCAGGTACTTGTCAGGGAAGCTTCCCATTGGTCGGAGATAAGACGTCTTGCCAGTGAGGGTCTTGACCGGGATCTGCAATCTTCCTTATGCTGGATCCTGACCTTCACATTGTCAATGGTGTCAGAAGACTCCACCTCGAGAGTGATTATCTCGCCGTTTAAGGGGGACCTAATCCAGACCCTCGTCAAAATCGCTACCATTCCGGACCGGTATTGTCGGTTTTTGCGGAATTCCAAGAGGTTCCGAACGGTAATTAGAACCCTGCTGGTGCCCGGCGACGATTGGGAAGCGGCTTCGACGGCGACGACGAATGGATCGCTGAAGACTTCAGGAGTTTTGAACTTCTTTGTAATTTTCCTTTTCTTTCGAGTCCTGTTTGTAAACAGACCGGTGTAATGCGCTAAGATCAATACATGTTCCTTCTAAAAAAACTTTGACTCTCCTTGCCACCTCAGGGTCACGTAAAATTTGTTCCAACGTGGCACTTTAGTCACGCCCATAGCATGTGGCGCGACTCATTTATGAGTCACACCACGGAATTTGGCATGACCAAAAGGGTTACTTCTTAAAAATTTAGTTTGTCGTATGTTATTTTTAAAATATTAGTTTTAAAAAGATTAAATAAAATAAAAATTAGTCAATGCCACACAGTTTTTTAATCGAATACATCAACCACATAAGAAATTCATATACTCCCTCTGTCTTGCAATTAGATGATGTTTTGGACAAGGTTTTGGGTCAAAGATTGGTAATATAAATCACGAATAACTTTTAAGTCGTTAAGTTTGAAATGTGAAAATTATATCAATAGATTTGTCATCAAAAATATTTTCATAATAATATACATATATAACTTTCTAACAAAATTTTTTATAGAAAAAAAATCAAAGTTGTACTTTGGAGACAGTGTCGCTGTCCTAAACATCATCTAATACCGGTATGGAGGGAGTATTGGCAAAGAAAATCATCAGTGACATATTATACCGCAGTTGTACACCGAAGCACGTCTTCAATATTTCTATTGATATATGAAAGGAAGATTTCAGTTAAAGTCAATACAAACTTCACATCCGTATATATGCCAAGACGTGATACGTATTTTCCTCTTTATACTTTTCGACTATCTATTGTATTGGTCAACGTTCCTAGTTGGTTGATGTATACTCCCTCTAAACGTCACATAGGCAAAGGGAGTACACTTAACTTTCGTTAAAAAAAATGGAGTACTAATAAATTTTGTTTTACGTTTTAGGAAGCCTACTATAGACATTTTTTGGTTGATATAATACATGTAGGAACAAAATACCGCAAAATTCATGGTACCTACTGTAGCGTTAATCCATAATCAGTTAATCTTCTCACAAAGCTAAGTCACAAGAAATGTTTTTAATCACATGTATACTATTAACGATTCTAAGCTATATATACATCCATAAATAAAAAACAGTCGTAAATCGTGGTGTCGCTTTTGCCGACCTACCACGCTACGGGCCCGGCCTGTTGACCGTGGCGCCGAGGACGGACGTGCGCGCGTCCCTGGTCTCCGCGACGCCGCCTTCCACGGTCACGACCAACGTGCCCCCAGCTCCGAACAACGCTGCCGGTGGCGCCGGGGCCGGCGGCCGCACGGCGCCCGCCCCCTTGTCGGGCCGCACCTCTGCCCGGCACACGGGACACGTGGTCCTGGACCGCAGCCACGCGTCGACGCACTCGACGTGGAAGACGTGGGCGCAGCTCGGCAGCGCGCGGACCTTCTCCCCGTCGTCGAGCTCCGACAGGCACACCGCGCACTCCGTCGCCGCCCCCGCCGCCTCGGCGGCGGCGCCGCCGGCGGCGGTGGAAGTGGAGCTGGAATTGGATCCGTAGTAGTCGACCTCTGCCGCCTTGCGGCGGTACTCGGTGACGGGGAGCGCGGCGAGCGCGGAGGCGTCGAGGCCGTGGCGGGAGCTGCTCCTCCTGCCGAAGGACCCGAAGGAGCGGTGGAGGCCGGTGGCGAGGAAGCCGCCGCCGCCGCCGCCCCTGCCTCCGCGCGCGAAGAGCTGGTAGAGGAGGAGGCGGACGAGGACGAAGACGACGGTGATGATGGCGAGGATGACTACGGCCGTGAGCAGGACGCGGCCGCTGAAGTTGTAGCTCTGCTGCTGCTGGTCCTGGTCCTGCCGCCGCGGCACGAACGGCGGGGTCATGAGGCCGCCGTCGTACGGTGCGCCGCCCCCCGCGGCTGGGCTCGACGACATGGGGGTGTGGCCGGGTTGTGGACACGGCGGCGGCGGCGCCCAACGCCGCAACACGCAAGGCGAAGTAGTGCTTGTGATCGAGAGAGAGAGAGAGAGCTTGTTGACACGAGGCAGGCAGGTCTAAGTAGTAAGCCTGTAATTGGAGTGCAGGATACGTTAGTGGCGTAGTTTGTGGTGATCGATCAGGTCAACGCCGGCTTGGTGTGGTACGAAAACGAAAGGGCGTGTGGATGCGAGCGCCGAGAAATTCCGACGGCCGTCAGTTGTTTTGGCGCGCGAGCGAGACAGGAATAATGGTCGTCGGGCGGCTAGGATGTTTTTGTTAGCGTTTAATTTAATTAGCTTGAGCTGACGGGATGTTGCTGTCACGTACGTAGGAGCTGAGTAGTGGTGGTACACGGAAGCTTCCGGGGGGGTCAGCCAAGGCTAATTTGCTTGTGCTGACTTGCCAGCCAGAAATTAAGCTTGGGCGAAAAGGAACGGGGAGAAAGCTAAGCTCTGAGAAAAACACTCGATCGGCGCCGCGATGTCGCAGGAGACCCAACACGAGTGCGCGTGGGTGGCTTCGGAAGGGATGACGAGAATGGGGTCGATATGGATGGATACGAGGCGCCGGCATCCCCAAGTGCTTTGCTGTCTGTCATGCTGCTGTGTGTGTGTGCAAACTTGGTGTCAACAACTATCACCAACCACGATAAGACGGGCCGCGCATGCTGGCATGTGGGCTGGCAGGCGGAAATGCGCGCGTTGAATGCTGGGCCAGTAATGTCTACTAACTTCGTGGCCCGCACGCAGGTGGTGAGATGGGACTGAGGTTCGAGTGGGCTCTCGCGGGCCGGAAGGAGGACGGAGGAGCGAGAAGCCCATTCTCTGAGTATGTGTGTGAGAGAGAGACGCTTTCACTACCTCAAAAAAAAAAAAACAGAGAGAGAGACGCTTTCAGAATAAATAAATAATAATTGATCACCTGGGGATGAGAGTCCCACAGGCCACAACACAGGGACATCCTCCACGTCTCCGCCTCAAGATGCAGAATTTTTGAGGAAAGAAAGAAAGGGGAGAAGGGAACAGCGCAAACAACAAGAGGCGCCTGCACCCATCCTGCCCATGCATGCATGGGTTACTGATCCCTAGCTACGCGGTAGGGTTGCTTAATTAATCAAGCGCGAGCACGTACCAGTAGGTAGGGTTACTACTTAACTAACCAAATCCCTTATCCAAATTAAACCCCAAGCGTGCCAGGACGTAGTAAACAAAGCGGCCTACGCGTACGGCAAAGATCCGCCACCACGTGGCCCTAGGCTGCCAGAACTCGGTTCCATCGGGCTGGCATGCGACCGGGCCACGCGCACACGCTTTGCCTTTGTTAAATCAAATCTCCTGCTAACCTTACCTATCACTCGCTAGCAGAGGCTATCAACAATCAGGCCTTGTGCGTGCGTGCTCTTTCGCGTGTCGTCGTGGGAAAACACATCGATCAGGTACACACATCTGGGGAAATCTACCGTAGTGATGCTTTTTTACTGCCTCTTCTTAACAAATTTATTTTGATCCGTATCAAACGCACTCGAGTATACTCCCTCCGTCCCTTATTATCTGTCGTTATAGCTACAGCGTCAAGTCCCGTTTTAAGTGTCGTTACACGAGGCCTAGCTCGACAACTACCGCGACCAAAGACTGTGTCCCTACCACATCAAGATTAGTACATGCACCCAACATTTTCTACCAAAGCTGAGATGGCGAGTGAAATACCAAAGCGGAGATGGACATTGAATGCTGCTTTGTGTAGTGTAAAACATCTGTGGTGTAGCGCTTGCATTTTCACAGCAAAAGGTGAATGATTGCTACGCAGGTTCACCTTGTTTCCTGTGTCTGGTAGGGGTGTGCAGGGTCACCTTGTTTCTTGTGTTCGGTTATCGACGACAGATAATAAGGGACGGAGGGAGTACAGTAGTACTTAGCTAGCAGTAAACAGAGCACTACTAGTAGTAATCACGTACTACTCGCTCCAGTGCTACTACGACATACGTGTACTGTACACTGGGTCTGACGTACGGTTGTTTGTGCTGCTCCACTGCACAAGGATGTGCAGCGCTGACCTGGCTAGCCCCCGAACGAACGAAGTAGACCTACCGCTGCTGGCAGGGCGGCAGGCAGCCTAGCTCGTGTCATCATTGGGAACGCGTACCGTTGAACCGTACCATGAGGTGAATACACCCGGTAATTTTTGTTTATCCTTTTTAAATATATAAATGAATAATTTTATTTTCCCTCCATCTCTCCCACTCTTTTTTTTAAAAAAAAAACTTGGATCTCTACATACCTACCACTCCGAGCATGCAATGCCGTACCGCCGGGATGTGTAATTTAATTTACTACTATTCTAATAATTGGCGGTATAGCAAAGTTCGTCGCATGCATGGCTTTGTTCAGGCATCCAATGATCAGTACACGAAACCGGCCGATCGGTCTCGGAACACGGGCGTGGCGGCACGCACCGTGTCCTCCGCCCCTCCACGCGTGCCAGCTTCGTTTCCAAAAAGTGTCCTCCATTTAGCGTCACAGGAAAATATACTCACTTTTATGTCCAAACTGCGAAATTCTTATTTGACACCGGTATCCTGATACAGTGATACGTTATATATATTTTTTATCACTAGGCCGACCTAAAAATTGATAAAATGAATTAGAGTGTTGTAAACAATTTTGAAGAATAAATAAACTAAAGTGGCATATCATCATTATACTTAATTATGTGATTAAAAAACACTATCGGATACCCACCATTTGCACCTTACACCGGCCTCACTAGGAGGTCCCATGTTCGATCTCTCTCGGAAGGGGATTTCAAGTGGGGGTTTTCGAAATTTTCATGAACGACTGTTGTAGCTTCGGTCCATGTGAATTAAGATAAGCATGTGTAAGTGTGAGTGTAGAACATTGATGTGGAGGTCGGATATCTATCCAATGTTTTAATATCCAATTTTTTTTAAAAAAATTGTTGGCACCTTTTCCAAGGCCAACAAGCACGCAAAGGAGCTGTCGCAGCACCTCTGCGTCGACACCAGTTAGACCGGTGTGGTGGACCAATCAGACCGGTCGCCGGTGAACCGGCGGTAAACCTACGAACGTAGGCTCGGGAGGGACCCTGTCGGAGCTGGTGCACGCAAGGTTGCTCTAGGGCTGGCAAGGCCACCTAGAACGCCTTCAGACGTCGCGGAGACGAAGGAAGAACAGCAGATGAGATTGGAAGAGCTAGGGTTTATAGATAAAAGTAAATAGGAGGCAATAAAAGGTAAATCTATTTGATTCGATTGGATCCTCCTCAATCGGCCGCGACCCTTCATATTTATTAGGGTGGGGAGGACTTGTCCTGGAAGGAATTTATTTTACTAGTCTAATGTATCAGAACTCCTTGATTTAATTCGGACGCGGGGGCACCGGTCAAACCGGTGTGGCTTGCCGGACGGCCTACGATGGCTGGACCGGTCGGACCCTTAGGGCAGGCACCGGCCGGTCTTATCCTGAATTTTGAGTGTCAGCAAAAATAAAGTGTGAATGTAGACCATTGATGTGTGGAATGTGGAGTGTGTGTTTATGTAAATTCAGGTATTGCAATTTGTATTTTCAGACAATTCATAAGTGAGGAAACCTCTTTAAAAAATATGCGGACCTCTCCAATTTTGATGTGAATTAAACGCATTTAACTTTGATCGGCCTAAAACTTAACAGAGGGAGCAGCTAGTACGTACAGGATGTGGTGTGTGCAGTGCAGTGGATCGGAGCCCCCACCCACGACGAGAACACTGATTGATGCTGATGCAGCTGTGTGTACACGACTGACATGGAGAGCGAGGTAGCTACAGTGTCATCCACTGATACGCTACTGTTCCCGGTTGTACCAGCTAGCTCCTCCTATTCACCACTTCATCAATTCAACTGTTGGCGAGTCACGAGACACAGGTGTTAAGGGGTGGTAATGGTCTTCCAATTTAGTCTAGAAAATTTAAGAACCGGACCCTATAATGATCGGGTCATAGATAATTAGATATTATATAATTTTGAGCTAAAAAGAGTAGGGCGTAGTTGAACTGTGAAGAACGCACTAGGGTTATGACCAATTACCACCCCTGACACGCAGCTGTACGTGTCGTAGCCATCCACATCGATCCACCACCTTTATTTGCTTGCATGGTTTTGTTTTGCCTTGTTTAGAACGACAACTATTTACTATTCACCTATCACATTGAATATTTTTAATGGAGAGGTCATGACACAGTTACCAAGACCGTAATTGAGAACTGTGTCAGCGGAGGGTTATGGCGATGACACTCCTCTCTCATTTCATGACACTTCTCATCCTCTCTCCTTATAAATTTGCCGATGTGGCATTATATTTAATGCTCGTGACCCTCTTATGACAGTTCCCATTGAGATTAGTCTAATTAAGAGTATTAAACATAGATTAATGATAAAATCTATTTTCTAAACCAGGTAAGTTCTTGAGAAAAAACTATTGATCCTAATTAGGCAATGCGGTACTATTGTAATCTTCTTCCCATGACGACTTAATTAGGTTTCATATATCCATCTCGTGATTTCCAGTCCATATACATAATTAATTTTATAATTATATTATATTTAACCCCCCTACTTAACATGATAAACGTGATGTGATATTTTCGACAATTTTCTTCACCCATCTAAACAAAGATGGGCCTAGTTTGAGCGTCGTCGTCGTCGTCCTTGCTTGCCAAGCGCCGCCCACTAATCATTGGACGAGATATAAGTAGTGGGCACACGACACGACACGCAAACACCTCTCTCGTACGTGTGGATCTCGATCGACCTGCATGTACAGCTCTCTACGTACGTGTGTCCAGCCGTCGCCATGAAAAGCGACGTGCTGCTGCGCAGTGCAACTGTGCATGCTCAAACAAATCATTCACTTCTACCGGCCGGCACACGTACTGCCAACAACAACCAGTTCGGATCGGCAACAACAACCTGCTGTGTGTCGACTGTCGTGTGTCGGTTCGATCCGTTGCATGATTCCTAATCCTCCTCGTCTTGATGTTTCTCCATTTATGCTTAGCACACACCAGCTATTGCTAGCTACCGCACACGTCGTCGTCGATCTGCCGGCCGGCCTGCCTGCCTCTCCGATCGATCTCCATCAATCGAGCCTTGCTGGACTGGACATGCATGTCACCAGCACGCGGACACTGCTGCGCTGTCGCCGTCGGAGGAGACGATGTGTGCTCGGATGATGGCGATCGGCCGATGGATTGAGACCACACCCCGGCCGGCCGGCCGGCCCATTCATGGCACGCCGCGCGCTACAATTAATTACGACAAGCTCGATCTGGACCGCGCGCGCGGCTGCCGGCTGCTAGGTGAGCGGCGCTGCATGCGACGATGGGCGTTGACGAGTTGGACGACGACGCCGAACCTCGCCGGCCTTCTGATGCTCCACCGTGTAAGCTTGCCCGGCCGGCCAGGATCCACCACCGCATCCGCATGCATGCACACACTGCGGCAGCTAGCAAGCTAGCTGTGTGGGCTTGCCTTGGCGTTTGCAGTTCAAGTGTGGGGGTGAGAGGACGGTGGCATCAATCATCGATGCCTGAAAGCAGGTGATATCATATCGGCGCTGAAGGCTAGCCGCTATCAGCTAATGAGGTAAACGAGGGCCGTCGTCCAACGGGTCAGATAGACCCAAATCCAACCCAACTGTAAAGCTGAAGCGCTGCTCCTTCTCGCATGCATGCGCGTGAAGAAAAAAGGGGGCAGCACCGCAGCAGCAGCAGCCAGCAAGCAAGTGCAGTAGCACGGATCGAGAGCTACACACGCGTAGGCCGGGCCTGCCGCGGCGCATGCAAGAAGAAGCGGTGGTGTGGTGTCCAGCAGGAGTAGTCAAGACATGTCCACCGCCTGATCGACCGACAGCTACCACATTTGGCTACATGTGTAGTGCTGAGACGTACCAGCGTTAGCTAGCTGCGGGATGATAGTGTGAGCAGACTAGCAGTAGCAGAGCACCGTGGCGACATAATTTTCGGCTCGGCCTTTTTGCAGGCGCAGCAGCATGCATGCATGCATGCAGCGTTTGCATCACGCAGTGGCAATGGCGTGCATGGGCTGGGCACGGCCCTCGTCGTCTACCTCGGCCTGCGTCGTCATCAATCATCCCGTCCTCTTGCAGCCTACTTCTACTTATATAGCTGGGTCTCTTTTGTTTTCTTTTTGAAAGCAAAAGCGCCGCGTGATAATCATGGTCTTCTCCGGTATGTATGTATGTTTCGTCTGATTGGAGATATTAGTTTGGTGGAGCTCCGATCCTCCCAGGCGCGTACTGTTACGTTAAATGTTAGTTTCGCCGTAGGTTGTTTCGACATTCATGATTCATACTTTTTGTTTCAAATTCATAATTCATACTTTTGAAACGGCGAAACTATGAATCTATATTTACCAAAACGACCTACAATATATGAAACGCAACGGGGTAGAGGAGCCGGAGGTGGAGGAGATATGGCTCTATCCCTGTGTTTCAAGGATGAAATGGCTACTAATTAACATCCTCATGTTTCAAGTGGTACGTACTATACTTGAGTTGAGTTCCATCCATCATTTTCTACCCTGGTCTGACGACATCCTCTCAAGTATTCTCATCCAAGAGACATTCTATCCCACCTCATCATGTACCTACCAAACACACATGATCCCATATATATACTACATCAACACACTCTAGTTCCTCTTCTTGTAGTCAGCCACTTTAATTACCACTTTTATTTTCCTTGTACAAATGTTGTAATAATATTGCCATCTATCACTGAAGGTTAATTTACATCGTAAACAGTGATTTTTTTTACGATGGTGAGTAATCTAGTATCAGTCTACATAACTTTATGCACATTATATATAGTAGGCTAGTTTTTTTTTGAAATAGAAATTAAAGACCACCTAGAATTTCTACTATAACCTGCGTGCACGAACAATGAAACTTCTACTTCTTCTTAATTAATGAAGTATTTATCTAGGCAAGTTATCGAAATAACCCTGCATTTGCAATGAGGATGTAGGTGTTTTAATCATACAAAACTATATAAGAGCTCCCCACTAAGGAGTTCTCTCTCAATCCTCAGCGCGCAATGTCACTATGTACTATGTCTTCTCTCAGCATGCAAGGTGTCCACATCACTATCCACTAAAATCATCAATTTATTTCTTCTATCAATTTTCTACGGCTAATAGCATCCATGTATGTAATGTGTTGTTTGCAGTAGAATGTTGTGAAGCAATCACTTTAGTTTCTACTTTCAAATTTTATCTTTAAAATTTGTTGAAATTCCCGCAGCAACGCGTCAATTGAAATATCTGCACGATCGAGTAAAAGAGAGAAAAGAAAACGTCAATTGGATAACAATGATTCTCCGCACAGGCCAAGAAGCCCCAATGGATGGATCGATCTAGCTAGCTACACGCTCATATCATACAAAACTTAGTTTGTGCTCCCCACTAAGGAATTCTTTGAACCCTCAAAGGGCCACATCATCTGATGGCATCACCTGCATTTAAATCTCCCAGCCCATCCAACCTTAACGTGCAACCAGCGCAGCTCAAGACTTTACTCAGGAGCTGAAAAAGCTCCATTAACTCGGTTGAGCATGTCAAGAGACGGCAGCTCAAGAGGCTTCATTAACAGCTAATTGCACACATGAGGAGAGGCAGTTCAAGAGGTTTTAATGTCGCCCAGTCCCATGAAAGAGCGTGTCGTTCTCGTAGGCGCGCCGGCGTTAGCAAGCGGTCATCGCCAAGGGCCTCGCGCAACGCCCGCTAACTACAGTGCGCGGCGGCGCGCCGTACAAGTCGTCGTCAATGGCTCGGTTTGAAGCCTCATATCGGCGACAAAGGCCATGGGGGCGGTCATCTCGATCGTCGCGGCACGGCGTCCGTCCCAGCCATCATAGCTGCGCAGCTCAGTCATTTGTTCATGGTCTTGAGCCTCAATCCAAAGCCACCATCGCACCTCATCCTAGAGGTATGACGTTGGAGGCACGAAGCTCTCCGACCACCACGCCGCCGCCCACACAGCGTGCGTCGTGACCGCCCTCACGTGGTTGCGTTGCTCGCCCCGCTAAATCGTGTCCGCTCACCAAGTCTCATGCATCACCCGCCACGCCGTCACCCTACTCCGCCCACGCGGCGTCTGATGAGCCTCGCGGTGCCGACGTCGTCGCCCTTCCCCGCCGCTCTTAGCCAACGAAAGGATCAAGAAGTGGATCGAACCCCTCGATCCGTTGTTCGACGTGAAGGTAACCGAAGGATTTTCAGTACTCCTGTTTCATTCGTTTCCTGCTTCCTTAGACAGTGGATTAAACTAATAGCGTAGTGATGATGATGATGATTACATGTACCTCAGTGTTACTGTGTATCATACGAAGGACGGATTGGTTAAGTGCTTTATTCGGATTTAGAATATCAAGATCAGCCTCCTTCAGTCAAATAAGGTAAAAACTCTCCCCAACTTTAATTTTTATTGATTAATTGTTGTGGATCTCCTCACTTTCCATCAGCAGGCTAAGTCACATACAACCTTTGTGTTCAGCATCACATCGCCACAACATCATCAGTGGCGGAGGCAGGATTTCAAAGTTGGGTATTCCCACTTCTTATGTCAATTTTCTCTTCAAATACAGGGAAAAATTCCTTTGTATCCTAAATTGAAATATAAAAGTTATTCATGCTAAACACATCTCAAATAAAAACTACACTATTTAAAAGAATTCCTTCAAGGCTCGATGATGTTAGTATCCTTAACTTGCAAGAAAATATAACTGGTAGCCAAATGTTTATGAGATCTTTTACGGTACACAATACCACCCAACGGTAGTACGGTGGTATTATCGGTTTTTTTCAGTTTTTTACTATGGGTAAAATGGTAATTTGCTCGATGTATATTGTTTGTAAAAATTTCCCACGCCAAGGTTACATAAAAAGACTTGATTTCATATATTACAACAATATTATTTTGTATATTTCCGATAATACCCATGTACTACCCATACCATCTATGATACCACCCATACCATGCTAAAAAAACCGGTGGTACAGAATTAATCTCAATCGTCGGATCCTTACATTTAGGTCCTTTTATATTACATACGAGTCCTTTTCAACCGGTGGTAGTGAGGTGGTATTGTGTAGTAAAAACCTCATGTTTATCAAGACCAATACTGCTCTTGCGTCGCGATTGATTAGCGGCGGAGGCGTGATGGGTCGGGGTGAGGAGTGGAGGAGGAAGAAGAAGGAGAAGCGGTGGAGGAAAGAAGCGAGTGTCCCTCCTTGCTTCCATTCACGGCCGCGCAGTTGATGAAACTAGCATATGTGCCTTCACATCTAATTCTCACAGACATTTCAAACCGCTTAAATTTGGCCTCAATTTTATACGTTCACCACTAGTGTTGCCTACAATAGAAAATTGGAAGAAAAATCATACCACTACGCATTTGTTTCATTTGTTAAATGCACGAGGGAAAGAATCAATTCAATCACTGGATTATAGGAAGTGACCTCACCTAATCAACTAGATGGATTAGTGGATGAGAAATTCAGTATTTGGGAAGGCCCTGCTTGGCTGGTTATAGGTAGAGAATTGAGCTTGGTTTGCTTGACCCAAACAAGAATCCAAGCAATAAGTTTATGTAGTAAGTATATGCTTGTGTGTAGTTTATATGCGCTTCATTGGTGGGAAAAATTCTTGGGTATTCCTGGGAATACACAGGAATCATGGTGCCTCCGCCCATGAACATCATGTGAATATTATCTCTATAATTTTTCTAGATAACATTTCTATTTTATCAATTAAATATCATATCCTCCTCAGTTATCTATTAAACACAGAGTAAAATATAATTTAACTTCATGTAAAAAACTCAAATCTTCAGCCTTTTTAAAGTGCATCAAATAATCATAATTTTTAAAAATCTTCACTCTTTCTCAAGTGCACAAAATAATAATAATAAATGTAAGCAACATATCCCGCAGCAACGCGCGGGGAATTCACCTAGTAATCAACCAAAAGTACGTCTGCAGTCAACATCAAATCTCACGCTCAGACACTTAGAAAACGCCACAAGTTGCATCGCGCGACCACGCAGGAACAATATACAAAGTATGCCTAGCTATGACGAGGACTTCTAAATTAAAGCTAGATACATCTAGTGAGCTCGCATGCTACTGTTCATGTGGCCAATTTTGCATGCACATGTACATGCGCTAGCTCCGATACGACCCCAGTTGAAAGCTGCCATTTAAAAAAAAATCGCTGGGCCGGGGCTTAAACTAAAATATCACCGGCTTTTCGAATGTCGGCCCTCCTTGGTTTGTTTATAGCCAGAGAATTGTATTCTTTGCAAGCAATGCAAATGCACGCCACGGACACGGACAACACACAACACTGGCACCACGCTGTCTAGGTGCGTAGAGGCCCCTGGTAAAATGGATCATCGGAGTAGCAGAGGTGTTGAGTGAGTTCACCATAACCAGCAGCTAATAATCTTTGGTAAGTGCATGCAGCATGCATGGTGCCCAAACTTTGACAGGGGCGGAGAGAAAAAGTAAGCGGGAATGAAGCAGGCGTGTCCGGCAGCGTGCGTTTGTTCCCGCGCTGGATTCTCATGCTCCCCTGAGCTAGCTGCTGGGTGTACGTGGCGCTGCAAGTGCAAGCTAGGGAGATGGAGGACATGCATGTGCGGCCGGAATTAAACCCCTGGCCGGACGCCGGCCGGTCCAATCATATCCAACAATCACATCAGGCGCGGCGACGCTAGCTTGACATGACAGCAACCTTAACCAATTCCTGATCTTCTGCTGGACCCGGCCAGGTCGACCCGACCGACAAGGAAAAAGAAACGATAATTCCTCGTACAAGGAAAAAGAAATGGCTGGGAAATCTGTACTGTGCGTACGAGCCCAGGTGGTGGTGGTAAATTTTATTCCCGGGGTGGATCGCGGAATGTTTCCGTGTCTGCCCGGCCGGACGCTAGCTAGCTGGGACAGGAAGCAGCAGCAGCAGCAGCTAGCAAAGCGTTTCGTCAGTGAGATTCGAGACTAGAGGGCAGTGCGTCGCCCGCCCGCCATGTGTGTGGGAACGAAAAGGGCGCGCCTCTTTTCGCAAAGCGGCAAAAGCGAACGGCAATGGCGTAGCATAGCATAAGCATAAAGCAAAGCAGATTTAAAGGCGCGGCGGCCGCAGCTAGCTAGCCCAGCCCGGAGGAACAAGAGCTAGCCGAAAGTTGCGGCCGGCGAGGATCACACTGTCACACATCACTACACAGCTACTCTCGCCGGAAATTCGATCAGGTTTCAGATCTCGCTCGCCATCGGCGTCGTGTCAGGGTTTTGCACAGGGAAAACACAGAAACAGCCGATCGAGACGCCTTTTCCGCTTGTCGATCGCCGTCGCTGCCGCCGGAGCCTGCGGAATCCGCTTGTCGACCAGCCGCGACGGCCGGCGCGTCTCCGCACCACCCCCTTCACACGGCAGAATCCTAAGCCAACTAGCCAATCATATGGTTGTTTTCCAGACGTGTCCTTTTTCCAGTCAAAATTTGGGGACTTTGAGACTTTGATAGTCATCATCAGTCATGATCGAGCAGAGCGCTTGAGACAACTGATACCGATAGTAGGAAGACGGATATATACTGTCATCAATTAAAAAAATTTGGCGTTTGAAAGCTTTTTGCTTATCATCACTAATAAGCTAGTACTAGCATATATCTTGTGCACTCTTCTGATTGCTTTTTTTTTATCACTAACGGCATACGGAGTATATATCTAGTTTGATCATCCCACCAAAGCTTGATAGGAAGACAGATACTGTCAGAAATTAAAAAAAAATTGGTGTTTGAAAGCTTTTGCTTATCACCAAGCTAGCATATATATGTAGTTTAATTTGATCATCCCACCAAATAAAAGAGCCATTAAAATTGCAAACCCACCACTTTGATGGAATCATGGAAACCCACGCACCAAAATAAAAGAGCCATTAATAAAATTGTAAAAAAGGGACAAGCAGACACGATTGGAGGAAATAGAGGACGTACGTAGCAGCTAGACCAGTGTTTTGTAACATTAATTTTCTGTCAAACTTCATATCTTATGAACAAACAAAATATCAATAAAACTGCAGTGTTTCCATACGATTTTCTTTTACACTTGTGAACATAATGTATGTTCTCGATCGATCTCGTGCATATGAAATGTTTCTAACACCTAATTTGTTTTACAATCCTTGTCCATATAGTTCGGCCCAAGCAACGAATTTCAAAGTTTCACTGCGTTGGTGGAATGGTAGTGGTTATTTTCACGCAACGACAACACTTGCCCGGCCGTTGCGACGGGGAGAAGAATCCGACCAAGGTAACAAACAAATAAGGCATTATAGGCAAGCATACAAAGAAGATAATTGTACATCTCTCGTGCCACATCTCTCCATCTCCACAATCATCCAGATCCCCAAATCAGCCACCCTGCCCAAACCCCAGCAGGTCCTCCAAATCTAGCACCCCTTGGCTCCATCCCCGGCTCATCAGCTAGTGTCACCAAGCACTACTACTCCACAAGAAAAATCTCTCTCCCCACGGAGGTCGGAGGAGGAGGGAGACAGAGAGTGGCATGGCACAAGACCCTCCTCTCAGTCTCTACTCACTAAAATCCCAAATCCTAGTCTTATCGTCCTGTGATCCTGTACGTCCTGCTGCCTCCTGCGCTGCGAGCTGAGCTCCCACACTCCCGAGAGAGGGGAGAAAGGAAAGCGAGAAAGCTTCGAGCTTTGCCTCCCCGCCCGGCCCGTCCCCCCACCACCCCGTCCAGCGTCCACTGCACTGCTAAAATGTGATGTTGCCATCCATCCGGTTGCTTCCTTCTAGTTTAGTCCCCCACCTCCAGTGACTCCACTCCGCTCCTCCTGGGTCAGTGTCCATCCCTGGCCACCACTTCCCTTCTGCTTCTCTCTCTCTCCCCCATGCCGCCGCCGCCGCCGCCGCCATCTTCTGCACTCTTCTGACTGCCTTTTTTTTCTGTGTTTCTTGCCGTCCTAGTTATGGGCACCGGCGAGGTGGATGGACGCCCATTGTCGGAGTCGGAGCAGCAGTAGCGGCGGGCAACAAGGCGGGGGATCTGGATCCGAGGCACCACCACAGGGTTCCTCACGGCGACGACGACGGAGGCGGCGGCGGCGGAGGAGGAGGAGCGCGGCAGGAAGCAGATGAGCAGCAGCAGCAGCAGCACAACCACCGCCTGCTCCAGCTCCACCAACAAGTGCAGGACCAAGCGCAGGTCCCCGTCTTCCAGCTCCAGCACCTGCAGGCGGCGGCGGCCGTGAGGCAGCGGGGCTTGTCCGCCGAGTATGCCCTTCTCGCGCCCATGGGTGACGCCGGCCAGTCCCACCACCACCACCACCACGGCTTTCAGCCGCAGCTCCTCTCTTTCGGGGGAGGCGGCGGCCAGCACCACGTGCACCAGTTCGCGGCGCAGGCGCAGGCGCCCGCGGCGGCGTCCCACTCGCGGTCGCGGGGAGGAGCTGGCGCAGGCGCAGGCGGCGAGATCGTGGCCGCGACGCCCGCGTCCCAGTCCCGCGTGAGAGGCGGAGGCGGCGGCGGCGGCGGCGGGGAGATCGTGGCCGTGCAGGGCGGGCACATTGTCCGCTCCACGGGGCGCAAGGACCGGCACAGCAAGGTCTGCACGGCGCGCGGGCCGCGCGACCGCCGGGTCCGCCTGTCGGCGCACACGGCCATCCAGTTCTACGACGTGCAGGACCGCCTGGGCTACGACCGCCCCAGCAAGGCCGTCGACTGGCTCATCAAGAACGCCAAAGACGCCATCGACAAGCTCGAGGTGCTGCCCGCGTGGCAGCCCACGGCAACCGCCGCCAATGCCGCCGCCGCGCCGCCGTCCTCCTCCACGCACCCTGACTCCGCCGAGAACTCCGACGACCAGGCGCAGGCCATCACCGTCGCGCACACGTCCTTCGACTTCCCCGGCGCGGGCGGAGGTAGCGGCGGCGCAGGCTTCCTCCCGGCGTCGCTCGACTCCGACTCCATCGCCGACACGATCAAGTCCTTCTTTCCCATGGCCGGCACGGCAGGCGGGGAGGCGTCCTCGTCCACGGCCGCGGCGCAGTCGTCGGCCATGGGCTTCCAGAGCTACACGCCTGACCTCCTGTCGCGCACCGGCAGCCACAGCCAGGAGCTCCGGCTGTCGCTGCAGTCTCACCAAGACTCCATGTTCCAGCAGCAGCAGCAGGACCGGTCGCACGGCCACGGCGGCAATGGCTCCGCGCAGCAGGCGCTCTTCCCCGGCGCCGCCAGCTACTCGTTCGGCGGCGCCGGCGCCATGTGGGCGGAGCAGGCGCAGGGCCAGCAGCAGCGCATGGTGCCGTGGAACGTGCCCGACCCAGGCGGCGGGAGCACTGGCGGCTACCTGTTCAACGTGTCGCAGCAGGCGGCGCACATGCAGGCGGCGCTTGCCGGCCAGAGCCAGTTCTTCTTCCAGAGGGGTCCCCTTCAGTCCAGTAACCAGCCCTCCGACCGAGGATGGCCGGAGACCGTCGAAGCCGACAACCCGATGCAGCAGCACCACCAAGGCCAAGGGGGGCTCACCCCCACCGTGTTCGCGCCCGGCGTCGGCTTCCCCGGGTTCCGCTTCCCCACCAGGATACAGGGCGACGAGGAGCACAACGGCGGCGGCGGCAATGGCGACAAGCCGCCGCCGTCCGTGTCCTCGGCTTCCCACCACTGACGGCAGCAGTGGAGCACGGATTACTCCACCACCAACCACCATGAGCATCCAGCGCTTCACCATGTACCAGTAGCATCATCCCCAGCTCCTCCACTTGCACCCTTGTGAGAATTCTCTCATAATTCTACTACTATAGCTGTTTGCCTGTTTCTTGGACTGAATTTCTGACGCAATTTTGATCCCCATTTCAGGTAGTTGAATTGCTGCTGCTTCCTTCCAGTTGGGGAAGCGAAGTTGGGGAGCTAGCATTCGTTTGGTCGGTTGGTCGGTCGGTTTTCTAGATCTCTATCACCTGCTTGTGTCATTGGTTTTTGCTTCAAGAACTCACTCGGAGCTTCTTAATTAGAATTTAGGCCTGTGAGAATGCAGCACACTACTGGCTAGATCGATCGATGCCTTTGTTTGTTGCATTGCAGTAGGTTTTAGCTGTTGATGTTCTAGTTCCTCTAGTTGAAGCTTTAATTTGTTTACCTTTTTCGCCACTCCTTGTTGGTGATGCATGGATGGTTAATGCGCTTTCCTCCTGATGTTCTTCAGGAGCTACCAGTGCTACTAGATGATGTTGTTGTTAACCAGATATGTGGATGGGGACAGGAGTCTTTCGTTCTCTCTAGCTTTGCTTTGATTGGCATTTGAAACAGATTGGGACAGATGATCTCCCAATTTTATATTTGGTTGAAGTTTAAAATTACTCTATGCAGCTACTACTAACCAGTATCTATCTCCCCCAAACCCCAACCTGCTTACCAAGTATTTTTAATCTTTTTGGCTTTGTTGTTTCGGAACCTTTCTTCGTATGTAGCTGGGAAATTTATCTTAATGACCTCAAAGACACCAAAAGAGTGGGATTTGATGTATACTTTAATCATGATTTTTTAACTAAAAACACAGCCTTTCCTTGCATATTTTGTATCTGCATTGCTGGTATAGTTTTTTTTCCTCCTACCCTAAATATCCATGAGGCACGTGATTGGCTTCCTGCCGCCGCTGCTGTAGCAGGACACTGCAGGAGGGCGCAGCGACAGCAGCAGCAGCAGGAGCAGCTTTCCTGTGGCATCCATGATCTACTCCATCCATCTATCCATCACTGGCTGGGCACGGCAAAGAATGACACGAGGAAAAGGTTTTGTGTCTCTTTGCGTGTGATTAGTACAGGGATCTGTCTGCCTGCCTGCCCTGCCGGGTGTCATTAGCACAGTACATGCATGCCCCCGGCCGGCTTTTTAACCATTTTACCTCGATCAGGGCCGTAGCACCTCGTGCAGTGGCTGATGCAACTCTTTGTGGCCTCACACTCTCTCTGATTGGCTTCCACATTGACTCCCTCCCTTTGTCTGCCCCGCACCTGCCGTCGTCGCTGTAACTTTACTACTCCCTCCGTACCGCTGTATAAGCATTCAAACTTCAGAAACATCAGTGAAGTAAAATGACCTTTATACCCCTCATTTTACACTATCCACCAACTATCCACCCACTCACCAACCTCATTTAATTTTGTCCTATCCCTCCAAATCCTTATATTTTGGTACAAAATTTGAACCCTCCAAGATCTTATATTATGAGACGGAGGGAGTACGTAGTAGTGGTAATTTTCCTGCCTGTAGGGATGACCAGATGAGATGATGCTTACAGCCCAGCTGGGCCCTTGTTCATCTGTCTCCTCTCACCCTCCTTGTGGGAATGAGAGTGCTTTGCAGCATGCTTGGAAGCATGGAATGAGCAACGATACATGCATCCAAACTATCCACAGCACCGCATGAGTGCAAGTGGTTATTGATCGCAAGTAGTAGTAGTACACACTTTGCAGCCTTAATTTTAGCCTGGCCCGGCGGCTACAGTTGCATTTTGCCGCTAGCTGCCGTATGTATGCAGAAGATTTATATGCAGACAACTTTTGATTTCTTTTTTACCTACAGTGATGCCATTCGTGTGATTATGTGAATCAGATCACTTGCCCGTCGGTAATTTTTAGATACAGGCGACAGCAGTCCATAGCAACGACGTGTGTTGTTAGTTTGTTACAATATGTAATTTTATAGAGAATCTCCTAGATAAACTTGAATGACAAAAATTTAATTTCATTTTGATTGAGAAAAACCAAGATAGGAGTAAATAAATCAAAGAAAAAGTTCATTTTTGACCATCCAACTATAGGCTAAAGATGATTTGGCCATCGAACTCCAAAATTAGAAATCTTTAATCATTCAACTGTCAAAACCGTTCAAATCTGACCCAGACTGTTTTAATGGGTGGTTTTAAAGTTTTATTTACAATTTAGTCCTTAGATCTTAAATTGATCATTACCTTTTATGTACATCCGATTTATGTGATCATTATGGTCACGCATTCGTAATGATGAGCTTAATCTTTTCCGATATTATTTAAGTTGTTTTATCACTATTTGTTATATTCTTCTTATGTTCTGGTGTAGAAACAACAATATAAGAAAAGTAAATTAAATAATTACAAAATATTGTGAACAACATTTTAAAAGATAAAAATCATCGTTACGAACGCATGAGCAAATCACTTAAACCGGAGATATGAGAAAAAAATAGTAATCATTTTAAGACAAACGTAACTCTATTCCCAGTAACTCGCATATTGTGCATGTGTTCCCGGTAAAAACCACACCATGCATGCATGATGTTTTGGCCATCGATGTTATACATATCTTGCAAGGTTTGAAAGTTTTCTAAGCGCGCCTGCACAAAATATTGCATTTTTTAGTAATATTTGAGAATTGAGATGACTAATGCACACCAGGTTTCCGGCAGTGGAACACTATCATTGTGAATTTGTGATGCACACAAACCTAAAAATTTCCCCATAATAACAATAGCACGCAAGCTAGTATAGTAGAACAAAAATCATGGTTGAAGGTTGAATCGTAGTAGTACCTTGAACTTAAGTTACTGATCAATGATGAATTAACAGTAAGCCTTAACTTGTGACGTTACACGCAGACGATTTATATGCAGACAACTTTTGATTTCTTTTTTACCTACAGTGCCATTCGTGTGATTATTATGTGAATCAGATCACTTGCCCGTCAGTAATTTTTAGATGCAGGTGATAGCATCAGTCCATAGCAACGATGTCTGTTGTTACAATTATATTACCACACATATATAATATGTAATTGTATAGAGAATCTCCTAGATAAACTTGAATGACAGAAATTTAATTCCATTCTGAGCGAGAAAAACCAAGATAGGAGTTAAATAAATCAATAAAAGACAAACATAACTCTATCCCCAGTAACTAGCAGATTGTGCATATATGTGTTCCCGGTAAAAACCACACCATGCATGCATGATGTTTTACATATCTTGCAAGGTTTGAAAGTTTTCTAAGCGCTCCTGCACAAAATATTGCATTTTTTTTTGTAATAATATTTGAGAATTGAGATGACTAATGCACACCAGGTTTCCGGCAGTGGGAACACTATCATTGTGAATTTGTGATGCACAAACCTAAACAAAAAAAAATCCCATATATAATAACAATAACACGCAAACTAGTATAGTAGAACAAAAATCATGGTTGAAGGTTGAGTCGTAGTAGTACCTTATTACTTATATCACTGATCAGTGATCAAATAACAGTAAGCCTTGATTTGTGGCGCTACATTAAATCCGTACTACGTACATTATCGAAAAGCTATACATATATATCATCATCGAATCTGTACTAAAATCCGGTCACAGATGTGCAGAGAGATAGATGCTAGATATACAACGAACTTTACAAGTGATCGAAGCAAAGACGACGCGTAGTACTCGCGACCGTCACATCTACATCTAAGCTTAGCTAGCAGGGGAGAACCAGATCCCCTTGCGGTTGCTTTGCTGGGAGAAAGAAGGGTTTTGCATTGGTGGTGCAGCAAGCGTGGTGGTCCGTTGTGTGTGTACTGTTAGCATCTGCCGTTTGATTTGGAGAGCGCAGCTTTATTCATCATTCAGATTTGCTCCCTGTTTGGTGTCAAGCACAAAGTAAGCAAGCATCCACCTCGATCTGAAGAGAAACAAGCTAGCAGCCACCGGCCGGGTCGGAGCGAATCTCACATGCACCTGCACGGCACGGCCACCGCGCGCGCGCGCCGGCGTGCCACCAAAAGGCGTCGTGACGGCGGCCACCGCGAGGCGGAAACGAACAGCTGCTCCGATTCGATCGGGGTCATCAGGGCCTCAGGGGATCGTAGCACCACATCACCACCACATGTGATGCAGGTGGTGGCGAACTCGACGGACCCCCCGAGCTGAGGCACGAGGCGGCAGTACTAGTAGCTGGGGAGGGCGCGCGGTTTGAATACGTACGAAGCGTGTGGAGCGCGGACAGGCGGACAGACAGCGATGCGTCGTCGTGCATGGCGCAGTGGAGTTCGCCGGTCGGCGGCCACGTTCCCGTCCGCAGCAGCAGGCAGGCAGGCAATGGATCCCGATCGATCGCGGCGGCCGCATATATGCTGCATGCAGAACGGGACATGAGAAGCACATGAGAGAGAGCCGTAAATGCATGCGGCCGCGCCGTACGTTCGTGTGCCCCATCTATCGTCCCCGGGCTGCTGCCTGATTGATCCAAAAGGTAGCTACTAGCTCTGGGACGGATCGGGTGCGCCGGCCGCCTGGCTCAGCTCGATCGTACGACGCCGCGCTGGACGCGTTAAATGGAGATGCAGCCATGGCGCGTACTACGGGCAAGTAGTGGAGCGCGCGCGAGGGCTCCTGCCTGTCCTGCAGACAGACCGCCTCCCGCCCTCCGTTCGTTCGTTGTCGTTCGATGGAGATTGGAGATGGCTGATGCCGCCGCCGTACTGCGAGCTGATCGATCGAGCGCGCATCTATGAATGAATGCGCGCGCCACCGGCGGCCGGCCGGCTTTGCTTGCGTTGTTGCTTGGAGATGAACAACGTACCGACCGGTCGCACACCCTCCGACCTGCCGGTGGTCGTGCCGTGACCATCGACGACACGGATCGATGTGAGTTTCTGATGCATGGGACGACGGACACCGCGGACGGCGATCGTCGACGGACAGCGGCCGGCCGGCGAGCGCGGGTGACACGAGCCGTGCGAGTCCTGTTCACTACATTCGATCTCGTTCGGTAGCTGCTGCTGCAGCTGCAGTGCTGCCTACTGTAGCTAGCCGCTGCTGCTTAGCTGTTGCACCGCATGCCAACAGTTGTGTTGGGGGCACGTACAGGGGGGCCGGGGCTGCTGATCTGATCGGCCAGCGCGGCACAGTCATGTGTCTTACTCGCAGTCCGTATGCATGCAGCCTACTAGTACTACTATAGCAGCAGTAGCCTGAATGAAAGCGATAACTGCCGACGCACATGCGCGCACCCAGGATCCGGCGGCAGGCCAGGGGCCGGCTTCTCTTCGCCCCTCCTCTCCTTCTTCAGCCATGAAGTTCCCATAAATCACTCGACTTACAAGCCACCTAACTTATAAATCAATTAGATTTAAGTCAGTTCTATAGGTCAGCGAATAATGACTATTTTGCCTCTAACACCTACCCCTTCCTACATCACTGTTTTTTCAACAAAGAAACTGCGGGTTTCAATTGTTGGTTGTTGTTGGTGCCAAGTGGCGGCGGCATGGCGTCTCCTCCGCCGCCGCGGCGGTGGTCGTGTCCGAGGCGTCCTCGTCGACGTCACTCCCTTCGCGCTCCTTGGCCGCGGCGAGTGCCAACCTCGCCACATCGTTCGTCCACGTCACCACACTCCTTCCCCGCTGCGGCCCCATCGTCGCCGCCGCCGTCGCCACGCTCCTCCACGGCCTCGTCGTCCTCTGCGGCGGGATCTCGGACGCCTCCCTCGGCGGCGAGGTCGACGAGACGCGCCGTCAAGGCCTCCGTCGAGGGCGGGCGCACCACCGTCAACCCGTCGGGACGAGTCGGCCGAGGCGGCGGGAGGCGTCCGTGTTCGCTCGCTCTCGCTCCCCACCACGGTGGCGCGTCTTAAGCGATCGTGCCCGTAGCACCGCCGCGCATCATCACGGCGCCCGCGCGTACCACGCGCACGAGGTCTTTGACGACGTCTCCACATGGCCGCCGCCGGATCTACGGCCGAGTGCTGCAGTCTCACGCCTCCGTCGCAAAGCCCGTCGACACCTCCCTGAGCCGCGTCGGCGTCGAGCGCCTCAGCATCGGCCGAAGGTGCGCATCGACCTCGAGGTCTCAGCCATGGTGAGGAGGAGGCACCGTGGTGTCCGGTGTGGGGCACGTGGGCGGCGGGAGCCCCTACCCTGATGACCTGGCGGACCTCGACCTCCAGGCATTCCGCGGCGGCTGCCTCCTCCGCCCACCCTTCCCGCTGGCGGTCTCCCCTCCCGTCGGCGTGCCGGATGTAGAACTCTGTCACTGGTCATCGTGACCGAAGAGGTCCTCTTCCTCGTCGCCGGCCTGGGAGTCATCGAACAAATCGAGCAAGCGGCGGCCGGCCAGGTGGGGAGGGGGAACAGGCAGCCCACGACTTCCGTGGAGGGCACGCGCGGGGACTTGCAGGCGGTGGCCGATTCTACAGGCGGTGGCAATGGGGGACGTGAGATCTCGACGTGGGTCGCCTGCGGCTCGGCGCGTCCCGTCGCGCGACTAGGAAGGTGCGATCCTGCGGTGAGGATAGGGTTTTGGTGGGACCCACCAGGGGTAGGAGGATAAAAAGGTAGAAATAAGTCACTTTATGTAGGGGTGAAGCTACTTATGCAACCTATAAGTCAGGTCACATTAAGTCAGGACTATTTGGTTTCACAAGTGACTTATTTTGGACTTTTTGCACTTTAAGTCATCCTACTTATGGGAACCAAACAGGGCCTTCCTCCTTCTCAAATTTCTATAAAGGGCTTAGTGGGAGCGTCTTGGTAGGGGCTCGAGCCCCCTCCGCCCCACCGGCTACCTCCGTGCCTAAGCATAGCACCACCACCGTACCGTAGGCATGTATGTATGGCCATTCCCGTTCGTCCAGCCAGGCGGTTGTTACTCACATTTCACGCTCCATGATCTCTTTTGGTCACTCACATAACACACTCAATCTTGTATTTTCATTCTCAAGAGGACGAAGAATCAACAATTTTCGAGCACTTCATGAACCACTTTGGCAGGACGGCCCCAAGGAGTTCACCCTGAATTGGGATGAGATTAATCTGACAAGGCTAAACCTTCAGCACCTAGAAGAGCCTTTCACTGAAGATATATGAAGTGCACGATGTGATTGTTGATACTGCAAGTGATAAGGCGCCTGGGCCTGACGGCTTCATTGGTGTTTTCCTCAAGCAGTGTTGGCCCATCATTAAGGAGGATGTGATGTAAGTGTTCAAGTTTTTCTATTGTCAGCACGATCAACACCTGCAGCACCTTAACGTAGCTCGCGTTGTCCTAATTCCTAAGAAGTCAGACGCCACACAACTATTTGACTACCGACCTATCTGCCTCACCCATTGCATTGCCAAATTGTTCTCCAAGTGTTTTGCCTCTTGACTTGGCTTCAGAGCTCAATTCACTTGTTTCAAGAGCACAAAGTGCATTTATTAAGAAGAGGAGAACACATGATAACTTCCCTTACACACAAAATTTCATTCGTGCTCTGCACCGGGGCAAGCAAGCTGGCCTGTTTCTGAAATTAAACATAGCGAAGGCATTTGATAGCATTATGGTTTTGGTCACAAGTGGAGGAAACTGGGTAACTACACTTCTTGCAACTTCTTCAACGGCGGTGTTGATGAACGACTCGAGGAGGTAGTGGTTCCGGTACTACAGAGCTGCGACAAGGCGATCCTTTTGTCGCCCATGTTATTTATTCTTGCCATTGAGCCGTTGCAACGTCTGCTAAAGTTGATTTCTGACTTGGGTGAGCTCACCCCTTTAAACTGCAGAGTTACTTCTCTCCGTGCCAGTTTGTATGTTGATGGTGCTGCAATCTTTCTCAAACCTAACAAGGATGATGTACAAGTGGTGGCACAAATCCTAGCTAGAAAATTTTGGTCATGCCTTCGCGTTGGTGACTAACAGAGCGAAATATGCAGTATACCCAATTGAGTGCACTGGTATAGATGTGGCAGATGTCATGGAGGGGTTTCAGTGCCCCATTCAGTCCTTTCCTTGCAAATACTTGGGTTTGCCGCTGCATTTCAAGCAACTCCGTCGTGTTGAGGTTCAGCCCTTGATTGACAAAATGGCAAACAGGCTGCCCACTTGGCAAGGAAGTTTCCAGAATCGGGCAGGGTGCCTCAAGCTTCTTAATTCAGTGTTCACATCCATGCCAACTTACTTCCTTACTATGTTTGCGCTACCTAAATGGACGATTATTAGGAGGGGCTTTCTGTGGAAAGGAACATAATTAGTGAGCGAAGGACACTGTCTGGTTCGGTGGGTGAATGTCAGAAGCCCAAGGAGTTTGGAGGGCTGAGAATCTTGGATTTGGAGAGGTTTAGTAGAGCACTCGACTTATTGGTGCGATGGACCAATCCGGATAGGCCTTGGGTGGGTTCGGATGTGCCTTGTAATGAGATTGATAACCAACTTTTCGGGGCAAGTACTCGGGTTACCATTAGTGTGGGCGCACAACTTTGTTTTGGCATTCTTCATGGCTGCATGGACATGCTCCTAGAGATATGGCACCGGCCATGTTTAAACTAGCATGGAGAAAGAATAATAATGTGGCTGATGATCTCAATAATCAAAATTGGACGCGTGGGTTATGACGAATGTCTTCGGCTGACGACATGGCACAATTTATCAGTCTATGGGGTTTGGTTCAGGATGTGAATCTGAATGATGTGGCTGATTCAATCATTTGGCGGTGGACGATGCATAGCAGTTACACGGACAAATCAGCTTGTGTTGCTCAATCTAGAGGAGCCTTTTGCACAGGCAGAAGGGAAACACCACCTCTTTGCTTGGTTAATGATTCAAAGCAAGCTTCTTACTACGGGTAGACTTCTCGCTAGAAATTGGCATTGCAATCCGATTTGTGTGCTCTGCGATGAGGTGTCAGAAACAACGACACATCTTTCCTGTAATGCGTTTTTGCCCAGGAGGTTTGGGACTTGGTCTCTCTGTCGGGGTTCTCTACGTGGCGGTACATTTGTATCTGTCGGATTGCGTCTTGCCCTCGACGGTTGAGCAAATGGGGGTACACAGGATTTATACTGGTTCGGGCCTCCGATGAGTAACACCCTACGTCCGATTTCAGGTGTTGTATTATTTGCGCCGATTTGTGGTAGGGGTACAAATGGGCGAGAGGGACGAGTTCCCAAGTCTCAGTCTAGAAGCCATGGTGGAGGTCGAAGAAGAAGGAGTGCTCCTCACGGGAGAAGGAAGAAGTCAAAGTAGGAAAGTTCTCTCCACGTGAGGACCCTTGCTCTCCCTTTATCAGACAAAGGGTGCAGGCTACATTAGTGAAGAGAGAGAGAAAGAGGCGTGCATGCTGTCGCAATTGTAAAGGGGAGGTCTTTTCCCATGCCGGGTCCCACCGCCTTGGTTCTTCTTTTGGCATTGATGTGTGATGGCCCTTGACACTGCATGCATACTTCTGAAGTCTTCCATCGGAAGTGGCTTGTACGTGAGGTGATGGAGGTGGTCTTTGGCCGCTTTTCCTTCATGAAAATAATTTCGGAATACCCTTGATTTTGGAGCCGCTTTTCCTTCATGAAAATAAATCCGAAAGCCACCAAAAAATATCTTGCCGGGGTCATCGAGCTTTGATAGTCGTTCAGTGTCGCTATCTTTAGGTACCCATAATATAGGGTCCCGTCACTCTCGGTGGTGAATTACAGTTCCAGAGGTGAATGCTCCATTTGAGCTTTGGTGAAGCAGTTACTTGTAGGGGTTTTCACGACGGGATCAACGTCCGGCGGCTGCAGTACTCATCTACTCATGGCGGTTTTCAAGAAATTTCAGCTTTGCCGACAACAGTTTTCCAGTGTATCAAGGAGGAGATCAAGTTAAGAAGCGGTGCTTGTGGTGCTCCAAAGTTAGTTTGGTTATATAATGTTCGCAGTTTGGATGGGTAGAGTTTTTAAGTTATCTTGTAATCACAACTTTGAACATCTTTGCATGCTTCTCCTTAAATAACATGGCTAACATGGCAGCCCTCCTGTCGTATTTTTTCAAAGGAAAACAATATATTTTGGCACGGTAAATAATAAACATGTTTTTGGCACGGATCGGATGGATCAACCATGCAGCAACGCCTCGATCGGCGACGCATGCATCTGATGATGATGACGGCAGCCGCCCTGCCGTTCGTCGTCAGGCACAGTTGTGCGTGCGTGCGTGCAGGGGCGCGGAGGCACGGGGGACGGGGGGCGGCTGGCCCCCCCTGATGCTGCCCACAGTCCACAGCCATAGCAGGCTAGCACCGTTAAATATTTTGCTAATGACAGATTAGCACTTCCCCTGAAGCAAGATAGTTATTTGATACATGATTTCACTTCCATTCCGTATGTACCGAGACGTCACCATGCGCCGGCACCTATGGATGTCATGCAAATTACTAATGAAATTAATCAATCGACTCAAACAAAATATTCTGTGTCACCAATGCAAACCTATCATTATTCTTTGTTATTAAGGTTCCTGTGTTACTAGTAGTGGTCGATGATCTCAATTAATAGCATCACTAAGTACTTGATTTACAAATATTTGAGTTATACAACCTAATCACTATTACAAGGCAATATGTAGGAGGATCCATTCTATGTATTACAATCAAACATATGGTTTTGCAAATCTGTTTTTAGAATAATTTGTTGTTCATGTTATATCAAAGTCCTTGAAAAAAATTATTCGATCGTTTTCTACTCGGCATCTCGGCCCCTCTATGGTCAAATCCTGACTACCCACTGCATGCGTGGCCCTGCCGCCGGCCGGGCAGCTGACAGCATGATGCATAGTTGTGGCCGGCTGTGAAGTCTGTTGGGGGGACCTCAGCTCCGATCCATGGCTGTCATGCATGCATGCTGCTGTTGGCCGTCTAGCAGCTCGTGACCGGGGGGGGATCGGAGGAGCAGTGGCGAGACTGACGCCGCGCGCGACAAGCGCAAGGGGTACGACGCCAACAACAAACAAATTAAACCCAGCGCGCCAGCCACGGGGCAGGAGTGATTTTCTTGGTGAATAGTATTACAGTTACAGATATAAAAAAATTTATTGCATCAGATTTACGATAGTCTTTTTGGGCAGAAAAAAAAAACTTACCCAGTTGACAAGTCTATCGCCTTGGCGCGGGCTAGAAAGTTCTCTCTGCTGTAATGGGCCTCCGCTCAGTGTCCCAATTATTGGGCCTTTTAGTCAGTCAGAATTGGAAAAAGTCTGTTTTACCTCCCTGGACACAATGTCAAGTCCACATTTCCTCCCTAGACACGAAAACTGGTTGAACTGCCTCCCTCAA
Organism: Cenchrus purpureus; assembly: GCA_022644695.1. Lineage (NCBI taxonomy): Eukaryota > Viridiplantae > Streptophyta > Magnoliopsida > Poales > Poaceae > Cenchrus > Cenchrus purpureus. Next base: position 106,320,904 of record CP053459.1, read on the forward strand.
CTTTCAAAACCGTACAATTTACCTCCCTATCTTGGTTATAAACGGTTTTCAAAGGTGGTTTTGTCATTTTCAATTAAAAATAAATCTTATAAATACTTAATAAGGTTATTAAACCACAAAAAAATTCTTAAGCTTCTATAAATTATGAAAAAAATCTTAGAGATGGATGGGATGCAAATTTAAATTTAGCTCTACCAAAATGAAAATATATCCAAAAATTAACAACATATATTAAAATATTTCAATCTTTATATAGTTGGATCTTGAATACTTTTTGTAATAAAAAATGAAATGAAGCTAACATGAAAAGATTCATCAAAATGCATAAATGCATTCAACATTAATATATGTTACATTTATGATGGTTAATGTATTCATGTTATATTTATTTGATGTTTTTATTACAAAAATTATTCGATCCAATTAGAAAATTTTATGATGGTTAATTTTTTTGATATATTTTCCTTTTGCTAGAGCTAAATGTAAATTTAAAAAATATTATAGACATTGTCACTAGTTTAAAATATTTTATTTAGATTTCTTGCATCCCATCTCTAGGATTTTTCTCATGATTTTTACAAGCTTAGTAATACTTTTCATGGTTTAATAACTTTATTAAGTATTTATAAGATTTATTTTTAATTAAAAATGATAAACCACCTTTGAAAACTGTTTATAAACAAGGAAGGGAGGTAAATTGTACGGTTTTGAAAGTTGAGGGTGGCAGTTCACCCGGTTTTTGTGTTTAGGGAGGAATCATGAAACTCGGCCCTGTGTCCAGGGAGGGAAAACAGACTTTTTCCGTCAGAATTTGTACGGCTGGTGAAGCCCATTTCACCAGGCAGGTCTGCCTTCTGTCTGCTCTCGACTCTCGTTCGGCGGGTTCACCCCCTTCCCCCTGATCTCTGTTCCTTTCCTGGCGGCGACGACTGGCCGAGCGCCGGCGCCATTCGCCGGGCCCATTTCCCGTCGACGAGCACCCACCACCACCACTCCACCAGGTATGCCCGTTGCCCGCCCTTTCCCTTCCCTTCCCTTCCTGCTGTGCGAAACGAATCTGACCAAATTGCGTTCGGATCCGACCCAGCGCGCACCCATGTCTTACGCTGCGTCATCCCCTGCTTCCCGTGGCGCCCGCTCCCGCTCCTGCTGAAGCCATTGATGCTGAGGACGTTGGCGGTGGTGGCGCCAGGAACCAGAGCAGCAGCAGCATCATGGTGGTGTTGACAGCCGAGGCCGTCTGCACGAACGGTGGCCCTCAGAGGGGGGTGCTGGCTCCCGGCCTTGCTGCAGATCGGGGAGGCGACACCGTCGAATGCTCCAGCTCGTTCGGGGGCACCAGCTCCGGGCTCGAGGGTGAGGCCGATGGGAGTGAACCGGAGGTGGATTCCGTCATTTCAGCAACTCGTGCTGATGGTGGTGGGTACTGAAGCTGCCTAGGTGAGTCTTTTTCATCAGCTCCTCGCGTGCTCTGAATGTTATTACTGATGTGATGGTTGCGCCGTCCTGGTTCGTGGTAGGATGAACAGGTGTAGGATTATGCTAGGCAGTTTAGTTGCTGATGTGTTTCGTTGTTTATTCCGTGCGTGCTCGGTGACAAAACATAAGGTTTTGGTAGGGTTTTGACTTTCAGCTCGTATACTATGTGGTAATTATTGCGCCTTCCTGTCTGTGGAAGTGACAAGAAAAGTTGGATCAATGTACTTAATATGGAAAGAAATGATTCATTGATGTAGTATTGTATCATGTATGCGTAGTAACTACTGCTTTGTCATAAAAAATCACTTTTTTGGGGGTTAAGAAATTCTAGCTTTGGGTTTCAAATCCATGAGTAGATATCGTGTACTGATGGGAACCATCATTGATCTTTAATGCTGTAAACCACTATTGATTCCTTTTTGTGCGTGTCAGGATTGTATATCGTGTTTCATGCTTATTGCCTTTCTTTGGTAGTGCTTCTGATTCATGCATGTTTATTTCTGATAGTCATGCTTTAAAACTGCAATGTGTAGTCATGAACAAGGAAAATTGAAGTTGAGCTACTCTTGTGAGTGCTTCAAACTATTAGCTTACCTGTCATTTTACGGTATAACTAGAATATCATTGTAACAAGCAGCTACTTGGTGTATTCTTGTAATATATTGCTATAATGTAAAGTTTTGTTATTCTGATAAACTTCTTTTTTTGGGGCAAATTTTGTGATATGGGATCGCCCTTCAGAAGGAAAAAAGTGACATACGGGTGGAGGAATTCTGTTCTTCCAATTCTGTGGAGATGCCAGTGGTTAGAGTTGCGTATGAAGGAGCTGTCATCTCAAGTATCAAAGTATGACTGGGAGCTTGCTCTAATCAAGAAAGAAAAGGAACTACAACAAGTAGTAAACAAAGCAAATGGTTCTAGGTTGGAATCAAGGCAGATTATGAAGAGGAGAAAGAGGAAGAGACATGAAGAAAATGTGGATGCGGCCTTGTACATCAACAAGCACCAGATATTGTCATACTATCATGGTCCGACATCCAATTATGTCTACCTTTTTGTAGGGATAGGACATCAATTTATTATCCATGTTGATTTTGCACCTAGTTTAATTGTTAATTGTAAGAATCTTTCAATATTTCGCAGATAAGCAAAATAGAGCTGAAACTGGTGGCATCTTAATTGATGACGATTGTGGCAGTACAGGTACGAATTTGCCCATCTGGTCAAACTTTTTAGTGGAGTTAAAATGGAAAGCTTGGTATTAAGCATGGTTACATTAGACCGTGTTAGCTCTAGACCTGGTTGTGAGAAAAAATATTGCTTTGTGAGATACCTAATGTAGCCCATCCCATTTTTTACTCTGTTTTGGACATTAACAGTACACTATGCGCACCTTTGATTTTTCTAAAATGTCAGTAAAACTATGTAAAAAATAATTGCTTGAAAGCGGTTGACATGGAAAATCTACTAATGCCATTTTAGTGACAAATTTTAATGCTATACTTTAGTGGTCAATGTTTTAAAAGTTTGATTGCATGGATCCTGCAAACAAATATGTCTGGTTGAAGCGACCGAGCTCTTGTGTTGGTGGCTACATGCTATTTTATCTTAATAATAATACCTCTCCTCATTGTTTGTGATGTAAACAAACAACCTCCATCCAAGTATATAGTGTATTTTATTTTGAGACAGTTTTCAAAACTACACTCCTTTTTTTTACCAAGATTCAAATTACATTTTGACCACTGTTTTTATTGTAGTATATTTATTCTTATGTATAAAATGAATATAGATTAAAATAAAATTGAAATATGAATGTATCTGTATAATTTAATGCACTAGACATACTTATTGTTTGGCCAAGTCAAAATATACAAAGTTTGAATTTTCCCGAAACATGCATACCCAATATAATTTGACAAAGGGAGTAGTTTATATATCCATGTATGTTAAAATGTGTCTAACACCTTTCTGGTCCTCTATGGTTTCACTGGATTTTATTGTAGTATTCTCATTTTTGGATAGATTTCTGTGGACACATATAGCCACTTGGTGTTTAGTTAGATTGGCCACGCAGAAAATGCAATTAATATATATTCGCTCCCTAAGTAATTTTCATGCAAGTGTTAAATATGTATTGTATTTGGTTCATTCTTAATGCAGTTGATGGCTGTATCAGAGGTGGACTTGACACTATTACATTGCTCAATTCCGAGAATTATCATGCGATTTTTGAGCAACTCATTTTAAAGCACACACTCATGACAATTGACGGGCTCCAGTCCAGAGTTTATCTGCTGCAAGATCGTCTCAGCAAAGCTCATTCTGAAGGAGAAAATTTGGTGATTTCTGAGTACAGTACTCATGTCAGAGTGCCTCGGAAGATGCAGCATACTCAAAAGCACCCAATCTCTTATACAGAGTGTCGATGCACTAAACCACAAAAAAGGAAGAATCTAAACGTTTTGCTGAAGGATGATGATGGATCAGCTCTTGCAGTGAGACCTGCTTTGCCTGACAGGGAAACCGATGCTCATATAAAAGATGCAAATAGGAATGCTGAAGAAAGGAGTGGAGAGTGCAATCACTTGAGGGAGAAATACGTCACAATGGACCTACTCTTGGGTACTGATAATTCCATACCAAATGGTCACATTGGGGATTTATGCAAAGAAGTAAGTCTTTGGTCCTTTGCTAGTCTTATTCCTCTTTTAATTCTTTATCAGTGCTTGTTTTGATTTGGGTTGATCCTCTCAGTGTTACTACTTTCAAATTGGAATTTAGATAATCTTATATGCACACAGTAGGCATGGGGTGTGTAGACTATAGAGAAAATAATCAAACCTTTCCTGCATCTGTAAAATATTGTAGGTATTGTGACTTTCCTAGTTTACTTTTAAATAAAAAGTCTAGTCTCCATGTAAACAGATGCTATTGCCCTTTAGAACCTGGAATTTGTAGTTATATCTTGGACATGAGGTATGGATTCCATGTCAGATGTTTACATTAGTGACAAACTGATCTAAAATTTATCTAGATGTTTGTGACTTAGATTCATCCAGAACTCAATATCTACTGGGTCAGAATATATCCCTATGAATTTTGCATGTGAGAAAACAATTCATTTTTAACATTGTTTTCCAAATACACAGTACTAGTAATTTAGTAATGTTCTTGTGACAGTTTATTATACTCTTACTTTAGATGTGGAGCTGTTGCTGTGAGTATTTTATTTTCTAGAACTATTTTACTGATTCCGTACCATTTCCGAAAAAAGATGAACGTGTTTGCTTCTTGGTGAATATATTTGCACTGGTATTTAATTAATTTTACCACTATTTCGTTTTCGCAGAACACTTATGATATCCTCATAGACAATCAAGCAGCCAATATAGCACATCGGCAGTTCGGTAAGGCCAAGCATCTGCCTTCTGTAACTTCTTCCAAAGGCCCAGCAGAAGCGAAGAACATGTCTACTACGGCAGAAGTTAAGAACACTTGTGCTCTAGTTGATAGCACTCCTGCTCCAGCAGTGGAGCCTGTCTCCCCTCAGAGTAAGAAGGAGCTTAAACCTAAGAAGAAGAGGAAGAAAGGCTCTTTTTTGAGTATGAGGAAGAAGAAGAAGAAAAAGACCTCCAAAACACCTGCAAAGGAGAAAGCTGAGGGCACACCCTCAGCTGCAGAGAACAAAACTGGGAGCACACTCTCTGCTGCGGCAGTGGAGAAAACTGAGAGCACGCCCTCTGGTGCAATGGGGCTGGGAACCATGACTCCTCAGCGTCCTCGCACAGCTGGGAAGAAGCGTAAAAGTGTAAATGAATTTGCAGATGTGAAGAAGCGTGAATCTGCACCATCGAAGAAGCAGGAAACTGGGAGGTCGCCATCCTCAGCAGCAAAGAAGCAGGACACTGGGAAGCCATCCTCAGCAGCAAAGCAGGAAACTGAAAACCTATCCTCAGCAGCAAAAAAGCAGGAAACTGGGAAGCCTTCTTCAGCAGCAAAGAAGCAGGAAACTGAAAAGCAATCCTCAGCAGCAAAGAAGCAGGAAACTGGGAGGCCATCGTCAACAGCAAAGAAGCAGAAAACTGAAAACCCTTCCTCAGCAGCAAAGAAGCAAGAGACTGCAAACCCTTCCTCAGCTACAAAGAAGCAGGAGACTGAAAGTGCCCCCTTGAATGTGAAGACTGAGAAGGCTGTTCTGGCGGTGGCTGTAAATAGCAGGAGGAGCCAAAGGGTCCGGAAGCCCAAAGTTATTGCTGAATGAAGTAGAGACCTCATAGAGTCTGATGTGTATGTATCCTGTCGTCTGGCCGCCAAAGTTGGTGATCCTATCAACATAGGAAGTGACGGATCTGATGCAAGTTGTATATATCAGCTTTTGCCTAGCTAAAAAAAAGTATCAACCAACATTGTTGGTTGGTTGTTATTAATCCTTCTCATCTGGATACCAAACTAACAATGGACAACTAACAATGTCATGTTGTGTCCCCTCTATAACCCAAATGAATATTTTTTTTTTGAGAAAAATATGCCTTGCAATTGCAATTTGGTTTGCCTTTCCCTGCATGATTCCTCCGGGTAGTGTGTGATCTTTTCAATGCTGTCTTGATATGGTTGGAGTTTGCAGCTAAACAGCCCGTGTGATCACATCACACTGAAAGCAAGATTGACCGTTTGTTGGGGTGCTGCAATTGCAGTTATGCAGGACACTATGAATCAGTCCAGCTATTTTCACCGGTGCTGGCCGTAGCACGGGTGGCAGGCAGGCAGCCACGGTGCATTTATGAATCTACGGACTACGGAGTATGATGCAGCTGAGTTGCCCCTTCCTACCTGTGATGTGATGATGGATGAAGCTGAACTCTTGCCAATGCATCTGAAGATGCGAATGTCAGTGCCACCTGATTGGTAATTCAAGCGACTGAATTGTTTTTTTTTTATGTTTGAACTCGCCGGTAGTTAACGGGTCGTACCGGATCGGCGTCTGATTGGTAATTCAAGCCACCGGTGAGGCGGTAACGCAAAAGCCATTTTGGGCGTCTGATTGCCAATCCAAAACTTAACCAGGACTGCTAATTCTTCGTGCCTTCTTCTTTTCTTTTTTTTTTGCTAAAGAATTTCTCGTGCCTTCGGAAATGCGATAATAAAAAAAATGCCATTTATTAATGTCACTGTCCATGTGATGGCATGTAGTTCTTATGCATATTAATGTACAAAAAAAAAAGAGACATCTTTAAAAGGAAAAGTCGCACACGCACTGTCATACATAAAAGTTACTCTCTGCGTTTCAAATTATCACCATTTTGACTTTTTTAGATATTTTTTTTGTTATGCACCTAGATATATATTTATGTACAGATGCACACAGAATGTATCTAGAAAAGCTAAAAGAAAAGTAATTTGGAACGGAGGAGCAATAAATAAGTAGGGCCCATTATTTGACACGAGCAAACATCACTAATCCAATCATGCACCACTAAGGCATCTTCCTTAAGCTCCGAAAGCTTTCATGGGGTCCTTGGGGTCGATTTCTGGGTAGAGGGGGAGATCATATGGGAGGTTCTCCTTGCTGAAACCGATGCTTGCCAGCGTCTGCACCACCTCGTCGAACAGGATCTTGTTTCCAGTAGGGGTGAAGTGAAGCCCATCACTGCATCGAGGTGTAAAAATGTTACCTAGTGCTTGCACATCGGGAAAAAAAAACAGATGCGCAGATTGGAACAGATATCACACAATAAGCAATTTAGAATCCCAGCATAAAAAACAGAGATTTACATCACTTATTAGTGATTACAGAATGCCAGAATCTAAAAAACAATAATGGAGAAATCTAAAAGTGGCAATGTACAGGCTCCTTTAGCAATCATCAATATACTAGATAGTAGATACATATAACATTTAAAAAGAAAATCAATTGCAGTAGATTGTGTTGCCTCTTCAAATTTCAAAAACAGTGTGTCATATTAGCATAGGCTAATGGTCTTAGCTACAGCCAACAGAACAACCAAACTTATGCATAAGTTTGTTTTCCCCATGCACTACAGCAAATAGAAATATCCAGTGCACGTTGTTAATGATGGCGCAAAGAAATGTTCTGTCTGTCTGAAGGTAACTGAACAAATAAACCTTATATCCATCATTTTCTAGTGTCTTGGTTAGATGTACACAACCGAAATATGATATCCTTATTTAACTTCAGATTTTTTTTCCGTAATTTTGGATGTGTCATAGTCATACAATTATAATTATAATGCCAACTAAAACATGTTGAAAAGCTTTTGCGTTCAACTAGACCATTTTGTCTGGTTTTGCTATCCCAGAACATCTAAAGTAGGAAGCTGAAAATACAAAAGAAGGGGGAGAAAGATACAGAGTAACAACTGTTCATATAGCCTATCTGGATCATCATTATTCACATGGGTAATAGAAATAGATGCAATACCTTAATGCAGATGTTTGCCAATCTGGAAATTCCTGCATCTTTGTCCAAATGTCTATAACTGGATAACCCAATTCTTTGGCTACAGCTATGCATGCCTGTGCATAAGAGCCAGCAGCCTCATTGGTTCTTTCTGCTTGTCGTGAAGGGTCATCAACACCATAAACGTCTCTGCATAAGGGGACAGGTACAATCAGTATAGCTGCTTGAAATCTACTTTAGTAACGATGCATTTTGCAGATAATCAGATATCAGGACATGCCTAGAAAGACAGACACACAATCCGACTCCTAGAATGCACGTGCTTTGAGCGGAAAATGCAGGCGACATTCAAAGAATCCTATCTCATGGACTCTTGGACAAATGCATGTAAAGTCCAAAATAAGCATGTCCTGTCCTTAATAAAGCTGCTAGTCCGGCATTTCCCCTTTTTTCTCCCCTCAAAACTAGCATGCACAGGTAGGCTCTGAAATATATAGTGTTAAAAGACATGACTGTTGTGAGAAGATGCAACAGGGATGGCCCATGTGCAGCAGCTATCTGTGGTTGAGAAGACATCATCATTCAGCTTCTTATTTCTTTTCGCTCCTCCAGTTCTGCCTCTATAAGACCAAAATGGCATTTCCATTATCCTCACAAAAAAAAGGTATTTCCATTCCTGAAATGGGGTTAAGCTTTGCATCAAAAAAATCATTCATCGTTGTGATTCACACAAATATATGGATGCTCAAATGCTCAATAGATTCTTGTCTCAAAAGCTAGACGCACTAGTTCCAGATATAAAAGTGGCCAAGTGGGGTTATTTCTAGAAAGATTTTGCAGGTTCGTGATGGTTAGCAGTATCAGTATGGTTCTAAATGCATGCTGAGCACGTTTTTGCTTACCGGGTTCAGTGCATACTTACACGCATGCCATGACCGAATGCAGGAATAGCATATATGCATGACAGCAAAAGGAAGACGAAGATCAATGGGATTCAGTATAGGAAAGGCACCAATGATTTGATTTCTCTATGGTTGACCACTAGATTCCCTTCTGAAAGCTAAAGATCAGTAGATAATTCGGTGGATCCATTCCATTTGTAGCATCTTCAAAAGTGGATTTAATTATTTACCGGATTCTCGCTGTCTCGTAAATCGGTGGAGGAGTGATGAGTATGATAGCAGCGGAGGGCCATCGCTCCTGCGACCGAAGAACCAAACAACGGATACATACTCATGAGCGAAGAATAATCGAACATATCCGAATCTGAGAATCGCATGATCGCACAAGGCATCGAGCGAGACAGCGAACTTTCAGTATAAAACCTTGAAGTAGGCGCAGATGGCGCGGAGGTTGGTCTGGTACTCCTCGAGCGGCACGTTCTGGTGCGCCTGGACCTGGTCGGGCAGCGAGGCGTCGTTGGCGCCGAAGAAGACGGTGACGGCCGCCGGGTCCGCGTCCGCGTCCGCCGCGCCCTCCATGGCCCGCGGCAGCACCTTGAGCGCCCACCGCGTGTTGTACCCGCTGAGCCCGCGCAGCACCACGTCCGCCTGGATCATCAGATCAGAGGGCGGGCCGCGGGCGCGGGGCGGGAACCCCAGACAGTCACACAACACAAGGGTCAGTCCGCGGCGGCCGGCCGGCGGTGGCGCCGCCAGCCACAGAGGAATCGAACACGCGCGCGCAACACACGTACCTGACGGGCGAAGCGGTCGGTGAGCGCGGCGCCCCATCCGCCGGACTCGAAGGACTGCTCGGTGATGGAGTCGCCGAAGAGCACCAGCCGCTGCCGCATGGTGGATCGCTCGGATCGGGGATTCCGCCGCGCGGGCTCACTCTCGCAGAGCGCTTCGCTTCTTGGGATGCGGCTGTGCGGCGGGCTGGCACTGGCACTGGCACTGGCAGATGGCAGTGGCGGCTAGGTAGTAGCTAGCTCGTCATCTGGCGCAAGGTAGGTGGCCGCTGGTGGTGCCCGTGTGTGATCTGGTGGATGAGACAAATGAAGATGAGATGGAATCTTTAGGTGAGCTCGTGAGGTGACGAATTAAATTTGACTGGCGCCCGGCTGGCGAATCGTTCGCCACCGACGAGCATATTCGGCTGTTCGCCGTCCGCGAGAGATCTGCTTTTCCGACGAGCCGGTGTGGTTGGCTAGCCAGGACCTGAGGCACGCGCACATGGGGTCATGATGACTTTTATAACGGAACAGAGATCCAACTCTTAGATATTTTTTTCCCGAAAAAAGCAAAACCCACGAAGATTTGTTCGGTCCATTTTATCCATCCCGTTTGTAGTTTCAATTGAAATACGTACGTAGAGGTTTTATAGTCAGTCTCAGAGACGTAGATATCAAATATACACGAAGCAGCGTCAATAGAACTTCAAAATATGCATCGGCTGGGTGTATGTACGCCTAAAACCGATCAAATTTCAATTAACAAGCGTACTGGCCGTAGCAAATCTATTTTTTTCATGAAAGCTAAACCATAGTACGGAGTATAATGTTTTGAAATTGATGTTGCTACCTCTTTTGAGCCTCTCTCCATTCTTCATATTTTCTACAATCTGAGTGTAGGGTTTATTGAAGTAAGGCATTCGTAGTGGCGAACACAGGGATGAGTTAGCAAGCCAGCTGCAATGCCGTTTTCTTGCACGCCAACAAACTGATGTGGCAAACACCATCTTTATGTAATTTAATCACGACTCTTAGACGCCTAAAAAGACAGACAACCTTTTCTCTCCATAACGCTCGCTTTATTAGGTGGAAATGCTCGATCAATCATTTGGTACTATCCAATTAATTACTAAACCATTTGTCGTTACTATATCTAAATGCACACCATCATCTATGAATCTAATAAAGCCAAAACAACCTATAATTTGAACGGAAAGTAGGAGCATGTAGTACTTAGATACTACATCGGTTCCAAATGTATGTTGTTTGATTTCTAGATTCATAAATATTATGCATCTTTATCATACACTTATCTGAATGCATGATAATATCAATGAATTTAGAAAAGTCGACTTACAATTTAAAACGGATGTGTTTTTTTAAAAGTATCAGATAGTAGATGAAATACTTTCACATCAATATTACTTACTGTTTGAATTTCGAATCGGACTACACAGATCACTGGAGTGACGATCAGTTTTTTTTTACCAACAATGGAAAGGAGACAAGCAAAACAGGGGGCCAAAACAGAGCAAGAGGCAAAAAAAAAAAAACTGGATCTCTCCCTCGGCAGTAGTGCCAGCGCTGCCCCACCAGCGCAGCACCAAGCCCTCACCGAACCCCGTTTCGCCTCCTCCGCCCAAAATCCCCAAATCGCCGCCTCCGATCCGCCGCCGTCCTCGATCCGCCGCCGCCGTTGACCCGCCCAGAATGGCCTCCGGGCCGCCCTCGCCGTCCGGCAAACCCTACTCCCGCAAATCCCACGCCAGCTCCAAGGCCCCAGCGTCCCTCCTTCGACTCCCACAGCAACGGCCAGCTCCTCCCCACCGTCACCTTCTCGCTGCCCTCCACGCCGGCCACCCGCCGGGAGCTCCGCCGCCGCCTCTCCGCCGAGCTCGCCCAGGTCCGCGCCGCCTCCAAGCGCCTCAGCTCCCTCCCGGCTCCCGCCCCCTCCTCCGCGCTCTCCGCCACCGACCCTTCCACGCCGCTCCCGCCGCACCCGCCGGCGTCCAAGCACAAGTCCAAGAAGGGCGGGGCGCCCCTGCACCCGCACCTCTGCGCGGCGCAAGCTCTACGCGCCCGTGTTCAAGACCTGCGCCGCGGTGCTCGCCAGGCTCATGAAGCACAAGCACAGCTGGGTGTTCAACAAGCCCGTAGATGCGAGCGCGCTAGGCCTGCACGACTACCATACCATCATCACCAAGCCCATGGACCTCGGCACCGTCAAGTCAAAGCTGGCGGCAGGACAGTACAAGTCCCCACGGGAGTTCGCCGGGGATGTGCGTCTGACGTTCCAGAATGCCATGACGTACAACCCCAAGGGGCAGGACGTGCACTTCATGGCCGAGCAGCTGCTGAACATGTTTGAGGAGAAGTGGTCCGAGATTGAAGCCGAGGTAGCGCAGCTATCACCACAGCCTCCCACACCGTCGTCGGCTGCACCCAGAAAACCAAAGGAGATAGATAATTCTAGGGTGCTAGAGAGGTCGGATTCAACTGTCCATGCTGCTGCTGGGATGGAGGCTACACCGAAGACACACACTGGCAGACCCCCTGTTTTGAAGAAGCCCAAGGCAAGGGAGCCAAATAAGAGGGATATGACCTTCTGGGAGAAGCGGCTTAGCAATAATCTCCAGGATTTGCCACCAGAAAAGCTAGACAATGTTGTTCAGATCATAAAGAAGAGGAACCTCTCACTCAGCCAGCATGATGATGAGATTGAGGTTGATATTGATAGCTTTGATGTTGAAACATTATGGGAGCTTGATAGATTTGTGACAAACTATAAGAAGAGTATTACTAAGAAGCGGAAGGCTGAGCTTTCGGCAGTAAGGCCAGATGGGGCTGAGGTTGAGGCTGAGGCTGAGGCTGAGGCTGAGCCGAGCCAGAACTGGGAGCCTGAACCTGAGCCTGAGCCTGAGCCTGATCAGGAGCTGGAGAAGATAGAGCATGTAAGGCAAGATGAGGCAGATCAGGATCAGATTCCTGCAGTACAAGAACTGGTATGATTTTGGTTGTTAGTATTGGTGCCTGCATTAAGTTTTAGGTAATGCTTTCCATTTGGTCCTTATTGCTGTCTTGCTGGATTCCAGAACCAGAAGCAGTTGACGTTGAACCGCAACCACCTAAGGATAATGCAGCAGGTAGGCAGGACATGTGTCTTTAGGACATTTTTGCAGCTATGTTCGTTCTTTCTGTTCGAGAAAGAATAACCACTTGTGCCTATTATCTTCTGTTCTTATCACTGCAAAATAATCGACTAAGTATACTCAACTACAGATGACAATGAGAGATACGTGGGTGAATCATCACCGGGCCATTTGGAAGATCAGAAGGGAGAGACTGCTGGTAGATCAAGTAGTTCTGGAAGCTCTAGTAGTGACTCGGGTTCGTCCTCTAGCGGTAAATGTTCCTTATTTTGCAGATATCATACAAGACAATCTTTTCGATCTTGTATTCTTCTTTATAAAGGTTAGGTTAGGAAGTATTTAGGAAACACATGAATTTACTTTGAGAAGCATGTGCAGATACGGATACAGATAGTTCATCAGCAGATGGCTCTGATGCACCACAGTCACCCAGAACGTAGCCCAGGTATATTTCTCGAACACAGGTATATTCTACATTAATGGAGCAATCACTTGCATATATTGTCCAATAACTTGGTAAATTCTTCAAATTCAATAAACATTTTTGGAGCTACAAATCACTAGAGCTACCAAGTCTGTACTGTGGAAGGAACCAATTAATTAGTTAATTCCTTTTTGCTAGAAAGCTTCTGGATGGATATTTTTCATCTAACTTACAGAAGATGCTGATTGATAAGCTCACATGAGCAATCCAGAATTCATCTATCTGGGTCATGTATTGAATTTGCTCAGCCATCAATCCTAAATATTTTCACCTTTTTTTCCATCTGCATAAGCCTTAGAAATGGAATTCCATAGACCAGTGTGATATCTTATGCCTCTGTATAGTTGAATGTTAGCAAGATGCAAACTGTTGGCTTTGTCCTATAGTTTCTGCACAAGAACATGGTAAGAAATAAATGTGCAGGCTTGGTGGTGACTTTCTTGGTCATTCTACTAGGAGTACCAGTACAAGTAGCTTCCTTTGTTGGTTGTAAGTAAAATTAATTAGCATTTAGTTGGTGATAATCTGTGGTGTCAATCTACTAATTTTAGTTTATATCTGGGAGTCGCCATTCACATGATTTTAGTCTGCAAAGGCTTTTATTACTGTGATCTTAAAACAATGCATGGTAATAATTCTCCCAACTAAAGAAAGTGCGCATGTTGGTTGCAGAGGCACTTTTAGGTAAGCATTAAAGGTGTCCCCTAGATAAATTGTAAATGGTTGACAAAGTCAAAGTTTTCACACTAACGGCATAGCAGAGTTCTTAATGTTTTCCTCGCATATAGCCCAGAGCTATTTTTTGTGTGTGCCAACTGTTTGTCTTATTGCATATTTAATGTCACATACTCATACGTGAAGTGGCACATTGTACTGTACGTATACGCGAATTTAAAGTCATGCTGTTAATTCGTAGTAATATTTGATTAGTCTACTGTTATTAACCTAATTTTTGTATGGCAACTCAAAGTGTTCCAAATGATCCTATAGGTGTTTCTGATACTGCCAATATTTATAATTCATACCTCATTTAATTAGGTGCGCCTAGATACAATTGTCCTTCAAAACTATATAAGCACCTTTGTCTCAAAAAAAAAACCTATATAAGCACCTTCTGTATGATTTGTTTTTTCTTAGTACAATACTTTCTTTGTTTCGTTGTGACTCGTGAGCATCGAGTACTCTAGGCTCTAGCCCTCCACATTGTCTTTATGACAGGTATCAGATTTACGATCCAAACTAATTTGATCTCGTTACCTTTCCTTTTCGTTTTCTTCTTGCTACCCAGTTTCACGGTTTGATGTTTCTTTGCCTCTGTGTGGCTCTGGTTTCAGCTGTAGCACCAAACTAGTATAAAAGATGCATGTTAGGAATTAAGATCTCTTGGGTTTGTACACCAAACTAATATAAAAGATCCTTGTTAGGAATTAATGTATCCTGAAATTGTACTGGTGTCCTCATAATTTGAGCAACAATGGGTGGTCAATTGTATGGATTCTGCTTTTTGGCGTACTTTGGGTTGGTTGTTTGTTAGCCCAATTTTAACTATATTTGGAAAACACGAGAGGAAGGTATCCATATCGTAGTTGTATGATGTCTACTTTTTTTTTTTATTTCTAGTAATAGGCTTGATTGATATCCTTTCCCATTTTCATCATCTGTCTATATATGGCCATGCTGGTCTAGCCCATCGAGAACTGCTAATTTTTGCCATTGGTAGAAAGTTTTGCAGTTCAGACAACAAAAATTCTGCAGTTATGTTGTGGGTCATTTGCAAACATAAATTGACCTGAAAACATGTGATTGTGATGTTCAAATTCCGCACTTACTAGTCAATGTATCATCAAGGCCAAGATGTAAAGATTGGACCTGATTTGCTTCTTTTTATTTTTGCATTTTACCTTTTCTTGAGCTTAGAGAAGTACTTGATTGTCTTATTCTGTCAATTTTTTCTACCTTAGAGGCATGCATCAGTCCTCCATGTCCTTTGGTGAATGTGATTGGGCATTTTTTGTTGTCGCATAGTTTGTCATGCGCAATGGGATGCAGATCTGAAACCAAATGGGCTGTAGATGGCTTGATTTAATACATTACTACGAATTGTTAGACTGGAATTTGCTTTCCTTTCTATTACTAGTACTATTGCAAGACTTAAGGTTATAGCTTGTTTGCCCGTTTGTCATTATTAGTGATTATTTCAGGTAGCTTTTATTGCCAAAGGTTGTTGCTCATAAAGCAAGAGTTAGTTAAGCTTTTAAACAAATCATGGCAGGGAAATGCGGATGTTTCCAGTCTTACCTTCTTCTGAAATAATACATTTAGCTTCTGATCAGAACCACCAACTATATGAAATAGTAAAGCAATTAAATTGTAGCTAATTCCATGATCACACAATCACAAAACTGACTCTGATTTCCTTTGCAGGTGTTGATGTTAGACTGGAAAGGCCATAACTCCTTAGCTCACCAAAGATTCTAGCGTGAAATTGTCGGCGAGATTGTTGTAAATTTTGGTTATGTAGGAACCCTAACCATTGCCATCTGCCATGCTGTTGTCGTTTTGGTCTCAAAAGTGGTTGCGCGGGATAGCTCATGCATGCCCAATTCATCTGCACCACTATTTGCAGTCATGTACTTATTGTAGATTGCCGTGTTTACCTAGTCGTCGAGCCGGAAGTTACCTCACATTGGATAGGAAGAAACCTGCAAACTGGGGGCAGTAAAACAAGCGGTGGGGTGAAGACCAGGAATCTGGAGGCCTCGCCCTGTTGTAAGGTTGTACAATTGCTATAGTTGTGTAATTTCTCTTGGTGTTTGCATTAGCATTGATCATTTTTTGGAGGGTCTTCGGTTGCACTGCCTCATCAAATAGTGCTGCGCATTTTGAAGTATGAAGTATGAACTGGATTCGTCTCATTAATGGAGAACAGCTCCATTGTGACTGCCTGACTGGTACAGAAAGAAGTCCAGCATTCCAGCACCCTGAGCTTCATTGTCCTGTGTACGACCTCCAGAATGCAGATGTTTCTGGGTTCTTGTTGGATTGCTCTGCCACATCGCTGGCAATCTTTCAATTCTGAAGCTGGCTGAACATCTGTTGCGCGACAGGTCGTGTTTGAATGGAGAATCTGAGCATGTGCCGGATGGATCTACCTTGTCCTGCTAGAACAGTATGAACTGGATGATTTCTCATGAAATTGTCACTTTCAAGCAGGACAGAGACACAGAGTGTTATGTTTGTATTTCCCATGAAAAATTGCAGGAATAGGACTCTTTTGCTGAAATTTGCGCGAGAAGTTCACAGTTCATCGTTTTTTCGCAGAACCCAGGAAATTGGACTGGCTGGGGCTTGCTGCATCGGCGAACGAATCGCGTTATCCCGGGGAGGTCAGAAACAAACGGCACCGGGCCACCAAATGCTCCCGCTCCGCCGCCTCCCCCCGCTCCCACTGCCACGCGGGCCCGCATCCCGCCGCCTCCTGTCCGCCGCGGCATCCGCCGCCGCAGCCTCGCCGCTCCCATGGCCGGGCCTCCACGCCTGGCGCCGGGCGCCGCCCAGCGACCTCCGCACGTGGGGCCCCGACGGCCCCTGCGCCTCCGACGCCGAGGAGGCGGCTGGGACCCCGCCCGAAGCTGACGCCGGTGCGGGCTCGTCGCTGGCGGAGATGGGGGCGCTGGTGCTGTCCACCGCCGACCCCCTCGCCAAGGCGCGGCTCACGCACGCCGCCTTCTCCCGCTGGGCCGCCGGGCTCCCCGTCGGCCAGGCCACGGCCCCGACCACCCCGCCAGGCCCGACAAGCCCTCGTGGTAGGCGCTCTGCCGCTCCATCTTCGGTTTTCGCATTTCATCGAGCAGGAGGTGGGTGACTGGGTGCTGCCTGCTCCTGCTCTCGCTCCCGTGCAGGTGACGCAGAAGGAGATCACCACGCACAAGGAGATGCGGGTGCCGCTCAACGCGTACATGCTGCACAACCTGGCGCACGTCGAGCTCAACGCCATCGACCTCGCCTGGGACACCGTCGTGCGGTTCGCGCCGCTCAGGGACACGCTGGGGATGGCTTCTTCGCCGATTTCGCTCGTGTGGCAGACGACGAGCCGGCACTTTCGGTGGTACTCGCAGCGGCTAGCTGAGCTTGGGTTCAGGTGAGTGGTGCAAAATGCAGAACCAGCTACCTTCTTCGATTCCGTGGTACTATAATTTGTAAAACGTCTATACCATGTATTCATGTGTCACTAGTCGAGGAGGAAATCACATGTCCACCTATAATATTGCCTTTATACATGGATGGTCACTAGTCAGAGGAGGAAATCACATGTCCGCCTATAATATAGCCTTTATACATGGATGGCGACTTTTGTAGTGAATGGTGAGCGATGCCATGTTGCTTTAAGATGTCATTATATCTTTCAACAGTTATGGTGATATGCCGGTTCACAATCTTCTTTGGAGGGAATGTGCAAAGTCGTCAAGTGATGTTTCTGCACGATTGGCAGTGATTCCTATGGTTCAGGTGCCACATCAACACTGTTTCCTTATATGTCATGCTTATCATAATAAATACATGTTTAGTTTTAGTTGATTATTTAACTTGTTATTAGTCTACAGCTGGTACTAGTAGGTTCATGTTTTTGGTGTTACTTTATTTGTTACAGTTGACCAATATGTTGATTATTAGAGCTTTGATAGGAAGCTAGAGGCCTTGATGCTGGACCACGATTAGTCCAAAGGTTATTTGGTTTTGGCGATCATCGATCAGCAGATATTGTGGCAAGAGTAGCAGAGGAAGAGCTTGCACATGTTTCTGTAGGTTTGTATTGGTTTCTGAAAGTATGCCAAATGATGGGTCGTGATCCTGGTGATACTTTTAAAGGTTTGCCTCACCTAATCGTCTAGAGTACTGTATATGCATATACAAAAATTGTGTTGCCTAATGCAATATTCTTAACATTTCAGACTTAATAAAGGAGTATGGTGTTGTATTGAAGGGTCCATTTAACTATCCGGCTCGTGCTGAAGCTGGTATACCTAGAGACTGGTAGGTCCTGACTCGGCAGTGTATATCTACAAGCATTTGACAGCTATAAGAGGCTTAATGCTTTTATTATTTCAGGTATGATGAGAAGTTTAAACAGGAATCTGCACAGAAACTTGAAGAGGTGAGAGACTGATTAGTTTTTGATGTTGATGTTTTGTAATGAACTTAAACTAATAACATGTCCTTGACAGGTGCATGATAGACTAGCTTGTATTGTTGAGATGGAGAAAGAGAATACAAGTTTGAATGGTTAAGTTCCACTTGATGTACATTACAGACTGGGTAGGCACTCTACTTTTTTACCATGTGTAAACTTACTCTTCTTGAACTCTAAAAAATCTACTTGGTTTATTTTTCATATAAATTCTCAACAACCTTTTTTTCTTCGGTTTGATAGATAAACTTGACCATCTATCCACCATCAATCCAGATCATAAACTCTTAGGTTTGCAGGACAAAATTGTATATTCTGACAACTATGCTCTAACTTTCTAATGGTCTATAGTCCATACTCCATAACCTGTAAATGGTCTAACATTGAAATTATCTCTAGAATGCGTGGAGAAGAAACAGACTTCTCCATAACTTAGTATAGTATCACATTTCTATTTGAGTAGCACTGAATAGTATTTGATCTTGACCATTTTAGGTTGTTCTTGCTGGAGTGGAAGATAGTTAATAGTCAATGCATGGTATACAACTCATCTGTGTATGCTTGCAAAATGCAAAGATACCTTCTGTCAAGTGGACACCAGATCTTGTAGGCTGGAAACAGGAACCAGAAGCTGTAGGTCGCTGGATTACTTGAAAGATCATTCGTGGTGGATTTGGATTGGTAGAACAGAGACAATTCAATTCTTCATTCTGCTGCTAGCTTAGTGAGATACAGCCTGTCGTCTCCAGCCCTGTAATTTTTCATCCATGGCTGTACTGGTTATCATGTACTCCCTCCATCCATTTACCCAAGGCCTATTTGCACTTGACTCAAAGACTAAGGAAAAAGTCCCTCCTGTCATTAATCTCATGAGAAGCATGTAAGAGGAATTTATTGCTTTCAGATGTCAAAGCGACGATTTAGTGTTTTCCAATGCAAAAACACAAATGGGTCTTGCATAAATGGAATTTTCAGATTTCAAAATAGGCCTTGGATAAATGGATGGAGGGAGTATGGATGATTCCGCATCATCACTGCAAAGCTTTACAATCAGGAATTCATGATTAGTGTAGTCAGTCCAACAAGGATGTGTCATGGAACATCGCTTTATTATTATTTTTCTACGCATTTTGATTGAGCAATTATTGAATTGGGATGATCTGGATGACAGGTTGTATATGAGTACGTGGTTAAATTTCTGTCTCCACAGATTGGTTTATATTCATATCTGACTTTTGCGAGAAGTAGCAGAGTGATTTGTTGGCAGCTTCGTGGAATCTTGAACTGTTCAGTTTCGCGCCTGAGCGCCTTGTACCGATTAGTGTTGGTGGAAAGATGACTGATCAATGTTGCATTGATGGTGATTAGTGTTATTTCAGTGATGACAAGTAAACATGAAGAAGCTGCATCTGAAAAAAAACGGAGATGTGAAAACCGATTGATTACTTCTTGCCAGGCCTTGGTTGATGAATGAACGGGAAACCTGGTAGGTACTGTGCTACTGTGGAGTAGGAGGACATTTGGGCAGACGACAGCGCATCGAGGTGGTTTTTGTCAGGATGGATGCAAACATGCAAGTGGAAACGAGGTTCTGCCAGAGTGCCGGATCACATCAAGATCATCATCGTTCAAGTCGGATTACTACTGGATCAGAGACTTGTGGATTGTTCCATCTGCTGCCGGCTGCCAGCTCAGTGATGAACTGACAACATGTCTCGATCAGCTTCTGAAATAGCATTGCGCTGCTGGCCCTGATGTTTACCTATAGATAGCTGGGATTCCGTATCATCGCGAAGCTCCTCAATTGACCATCTTTAGTGCACGCATGTGTCACGCAAGATTTGTCTATACTTTCCTGCCAAATATGTTCGATCGAGAAATCATTGAATGGTTGGGATGATCCGATCCGGCTTGCCCCAGGCCCCAGGGCGTAGAATTCAACGAGTAACGTGGGACTGTGGGAGCCAGGCAGTGGCGAGCGACTGGCCAGCGAAACCGCCACGGCCGCCGGACCTTCTCCATTCTCCTGACCGCCCAACCAACCACCACATGGCATGGGGGTGTCACCTGGAACCTGGCACGTCCCGTTCCGTTCCAAGCCAGGACCAGACCAGGAGTAGGAGGGGCGGCCAAACCACGCGCCGCCACGCGCCCGCGGGCACCGGCGTCACCACGGGTGAAGTTCGGTCACGTGTGCCGCCGAGCCGGCGGCGGAACCGCGCTCCACGAGTCAAACTCCACCCACGAAACGAAACCCCGTGACGTGACCGGGTGCGCGTCTGGCTTTCAGGCTCTTGGTGGGTAACCGGCGAGCGAGCGTGCGGGCAGTTGCTGCTTCCTCTCGCCATCGCGCGGCCGCCGTCGTCGACTCGTCGTGGTCTCACCCCCCCTGGATGATAGTCAGATGAGAAAGCGTGTTGGGCTTCTCAGCACCGCAACAAGGAAAGCGACCGCCAGGCCGGGCGCTTCCATATATACGACGGGAATCGGAGTAGCTCCTGTGGTTTTCCACGCCGGCCTAGCTGGGGGCTGCTGCATCCGGACCTCCCTCCCTTCCTCCAGTGCGCGCGGCAAGAAAACCAACCCCGGCGGCCGGCCCGGAATCGATCGATTGTTTCTGATCTCGGCGCCGGAGATCAAGCCGCCGGAGGAGGAGAAGGTCGTCGAGGGTCGAGAGAGATCGAGAGAGAGAGAGGATGTGCTGCTGCGGCGACGGCGAGTGCAGGCCCCTGGGGTGGCTGCTGGGCCTGCCCTTCGCGCTCCTCGCCGTCCTCGTCTCCTTGGTCGGCGCCATCATCTGGATCATCGGGTGCGTGCGTTTGATTCGTTCGTTGCTCTCTCCCGGCCGGAATTTCGATTCCTCTCCTTTTGATCTCCCAATCTCTCTCATGTGGATCGGCGCTGCGGACTAGAGAGGTCAACTAAATTCTCTGCTGTGTTCGTTCGTTCGCAGGCTGCCCATCTCGTGCATCTGCCCCTGCTGCCTGTGCGTAACGCTGCTGCTGGAGGTGGCCGTCGAGCTCGTCAAGGCGCCGCTCCATGTCATGACCTGGTTCACCTCCAAGATACCCTGCTGAGTGCTGATCACCATCCACCCCACCATAGCTAGCTATCTAGCTGCCTCGTGCTCGTCCCTGCGTAGTACTAGTTAGTCGCACTCCGGTTTCGGCACTCTGCTTGGACGGTTCGTCGTCCATAGATTTAATTTCTTGCTGTATATTCGTATCGTCGTCATCGGTTGATTTCATGGCCTGGATATACTTTATTCTGCGATTGGATTTCGGTCTTGTTTAGATTTTTTTAGATAACGGAATTAAATTCCGACCTCTGTGGTAACGCACACAGCAAAAAAAACCTCTGCGTGACCACACACAGCCAAACTTAGTACAGAAAAAAAAGAAAAAACAGAGAAAACTTTAGTATACATGAAGAAACATGTACTAAAGATCAACTACACCCAAAAAAGGTTAACTACTCAAGATGGTGCTAAAGATATCGATATCGCTTCATGGTGGTTTTCTTGAATCAGCCACCATGCCTTGAACCGTGCACCAAAAAGAACTTGAGAAATTCATTGGATGTAGAACGTGGCCACCGTGCCACGCAGCACCCATGGCATCAAAGAATTGAGAGCCATAGACACCCCACCTCATCGCGCTCGTCTAGAAGGCAAAGTGGAATGTCACCTTCCGTATCCCCATGCAAGGGAAGATGGGTAGTGTCGCCACCGATCACGAACCCATCCTCTCCTCCTTGACCTCCTCCTTAGGCACCCCGCACGCAGCTTGTCTTGCGGCGGCGTGAGGTGCTGCCGTTAGTTGGTGGCGGCTAGGGCTTAGGAAATGCCCTAGCCGCCCCAGCTCGTCCCTTGGCGTCGACGACCATGCTACACGAAGAAGTAACGGGTCGACACTCGGCCACCGAGTGCTCGAACCTCATGGAAGTCCACAACGACACCTTCAAGAAGCGGTGCCGGGCGTCATTGTGTCGCTGCCACCGGGGTGGACATAGGTGGTGGCGGCTAGCTTCAAAGATACCGAGCCGCCCATCTCGCCCATAGGCTCACGACCACGTTGAACAAGGAACGGGTCGACAACCGCCACCAAGCGCCGAACCTCGGGAACTCCACCGACACCTTCAAGAAAGTACGACACCGGCGTCACGTCTGCCGCTAGGGTGGGCCGGCTGGAGTTTTGGAGCCCAAGGTCCGAAGGATTTCCGTCGCCGCCTTTGTCAACAGACCGTTTCGGGGGTAACGTCATGGATCCGATGCGGATCCACGCAGGAGGTCACCGATCTGGTATGGATGGGCGCCACCGGTGGCGGGGATGGTGGACGAGCGTGAGGAGGACGCACGCCGTCATCGGGATTCGCTAAGGCCCGGACATGGCGGTGGCTGGTTGGGGGCGACAAGAGGCGAGCTCCCGGCGAACGGGTTACGTGGCCACACAAGCGGCGTAGCGCCAACAAGTGGATCCATTCCCGAACTACGGATCCGGCGGACGAGGAGGCGGAGGCGGCTTGATCCTCCGGCGGCGGCGTCGCTTGCCATTGAGATCCAAAGACATGGCGGAGGAGAACAACCCCGCCGTCGCCATCCTCGTCGGCGCGCCGGATTGCGCCGGCGTCCGGCTCCGGCAACGGCCGAGCGAGGACCGGATGGGGACGGTGCTGTGTGGCGGCGGCGTTGGGCGCCTCTCGAGTCGCCCTGGGGAGGACGACGCGAGGGCCTTTTTTTTAGCAACTAAGTTCCTCAAAATTCTCCCGATTGGACTTCGGCCTTGTTTAGATGGCTAAAAATTAGTAAAAACATCCAACTCTGTAGACTCGAAGACTTTCGTTTGTATTTGGTGAACATTGTCTAATCATGGATTAACTAGGCTCAAAAGATTCGTCTCGTGACGTCTGAATAAGCGTGTGATTAGTTATTTTTTTAATCTACATTTACTGCTCCGAACATATGTCTTTTAGTGTATTTAATGTGATGTGATGGAGAGAGAGTTGAAAAACTAGCAAATTTTTGGCATCTAAACCAGGCCTTCAGAGATTTGTTGACTGTGACCTTGTGACGAGTATTACTATTGCTTGCTACTGCCTTTTCTTGAGACCCGTCAGTTTCGGCAGCGCCTGGTCTTTGCGTCTGATTACTTGCCTTGTGGGGATGACGATGACCGGAGTCGAGTGCTACGTTAACGGTGACCGCATCGCAACACTGATCTGAACTGCGTCTGTGTTGGAACATTCCGGATGAGTGGGGTCAGCCGGCCACCGTGGAACATCCAGGGAATATCCCGCTGCGGCGGCGGCGTGCCGGGGTCCGTCGGGATCCCGAGTCGCCGTCGATGGCGGCGCCGGCTGTGTATCCATGTGGGCCTCAAGTATCCCCGAGGCATCAAGTGGAGGCAACCACAGGCCACAGCATCCAGGCGCGTGCCGGGAGCTCAGAGCCCGGCCATGGCGGCGGCGGCGGGGGATCCAACTCATTTTCCCCGTAAATTGTATCGAGATGACTAACCGCGATCCAAATATTTGCAAACACACCCCTGAAACGGATCGCGGTTATTGGCCGCAATCCAAATATTTACATAAAGCCTCTAATTTGGATCGTGTTTAGGGCGATAGTGAGGTTGCGGTGCTCATCGTCTTCCTCCTCTCCGCCGCGCTACAACGCAATCTACAGCTTCGGGGACTCCATCTCCGACACCGGCAACCTCTGCGCGGGCCCCTACACGGCTGCCCACCGTTGATCACCATCGCGCAGCCGCCGTACGGGCACACCCACTTCGAGAGCCCCACCGGGCGGTGCACCGACGGCAGCATCGTCGTCTGACTTCCTAGGTGCGTAAGCCGCGTTATCGATTTCGTGTTCACAGCTGCATGCTTGGTACTGACCTGATGTGTTGTCCGGTGTGCACGCGCTCTCCTCACTCCCGGAAAGGGCATCGCCGAGGCTAGGGGCGCGTCTACTCGTCCCTTCAACAACAAAAAAAAAAAAAACGAACCAGTGTGTTGGTCTGTTTTTATTTTATTTTAACCCTTTTTAATTTATTAATATTTTAAAAAAACCCCTCGCGAACTATATTTCTAAGAAGTAGTATTTTTGGTCGCGCCACGCTTTGTGGCGCGACTAATATACTATGATAGGCGTTGGAAAAGTCGTAACTTTACGTGGCGGATCGAGTCGCTATGGCGCGGTCCGGGCGCGACTCAATGGCGAGTCACGCCACGGTACCTGGCGTGACTGAAGTCACGTACAGCCTTGAGACCTCCCTCCCACTCTCATTTAGCTGTGTTTCATTATTCCTTTTAATTAGCAAATGAGCTCCTAAATTTGTGAAACTCGAGATGTATGATCATCTAAGTTTAGGAGCTCATTCGCTAATTAAAATGAATAAGGAAACACGACTAAATGAGAGTGGGAAGAGGTCTCAGCCAGTACGTACTAGTCGGTCGTGCCACGTAACGTGGCGTGACTCGCTCCTGAGTCGCGCCAGACCGCTTGGCGCGACTCGCCTGCCACGTAAGCTGCGACTTTTTTCAACGTCACCGTGTACATTAGTGGCGCGACTCAAGTATTAGTAGCGCCACGGAGCCTGACGCGACCAAAAGAGCTATTTTTTGGAAATATAGTTCGGTGTGAGTTATTTTTAAAATATTAGATTAAAAGGGGTTAAAATAAAAAAAATTCATTTGGGCGCGGTGAGACGAAAACCACGTAGACGAGTAGAAACACAATGATTACTTGCTTGACACAAAAACTCAAAATTTAAAAAGTTATAGCTTTCATTGAATCTATCAAATTTAAATTCCAATTACACCGTTAAATTTCTGATAATAAAAACTTCGAAACAAGATCCACTCGACTATATTTTGACAAACTTTTTTATTTGTATTTGTAATTAAGGTTATATATTTTGTGCAATACATAACTATAGAACAAAATTTACAAATTATAACAACAAAACATTTGTATATACTGAACAAATTATATGAACCGTCGGAATAAATATGTATGTGTGTCGAACAAATTCTAGAAACTACCAAAACAAAATATTTGCAAATACCGAACAAGTCATTATTATATGTAGAACAAGTTTGTATATCATCTCGAACAAATAAATGAAGCGTCAGAACATATCAGAATAACGTTCAGAATAACTTATTATTATAGTCAGATTAACTTTGTATGTCATCTCGAACAAAAAAAAAGTGTTGGAACAAATGAGAACGACTGTCAGAACAAGATCCTATTATAGCCGGAACAAGTTTGTATGCATCTTGAATAATTAGATAAAGTGTCAAAATAAATATTAACTGTCAATTTTAAAAATCAGAACAAGTCATTGTTATATGCAGAACAAGTTTGTATTCCATCTCGAACAAAACAAGTGTAGTGTCAGAACAAATTAGAACAAGCGTAAAAAACAAGTTATTATTATAGATAGAATATGTTATTATTATAGGGAGAACAAGATATTATTATAATCAGAACAACTTATTATTATAGCCAGAACAAGTTTGT
Organism: Cenchrus purpureus; assembly: GCA_022644695.1. Taxonomy (NCBI): domain Eukaryota; kingdom Viridiplantae; phylum Streptophyta; class Magnoliopsida; order Poales; family Poaceae; genus Cenchrus; species Cenchrus purpureus. Next base: position 106,346,822 of record CP053459.1, read on the forward strand.
ATGTTATCTCAAACAAACAAAATAAAGTGTCACAACAAAATCCTATTATAACTAGAACAAGTTTGTATGTCATCTTGAGCAAATAAATAAAGTGTCAGAATAATACTAACTATAAATTTTTAGAAATCAGAACAAACCACTGTTATATTATATGAAGAATAAAGTCAATGTAATGTGCAGAACAAAAACGAAAGACAATAAATCGGTATAAAAATAGAACTCCACGCGAACTAATTGGTATTAAATAAGTATTTAGGTATATATAACAAATAAAAAATTAGTAAATTTCTTATATTTCAAGAACAAATATAACAAATAAAACACAAAGACTATATATATATAGGAAAATAAACGAAAAATAATTTAAAAAGAAGTAATGAAAAAACATGAAAAATAATAAGAGAAAGAAAAAATAATAAAGAAGAAGTAACGAGAGAAAAGAAAATGGGAAAAAATAAAGCAAGAAAACAAAAAAAAAGAACACTGCGGTAAAAAAAGAGAAACTACGTAGTTAAAAGCAAGAGGGGAAAATAATAATATATAAAGCAGAAAAAAGAAATATAAAATAAATTAATAGAAAAACGAAAAAAAGAAAGCTCTAGGCAACAGACAGAAGCACGACACGGGGGCTCTACGTGGGCCCTCAGCCCAACACATACAAGACAAAGCAGAGGGGACACGTGGCAGGTCCCGTTTGGGCCATCAGCTCAGCCCACGCACGCACGAGAATAGACAGGATCAAACCGGCGTGAAGGTACGAGTAGGAAGAATTTTTTTTATATATTTTTTAATCATTTTGCAAAATTATACGACGGTTTCAAAATTTTACAGTTTTGACAACCATTCGCCTGTAATACGGTGGCCACCGTGGCCTACCATGGTTCGTCACCGTGGCCACGGGCGTGGAGGTCAGCCGCCGTGGGCCACGGCGGTTGACGACTAATCATCGCCGTCGGCACGGCAAGGCCAACCGTCGTAGCCCACGTCGGTAAGGCCCGAGCAGCCGTGGCCGTGGCGGCAGTGTACGACTCTATATAAGCCGAAAATTAGCCCAAAAATGTCATAAAAATTCGGAAAAAAGGAAAGAGAGGGTTGAGAAGGAGAGGAGAGGAGAGTGAGGGGGCGGAGCAATGAAGCTTCGGGTTCTTCGCTTCATTGTAAGTATTTCCGATTTAAACTCTTTAGCACCTATACTTAGAAATCAGATTTAGTGATTCACCGCGTTTCTTTAGATCCGTAGTATTAAAATGTCCTGCTTGTAGGGTTAGGGTTGAGAAGGATAAGAGGGAGGTGGAGGGTGCGCGTGGAGCTCGCTTTGTTTCTTTGCTTCATTATTTTCACTTATTTCACTAATTGCTATTTCGGTGTAGTGGATTGTAGATTTATGTATGGTATAGATTGGAGTATAGATCAGAATGAGTTTATAGATCCGTAGTTGCGCTTATAGATCTGTAGTTGTAGTTTATATTACGTAACATATTTCATCGTTAAGTGTGTAGATTCCGGTTGATTAGTTTGTTAATTTAGTTTAGATATAAGTTTATTTATTTCTTAGTCCCTGGATGTAGTATTTGATAGCGATTCTGCTTTTTATTATGAATCGAGACATGTGAGACAGTCACAATCAAATTATATTATGGAATTAAAGAAATTATATATGGTCCACAAAAAGTTGACTTGTCAAATTATAGTTCAATTGAGAAAAATATTTTCAGAGCAGGAGAAAGAACTTGGGAGGTTATAACCAAGGCATTTTCGTAGATTTAGAGCACCAATGCATGTCGGTGATGGCACTAATCAACAGAAGTACACCAGTGTATTGGGAGGTCGTGGCACTTGAAGGGACTCCACGATGGAGGGGTTTTATCAGAAATGCATGCCGAGTTGGTTTGCCTGTGATTTTGTTTGTCCAAGTTTACCAGAAGGGTGGGTCTAGCAGTCAAGTGCATGAGGAAGCTGAGGATGTGGACGAGGGGGGAGGTGGTGAAGAAGGGGAAGGTGGTTTAGAAGGGGAAGATGCTGAAGAATGTGAACAACAAGAGGAGGAAGAAGGGGATTCTGAGGGTGAGCAGGCATCTAGAAGTTATGTTGTCACTGGTGTTATTGATGAGGGAGAAGTAAACCCAGAGGTGATGAGACAATATCAGAGAGAGTTGGAAGCTGATGAACGTGCATTGGAAGAGGACTCTTCAGATGATGATTATGATGATGATGATGATGAGTCTGAGGATCATGTGCCCTTGCATTGGCGGAACTACGATTTCTCCTTGCACTGTATTATCACCGGTGAGAATGTGCCATGGGAGTACGCGGAGAATGAGGTTTGTGTAGGCGCTATGTACCCCAAAGATCGCACATCCGAAGGATGCAAGGAAGTGGGTCCACCTTGACTCTACACAGAGAGTTCAGGGTAGTCACTCCTAGGATATATGATGTGTGTTGCAAAAAGGATGATTGTTCTTTTCGAGTGTATGCATATATGGGGAAGTGGGACAATTACATACAGGTGAAAGAAGTGAAAGGTCACACTTGTACCCTTGATCGTATTGATGCAAGGCACCGAAACATTTCAGCCGATTTTATTGCAAGCCACATGTACCCTCACATAGTGAATAGCCCTGAATATGCACCGAAGGTAATTATCGGTGCAATTGAGGAAAAGTTTGGGTACACCTTCGGTTACGGCAAGACATACCAAGCAAAGAAGAAGGTGATGGAGCATAGGTGGGGTACTTATGAAGCATCCTACCACAATTTGCCTAGCTTCCTACACACAATAGTTCAGATGAATCCTGGCAGCTACTATGATATCAAGGACTATCCCTGTGTGGAGAAACCAGGCAAGCTTGTGCTTCAGCGGTCATTCTTGGCATTAGGTGCCTGCATTGAGGCTTTCAAAGTGTGTCGACCGGTCATTTGCATAGATGGCACTTTTCTCACAGGCAAATACAAAGGAACAATCCTGATAGCTGTGGCAGCTGATAGTAATAATCAGTTGCTTCCTTTGGCCATTGCATTTCTTTGAGGAGAGAACGGTGATTGATGGTAGTTCCTTGAGAGGTTGAAGAACATGGTGGTCCAGGATGTGCAGAATGTGTGTGTGATACACGATAGGTAAAAGGTATTTTGCAAGCAATCAATGACATGAAAGAGGAAAGCAACATGAGCTCCATTGTGGCCAGATGTTAAGAGCAGATGGTGCGTTAGGCACATGAAAGCAAACTTCCACAGCCAGTTCAAGAACAAGACCCTGTCTAAATTGTTTGAGTGGTTGTGTGAGCGACTCACAGAAGAAGTTTGATGCCATCTGGAAGAAATTAGATGAGCTGACAAAGAAGGCATCAGAGGAGATAGCAAAGAGGCCAGTGAATCCGAACACGGAGATGAGCCAATTTCTCTCGAGGATGTGGGATTAGATGGCCCTCAAGTCAGGCGCAGAAGAGGGCATGCTGTGAAGACCTTCAGCCAGTGGATTCAGAATGAGCCTAAGGAGAAGTGGTGTCTCATGTTTGACGAGGCGAGCAAGACATGGAATAAAGACCACTAATTTTGTTGTACAACTGTGTGCTCATGTGCAAGACCTCTTCCTCTAGTTGGCATCATTGAGTTCTTTATGTATCGTACAATGTTGTACTTTCACACTAGGAGCCAGATAGCGGATGAGGTTATGAGGAACACTCATATGAGATACTACACAAAAATGACTGAGTATCTGTCCAAGGCTCAGGAGAAAGCACTTAAACACAAGGTCACAGCGCAGCCTTTGCACCAGTCTGATGACAATGAAATTATGTGGAGCTATGAGGTTGAGTGCGAAGGGAAAATGCTGTAACACCCCAGGTGTTTATTAAAGATAAATACCTCAATTAGTTGTGTTAATCAGGGTTAATTAGTTTCTAAACATGTTTGACATGATTGGGCACACATTTGCACAAAAGACCTTGGTCAAAATCTCAAACCACGGTCAAACCCTAGATCTCAAAAAGGCTGATTCAGTTTTTGCGCTGCCTCCAAATTTCACTATAGAAGTTCAAAATCGCCAATACGAAAGTTCTTCGTTATTTCCGGAACACATTTCATATGTATAGTGGCATTTCAAATTCCAAGTGGAAGATGCCCAAAAACTTGGTCAACGCTGTTTTGAACAGTAAAACGGGCCGGAATTTCTGCCAACTCGACCGACGTTCCGGACAAACCATTGCTCAAACACCATGTCACCTTTGTGAAAGTTGTAGGTCTAGAGCTCCTCTACAACTTTTATGTTTGGATATTTTCAACTTAGTTGCCACTTTTGTGAGTTTTGCATTGTGCACACATGAAAGAAAACAAGCACGCCGGTCGCATGCCTACCATGCCGCCCATCCACGTGGCGCCCGCGTGGCTCTCCGGCGTACGGACGCCTCGGCACTTTCGCGGTGGACTCACTCGCGCACCGTGGACCCTCCGCCTTATCCGACACCGCGCTAGAGGCCACCTTGGTCCCCGGCGCCGCCGAGCAGAGTACGTGACGCATGCATGCGGCGGGACAGGTGGCTTCGCATGGCCTTAAGGCACGCCGCACTGCCTTGTCCGCGTCGAAACGCTCGCGCCAAACCGAGCTGCGATTCCGCATCGCGCCCTGCTTGTCGCCGCGGCCGAAGCCCGCCGCTGCCGCAACCCTCCTCCGCGTCAAATCAAGGCGCGCCGCTCTCCTACTCCTTCATCGAGCCTCCTGCGCCTTCCTCCGCCGCCACGGCAGCGCATTGAGACGCCGCCGGCCGAGGCGCTCGTGCGGCGCAACCCCTCGCCAGAAGCTCGCCGGCGGTTCTCACGGCAACTCCACCTGTGAAACGGTGAGCGCCCTAGGGCCAAGCCACCCACCGGCCAGTCCGGCCTCCTCCGGCCGCCGGCGGTGAGCCCTGCGACGGCAGGGACCACTTTGCGAAGATCGAATTCTTTCCAGGGGCGTTTCCGTAAAATAAGGACCTTCTCGTAATTTCCGAAACTTCTTTCGAGGGCCGAGTTGCTATGTATCTTTAGGGTTTCAGCTGAATCTTAGAAAAATCATTAAAAATCGTAGAAAAATCAGAAAAATGCAAATCCAATTTTGTTGGGTTCCTGATGAAGAAACCTACCTTTTCTAGAAAGCATATATAGGGTTTTTCTGTGTAGTTTTTGAATGAAAATTCAAATTCAGTTTGAAGTGTTTTTAGTGTAGTTTAAAATATACACATGCTATGGACTTGAATTTTGTATATGTTGCTCTGTATGACATGTTTGGATTTGTGACCAAAATTGGCATGAGTTTGATGTATAGATCTTTAGTTATGATTTATGTAAGCTTTATGCTAGATTAAGTTTGATGCTTTTTATAGCCTCTTTAATGAACTTTTCTTTGAGCACCAGTGCACCCTAGGGCTTTGCCTTGTTGAGTAGTACCTCTGGTATGATGGATGTGATTTTAGGAAATTGTTTAATATGTGATTTGGATTTAATCTTGTGTAGGAGCTTAAATTCAAAATCTGAAAAATAATTTGAATCTGCAAGCATGCTTTGGTCAGAAACTCATTCTTGGCATACATTACCTGTAGGAGAAAGTTGAGATCAAAAAGTTTATTAAATCTTTTTATATGAATTAATGTTGATTTACTAGGCTGAAATTTGTCTTTTCGTATAAATTAATTTATAAATGATCTTAAGCTATATTTTGGTTTGAGAGCTTAAAATAGGCATATGTTGCTGTGTGCAAAAGATTAGGCTCATTTGAAGTGTTTTTGTTTTAATTTGGGTTTATGGTTGAAAGGCTTGTTTTAAGTAATTAAAGAAAGAAATGGAAATTAAAAGTGCTAAATTGTGAAATCATGTTTGTTTCTGTTTTTATTAATTTAAACACACCCCCTTACTGTTGGGTGAAGTTAAGTAGCTCAATTTGCTTAGATGTGTACACAATCACCACCAAAACTCATCTTAATTTAATGCATATGCATGTATACGTGTAGATTCTGGGACGGGAAGTACACGCTCACCCAGGAGGAGGAGGGAGCAGCTAGCGGGGAAGTGAACCAGCTTGGTGTGCAGCAAGACCTGGACCAAAGTCCAGAAGAGCCCAAGGCTAGTGTTAGTGTTGAGTCAGAGGAAGGCAAGCCCCGGATACATCTAACCCTTTTCTAAACTCATATCTTTATTTTTCAGATTTATGTTATGATTTGTGCATTTAAGTTTGTGAGTTGCTTTGAAACCTAGATGCATGATCCTTAGGACTCCTATGCTCTTTTACTAGTATGTTAGAAACGCTAGTGCCATGCTTTAAGGACACGGTACAAGTCGAGTAATGACTCATTGCTCAGAGATATAGGATGCTTATGTTGGAATCATAAGTTGGTTAAAATGACTCGCTCATGTGGTAAGAGCAATGGGTTCGGTCTCGACCGAGTAGCATTGTGCTGGTTTAAGCTATTGAACGTACCAAGTGCTTGTCGGAATGGGACCGGTAAGCCTAGTACCTTCGAACCGGGCGGATCTTTCTAGCTACCGGCTTGGGTTGCCTCTCTGGCTAGCTACCCGTGGTATAGTGTGTGAGTCCGACCGGTCGGGTTAGACCCTCCGGATAACCGTGTACCAGAGTTTGTAGCGTCTGATCCCAAACTGTGGGATGTTGGGAACCGCCTGGTTGGGGTAGACACTGCACTTGGTCTACCTTCTCCCGTGTATCTTGGGTTTACCTTGCAAGGATATAAATCGATCGATCGTCGGTCACCGCCGTTATCCGAGTCGGCTTGACCACTGCTACCCCATATTTATTTATGGAACATTTCGGATTAATATTGTTGGATGATTAATCTTGTTTGTACAACCATGCTTGCTTAGCTAGATGCTTACCTAGAATGGTTAATATACTAGAACTTGAGCTAAAATTTGAAAGTAAGGATCAACTCTTAGTTGCTTTTGGCAAAACAAACCCACCAGCCAAAAAGTCTTGCATATCTAGCTGTGTCTTTTATTTTGTTTGGTCACTTGTGAGTATTAGTATACTTGCTTGCTTGTTGTTGTTTTCAGGTAATCCCATCCGGCCCGGTTCTATTCCGATGGTTGGGAACTTGAGTGGAGAACGATGTTGATGAGTGATACTCTATGGATGGCCTCCCATGTGTATCTTCCGCTAGATTTATTTCCGCTGTTTAAACTCTGAATCACCTTTACTTTTATGTAGTCAAAACTTGGTTTGTAATTTTAAGTACTTATGAACTTTTATGTAATGTAATGTTGTACTGGTCCCGCCTTCGTGTGGGCTTAGCGATAAATCGATCCTGTGTAAGTGATTTCGGGCATGACCGGCAGAGGCGAGAATAGTTCTTTATTATCGCTTAATGGCCACGTGGACGGGCTTAGGCGATAATACGGAACTATTTTAGTTTCTGTCACGGTGGCATCGAGCGAGTTATGCACCGAGTAATTAAAATAACTTAACAAACTTGTTTTGGAATAAAATTTGCCAAGATTAATAATCTTGCTAAGTGAGTAGGACGTTAAGGTCTAATCTAGTCCGAGAGGCCCTAGAGGGAATTTTTGGGTTCTTTCGGTGGCTAGTACTCTATGGTGTATTTAATCGACTTCCAAAGACATTTTATTCTGTCAAAACTTACTTTCTTGCACAACCATACTAGTTCATCACGTTTTGCCATACGTGGTGGTACCACAGGAAGTCCTGTGAGGGACTAGTGGGACCTATTCCAATGGGTGCCACGTGGCGTCGCGTCACGCTTTTGCCATCGTGATGGTACCACGGGAAAGTCCGTGAGGGATGAGTGAGGCCTATTCCAATGGGCACTCACGTCGCGTCTGTGTCTAGCCATGTTTTGCCATACATGTGCGAACCCGCAATAGGCGGAAAGGACAACTCCATTCAAACGGAGGTGTCCGAGGTTGGACGCTGTCCATGCAGCGGCTTTACGCATGGATACCGTTTCTATAGTGAACGGTAATGAATGTGGACGCTTTTGTGAGTGCTGGCACAAAAGGTCTTGAATATCTGTGATTTTTTTTGCAGGTACACTAACCACGGTTGTTAGGAACGGTAATTTAAGAAACGAGTAGCTTTCGACTAGCTATTATAAGGAGAGACGTATATGTATGCCTTGCCACCGGCACTAACTTCGATTTTTAAGCTTAAAAGCTTTGTGAGGAAGTTTAGGACGCTTTTTGCATCATGTAAAAGCTATCAAACCAAAACTGAACTCAAATCATGTGTTGCTTGGTCTCTATTTAATTTGTGATTCTTAAGGACCAATCATGCTAGTTTGATGCTTTGAAGTGGTGTTAAGCAAAGATTCTAACTAGATGCTGTCCAAATTTTTCTAAGGATGATCTAGAAATTTTCTAGCTAGATGCTCTTTAGGGAAATTGTTCATCACCTAGTTAAAATTGCTCTCTAAATTTCTCATGATTTTAGGATGCTTAAGACTGAAGTTAGGATCAAATTTGCTAGGCAAGGTCATGCTGAAATGCTGTCCAATTTCTGAGTTAAGCTGAAAACTTGAATTTTTACACCTAGTTCCAAGAAGAATTTGACCAGGGAATCTATAACAAATATGCTCCATATATAGCCTACTTTGTGCTGTAAAAACCTCATGGTCATAGGGTTCTCAATTTTTGAGATATGATCTTTTAGTGAAGCACTGTCCTGCTGAAATTTCTGGGCAATAGCACTCTAAAAATTGATCAGTTAGACCCTTTTCCAATCTGAATTTGTTCGACCCTTGAATACCAAGAATGCTCCTTAGGTATCTATCTACCTCTTGTAGAAATCTCAAGGTCACTAGATTTTTAGTTTGGGAGTTATGCACAAAACATTAGGTCTCTGCCCTGCTGAATTTCAGAACTAGTGGTCTCTGAAATTCAAATTTTTAGGTCATCTTCCTTTGAAATCCAGAGCAAACCTTGAATACCAAAGTTGTTTAGAATCTTATATTCTGCATGCTCGCAAAATTTCAGCATCATCGAAGTTTTGAGCTGAGAGATATGGAATTTTTAGTGACCCTCGGCCTGCTGTCCAACAGCCCTGACAGCAAAGCGATATCGGAATTTTCGGGCATGATAGCCTCAGCATTATCTTTAAGATGAATACCAATATTGGAAGACACGAGATTTTACATCCCCTGCCTAAAGATGATGATATTTAGGTGGTGGAAGAATGCTCCACGAATGTTTTTGAAGTTTCTATCCACGATGAACACAATCTGCAAGATCCATCTATCTCCATCTTCTCTTAGGATGGTTTCTAATAGAAGCATACCCATATCCTTGCCGAGTCAAGTGGAACCCCGTTGTACTCTCCTGATTACTTGTACACCTTTTCTTCAATTTAAAGGCGATCCACCAACTTCCTATGGCTATGTAAAGGTGATCACTCCACTTTTCTTGCATCGATATCCCTACTTTGATCACTATAAATTCTCAGCCTTGACCTAAAAATCTTTATGCTTGCTCACAAATAAATAAATGAGAACATGGTTACAAGGCATCAAAAATCTGTTGGTAAGCATATGGGCATCATCACCGCATGCATATCTTGCAACCTTAATAACATAAATCATGAGCATGGGAAATGCATTGCACAACATGTGCATTTGGGACATTGGATGAACTAACATGCATATGTCCCGACGGTTTCCATCTTTCTACTCTATCGCCTTTTGCCGGTGATGTTGTTGTTCCATAAACGAAGGTGCCACGAGCCTAGGGTATCATGTGTGCTGCAGCCATGTGATAACCACTAGGAGCACGCTAGGTATCTTTGTTTGTGAGAATGCGACTCACCCCGGATCCTAATTTTTCTCGGATCCTCCAAGCCACCTTGTCTAATTTCGTGAATAATGCAAATCATGTCGACATGCATCATGAGCACCATATCTCATGAGCATACGCATCATTCATAAACATGTGCATCATCATGCATGCACCTCATCATATACATATCATGTGCATCTCTCACTATGCACCATGGCATATATGTAAGTTCATATGCATAAACATCATATGCTCATATACATATACATCATACTATATGCACGCATCATGAGCATCCACATGTGCACCATCCCATTGTTGCACGAGTCATTTCCCATATGCATAAGCATTGTCATCCCATGACTCATTAAGTGCACGAGTTTCACTCAAAATCATTACACCGGTGTGGTGCATAAAGTAATTAAAATACTTCATTAAGATAAACCTTGAGCAAGGGTATTTTCCTCACTCCCATCCCAATTTTGTTTCCAAAATCTTGTCACTTGCCATTGACAATTGTACTTTCGGATACTCTAAGAGTTGACCTTTTATTGATCTCCTAAAAGCAAATTCATGAACCTCTGTAAACAAATTTACCCAAATATTTGAGGTTTCCCTTCTTTATGGGAATCTTTTTGGAACCTTTCAACTTGGTCTTCTTCTTCTAAATTTCAAAATTCACTTGGTAGTGACTCAACTAAGCTGGTTGAAGGAGTATGAGCAAGTTCTCCAAAAGTTAAGATAAGAAGAGCCTTCTTCTGAGTCAGTAATCTTTGGTCCTTTAGCACGCTTTCCTCCTAATCAAAGGAACCGGATACCAAGAAATAAAGGATGGGCAAAATCCTTTGATAGGTTTTCACGGTACAATCTCAATTTAGGATGGTGGATACCCCAGCTCTTCCCTTTCTCCCACGTCACGATCAATCCTCTCGAAGGCCAATTTGGCTCCCTGCTCGTGGTTGGCGTCCGATCGTGGCCGCCTCGTCGCCAAGGCATCCAATGCCGGCCACCATCGTGCCACATGCCACCACCACACCTCCTTGCCACTGGCCCCTACCCAAGTGGCGCGAGCACCACTGCCACTACACCACGGTGAACATCTTTAAAAGGAGCACTTCCCCGTCGACTTTCACACTCAGAGTTGCCTCCGCTTGAGCCACCACCTCCGCCGCTCTCCAAATGTTTCTTTGAGCACGCCGCCCACTTTCGCCGCTTACGGCATTCCTCGTTGATCAAGCTCTTTCCTCTATCTTCCCCAACAATGTGGAGAAGAGTCAAGCTTCCTCCAGCTATAGGTGTCAAGTCCGAGCCTTTCCCTGAAGCTCGTCCACTGAAGGTTGGTGCCAACATCACAAAGAAGAAGCTCGAGAAGAGAACCACAAGAGGGAGCCAACCCCACATCATCAACTATGGGTTGTTTTCTGGAGATGTTTGATTCCATCTGCTGGACTCTAGTAGGACCGTGTCGCTTTGTGTTCCAATTCTTGATGATTTTAGCTTTTCATGTGTACATTCATCGCCCGCTTCCTCACGAGCGACATTGATGATGTGTGAGGCAGCCCATGTACCTTTTATCATCCTTGAGATTTAGATACGGAAGAGTTTATCTTTGCTCTGTGGTTTCCTCATGAAACCCGTTATCTCCCCAAGAGGTTTTCCTCTAATCTTGTGTTGAATCTCGAGACGAGATTTCTTTTAAGGGGGGTAGATTGTAACACCCCAGGTGTTTATTAAAGATAAATACCTCAATTAGTTGTGTTAATCAGGGTTAATTAGTTTCTAAACATGTTTGACATGATTGGGCACACATTTGCACAAAAGACCTTGGTCAAAATCTCAAACCACGGTCAAACCCTAGATCTCAAAAAGGCTGATTCAGTTTTCTTGCGCGTTCTCCAAATTTCACTATAGAAGTTCAAAATCGGCCAATACGAAAGTTCTTCGTTATTTCCGGGAACACATTTCATATGTATAGTGGCATTTCAAATTCCAAGTGGAAGATGCCCAAAAACTTGGTCAACGCTGTTTTGAACAGTAAAACGGGCCGGGAATTTCTGCCAACTTCGACCGACGTTCCCGGACAAACCATTGCTCAAACACCATGTCACCCTTTGTGAAAGTTGTAGGTCTAGAGCTCCTCTACAACTTTTATGTTTGGATATTTTCAACTTAGTTGCCACTTTTGTGAGTTTTGCATTTTCGAAAGTGCACACATGAAAGAAAACCGGGCAAGCACGCCGGCGTCGCCGCGCCCAGCACGTCGCCCGCGCGCGCATGCCTACCATGCCGCCCATCCACGTGGCGCCCGCGTGGCTCTCCGGCGTACGGACGCCTCGGCACTTTCGCGGTGGACTCACTCGCGCACCGTGGACCCTCCGCCCTTATCCGCCGTACACCGCGCCTAGGGAGGCCACCTTGGTCTGGCAGCGGGCCCAGCCGGCCACGCGCCGCCGAGCGCAGAGCCGTGCTACGCAGGCATGCATGCGGCGGGACAGGTGGCTTCGCATGGCCTTAAGGCACGCCCCATCGCTTTGCCTGTCGCCGAACGCTCGCGCCTAAACCGAAGCTGCGATTCGCCGTCGCCTTACCGTCATGCCGCCGCAGCTGCCGGCCGCCGTCAACCCTCCTCCGCGTCAAATCAAGGCCGCCGGCTGCCTACTCCTTCACCGAGCCTCGCGCTTCCTCCGCCACGCACGCATTGGAGATTGGAGACGCCGGGCTCCGTGGCGCAACCCTGCGCCCTCGCCAGAAGCTTCGCCGGCGGTTCTCCGGGCAACTCCACCCGGTGAAGCGGGCCTAGGCCGCCAAGCCACCCACCCGGCCAGTCCGGCCTCCTCCGGGGCGTGATGAGCCCTGCGACGGGACCACTTTGCGAAGATCGAATTCTTTCCGGCGTTTCCGTAAAATAAGGACCTTCTCGTAATTTCCGAAACTTCTTTCGAGGGCCGAGTTGCTATGTATCTTTAGGGTTTCAGCTGAATCTTAGAAAAATCATTAAAAATCGTAGAAAAATCAGAAAAATGCAAATCCAATTTTGTTGGGTTCCTGGTGAAACCTACCTTTTCTAGAAAGCATATAGGGTTTTTCTGTGTAGTTTTGAATGAAAATTCAAATTCAGTTTGAAGTGTTTTAGTGTAGTTTAAAATATACACATGCTATGGACTTGAATTTTGTATATGTTGCTCTGTATGACATGTTTGGATTTGTGACCAAAATTGGCATGAGTTTGATGTATAGATCTTTAGTTATGATTTATGTAAGCTTTATGCTAGATTAAGTTTGATGCTTTTTATAGCCTCTTTAATGAACTTTTCTTTGAGCACCAGTGCACCCTAGGGCTTTGCCTTGTTGAGTAGTACCTCTGGTATGATGGATGTGATTTTAGGAAATTGTTTAATATGTGATTTGGATTTAATCTTGTGTAGGAGCTTAAATTCAAAATCTGAAAAATAATTTGAATCTGCAAGCATGCTTTGGTCAGAAACTCATTCTTGGCATACATGACCTGTAGGAGAAAGTTGAGATCAAAAAGTTTATTAAATCTTTTTATATGAATTAATGTTGATTTACTAGGCTGAAATTTGTCTTTTTCGTATAAATTAATTTATAAATGATCTTAAGCTATATTTTGGTTTGAGAGCTTAAAATAGGCATATGTTGCTGTGTGCAAAGATTAGGCTCATTTGAAGTGTTTTGATTTAATTTGGGTTTATGGTTGAAAGGCTTGTTTTAAGTAATTAAAGAAAGAAATGGAAATTAAAAGTGCTAAATTGTGAAATCATGTTTGTTTCTGTTTTTATTAATTTAAACACACCCCCTTACTGTTGGGTGAAGTTAAGTAGCTCAATTTGCTTAGATGTGTACACAATCACCACCAAAACTCATCTTAATTTAATGCATATGCATGTATACGTGTAGATTTACCGGACGGGAAGTACACGCTCACCCAGGAGGAGGAGGGAGCAGCTAGCGGGGAAGTGAACCAGCTTGGTGTGCAGCAAGACCTGGACCAAAGTCCAGAAGAGCCCAAGGCTAGTGTTAGTGTTGAGTCGAGGAAGGCAAGCCCGGATACATCTAACCCTTTTCTAAACTCATATCTTTATTTTTCGTATTTATGTTATGATTTGTGCATTTAAGTTTCGGAGTTGCTTTGAAACCTAGATGCATGATCCTTAGGACTCCTATGCTCTTTACTAGTATGTTAGAAACGCTAGTGCCATGCTTTAAGGACACGGTACAAGTCGAGTAATGACTCATTGCTCGCGAGATATAGGATGCTTATGTTGGAATCATAAGTTGGTTAAAATGACTCGCTCATGTGGTAAGAGCAATGGGTTCGGTCTCGACCGAGTAGCATTGTCTTGGTTTAAGCTATTGAAGCGTACCAAGTGCTTGTCGGGGAATGGGACCCGGTAAGCCTAGTACCTTGAACGGGCGGGATCTTTCTAGCTACCGGCTTGGGTTGCGTCTCGGGCTAGCTACGTGGTATAGTGTGTGAGTCCGGACTGGTCGGGTTAGACCCTCCGGATAACCGTGTACCGAGTTTGTAGCGTCGATCCCAAAGCGTGGGATGTTGGGAACCGCACTTTGGTTGGGGTAGACACGCACTTGGTCTACCTTCTCCGTGTATCTTGGGTTTACCTTGCAAGGATATAAATCGATCGATCGTCGGTCACTCGCCGTTATCTCGAGTCGGCTTGACCAGCTACCCCATATTTATTTATGGAACATTTCGGATTAATATTGTTGGATGATTAATCTTGTTTGTACAACCATGCTTGCTTAGCTAGATGCTTACCTAGAATGGTTAACATACTAGAACTTGAGCTAAAATTTGAAAGTAAGGATCAACTCTTAGTTGCTTTTGGCAAAACAAACCCACCAGCCAAAAGTCTTGCATATCTAGTCGTGTCTTTTATTTTGTCGGGTCAGTCTTCTTGAGTATTAGTATACTCACCTTGCTTTGTTGTTGTTTTCAGTAATCCCATCCGGCTGGTTCTATTCCGGATGGTTGGGAACTTGAGTGGAGAACGATGTTGATGAGTGATACTCTATGGATGGCCTCCATGTGTATCTTCCGCTAGATTTATTTCCATTGTTTAAACTACGAATCACCTTTACTTTTATGTAGTCAAAACTTGGTTTGTAATTTTAAGTACTTATGAACTTTTATGTAATGTAATGTTGTACTCGGTCCCGCCGTGTGGGCTTAGCGCATCGATCCTGTGTAAGTGATTTACCGGGCATGACCCGAGTGCAGAATAGTTCTTTATTATCGCTTAATGGCCACGTGGACAGGCTTAGGCGATAATACGGAACTATTTTGGGCGGTTCTGTCACAAATGCGCCTAGACCCTTCGCGTGAAAAGACGTATCAAGTTGCTGAAGTTGGCAACCAAATATGCAGATGTACATGCCGGAAGCCGCAGCTACTACACATCCCCTGCTCACATATGATCGCCGTATGCTATGAACTGCAACAATTCAGCTTCCATAGGTACGTGCCATGGTACTACACCAAGGAAACTGTTCGGAACATTTGGAACCGAACAATTCAGGGTTACCTCGTGCAGGGTTCTTTTACTGAGAACCCCAAAGAAAATGCTGTGCACATACCAAATCCAGATCCTCAGTTGTGCCAAGGTGTTGGAAGACGGAAGAAGAAAAGGATTAGGAACAACATGGACGAAGCAGAAGCTGGACCTGCGGTAGTGATGTGCTACAAGTGCCTCAACACGGGTCACACATACAAGAGGTGCACAGCCACAAGTTATACTTGCAACGCACCACCTACGGCCAATGTGGGCTCATCAGCAACTTCAGGACCATCCCAACCCCCATCCGGACGTGGATGCGGACGTGGGCGTAGGACCAACGCAGGATTCAGATGATCATAGTTGCTTGTAATGTTAGGGCATTTAATTTCGGAATTTGTAATATTTAAACTATATTTCTTGTATGAACTTATGCATGGTACTGTATTGTAATAATTGAACTTCTATTTGTATTATTTTGCTGGTGATTGTTCTATTCTTTTTGTAATAATTTATGCCGATTTCAGTTGTATTATTTTTTGCTCGATTGTTCTAATCTTGTTTTGCGGGTTTGCAATGGCCTCCTCAGTCCCGAGTTGGACTTGGACTTCCTCACGAAGAGGAAGGACAATGTCGAGGTGCCACTGAGGATCGACACTCCTATGTGCTTCGCGGTGATAATTGCAAGCTTGTTTGGGTGCAAGGTTCGGAACGCCCTACGGGATGAGGTTCTTCATGTGCGCTAACTATGCGCGACCCGATCGACCATTCGACGCAACCTTAGAGCCAAAGTAAAGACTTACTACATTTCTCAATTATTCATTTGTCATTTGTGATTTAATATTTGCTAACATGTCTTTGGAAAAGACTCCACCTCCTCTTTGTGATTTCATCGGTGGCTAGATACTCAGTCCGACTTGACAAGAGCTACGTCGACGAGAAGCCCGTGATGCAAGGGAGAGGTGGTTGCGCATGGTTGAGTGGGAAAGAGAAAGGAGAAAAGAAGGAGGAGCAGGAAATGCGCCATGCCGTGAGATGAGAGAACGTGAAGCGGCCCGGGCCCGTGAAGCCGAGAGAGGAAGAGGGTGAGGGCTCAAGGTAGGCGATGCCATCGAAGGAAGGGAAATACCCGTTGTACTCGAAGACCTAGAGTATTAGCCGACTGTATCAAATAATGTCGGATTTCATGACACATCACAACTAGGGTCCTCGGTGGTTTGTATCCTTAAGAACATTAATCGAACTGCATTAGAGTGTGTTTTATTCATTACGTGTGTTTCGTTCTGATGGTAATATGCAGAGTCGTTGTGTTTCCTCCGAGTCGTCACGTGTTCCCTCCCACGGATCGTCTGGCCCACAAAGCGACAGTGCCCTAGTACTAGGGTGTGTTTTCTCCGAGTCACGCTTTGTTTCCTTCCCACGGATCGAAGGGCCCACCACCAAACCTCCTTCTTCGCTATATGTAGCACCATTCACTCTATTGTCTTCATTTCACAGCATTCAACAATGTCTTCATGGAGTGGGGATGAACACGGTTTCGGCCCTGAGTTGTGGCATCGGCAATCGAAGATTTGAGCCAATTTCCCACGAAAGGCAAGAGTGACTTCAGATCGATGCGTGATGTTAGAAGCTACGCACCAAGCAAACGTGTTGTGGCCTAGGTGTTCACACGGTGAGTTCTGCGTGATGCAAGTGTACCGAGATGGAACAACTCCGACCGCGCGCCCATATGCAAGGGTAAGCAATGTCCACAAATTTCCTCATCATCTTTCTTTCGTTTGGTAATGTTTTCTTGCCTTTTGCGATTACTCCACCCAAGCCGAGAACTGCGGTTTCTCGCAATGGGTGGATCCACCGCTATTGATCCCTATCAATGCAGACATCGACTACCTCGAGGACGCCGTCATCTACAACCTGAAGCGGAGTCGGCCGAGGCATTGGCTTCTCCGATCCATCGCTCAGCGCAGAGAAGACCGGTGCGCAAATGTTCGACCCGCACTTGTGAATGCCACAAGAAAGATTGGTCCCCTACCTTCACCACCACTTCCACCGGTACTACATCGTCAAACACTCCGGCTCTATGCTCTCCGGCGTTCTCGTCAACTAGATTCGTTAGGAATGTTGTAATGAAATTTCTAAATTCCCAAAGGCATGTTATCGTGCGTGCTTCGTTAGGGTACTAGCACCTGCATACCATTGCAAATGTGTGTTTTCTCGCTTAATTTTTTAAAAAACCTTGAGTAGCCACGGCGGTTGGTCACATGTAACCGCCATGGCCTGGCGGTTGCAGGCGGCTCTCTGCGCCGTGGGATCTTACAATCGCCGTGCAGAACCGTGGCCGGCGATTGCCAAACCACCGTGGACGGTGATTGCCAAACCGCCATGGCCTATGGCGGTTAGACCTCAAACCGCCGTGGGCCGGCGAGCCGACTGACGACGAATGGTTGTCAAAACTACTAAATTTTGAAACCGTCGTATAATTATGCAAAATGATTAAAAAATATATAAAAAAAATTCGAGTAGGAAGAACTAACCCCAAATCTAACGTGATCTTTGCACGATCGAACACGTCTGACGCGCATGCGCAGGCGGCGCTCATCGGTGGACCCGGTGGAGCGGTGGTGCCGTCGTCCGGTCATGCTTCCTGTACTTGATGTCAGACGCTTGAACAACGGCGACTACGACGAGCGGCATGTTCGCTATTGGTGGTGGTCGGTTTGTTCTGAGAGAAAAGTACTCGGTGGTGGTGGTTTTTTCCGAGAGAAAATCACTGGTGGTGGTGATAAGCCGACGAGCAGGCAGATCGTCGAGCTTCAACCGTCCACCAGAACTCTTAATTATACTAGTTTTGCCGGGGCTTCTACTGTAATATTAGATTATTATTTACATACCTATTGGGATTCGCGGCCTTTGCCGAGAGCGAGATGCTCTGGAAACTCTCGACACACTTAGCACTTAGCAACCGGGCAAGAAGAGCCTATCTTGAGAGCCACGTCGATCCCTCTCGGCACGTGTACCGAGAGCGAAATAGCTCGCAAAGACTTTAAAAAAACAAAAAGCCAAAACCCACGGCGTGGGCCACGGCCGGCCGTGGCCCTCACCGCCACCATCGCCGCCGCCGCCGCCGCCACCAAAGCCAACAACACCACCACAACTCACCACCACCCGCCACCAGAACCTCCACCAGCACCAGGAGGAGAAGGAAGCGCCACCGCACCAGGATGAGGAGGTGGCGCCGCCGCACTGGGAGGAGGAGGTGGCGCCACCGCACTGTAGATCCCCTCGTCGTCGTCGAAGACCCCGCCGTCGTCATTGTGGATCTCGCCGTGGCCGTTGTGGATCTCGCCGTGGACGTCGTGGATCTCGCGGCCCCCGTCGTAGATGCGATGCCTCCTCTTTGAGATGCGCCACCTCCTCTTTGAGATGCGCCGCCGAAGCTTCACGAAGCTTCACCCGGCGCCGTTCCTCGCCCCGTCGTCCCTCCACCGGCGGTGGCGTAGCCAGGGGGCAGGCGGCCATGGCTTGCAAATCTCCACTGAAAATTTGATTTTGATCAAAATTTTTAGATAAATTAGTGCTATTGGCCCCTCTCAAAGATGAAAAAAAATCAATTCCTGGCTACGCCACGGTCACCGGCCAGTGTATTCCGGTGAGGGGTGAGCGGGAGGGGGGGAGGAGTCGCGAGGGAGGGGCAGGACGGCTGAGGCGGAGGGAGGGAGAGGAAAGTGGGCGGCACGAGAGGAGGGAGGAGAATGGGGCGCCGGGAGGGAGGCTTAGGCGGCGGGAGGGATGGAGTGCCTATATATCGGTAGGGTTTGAGGTATTATTGGGCGGCGCTAGCGTGGGTCGGTGGGGTGGGATTGGTGGAGGCGGGGTTGGTGGGCTGGTTGCAGAGCCACGTCGGCTTTAATCAAAAATAATTATTAAAATAGCAAATAGATGGATTTTTTTTCGAAATTCAACATGTCACGTAAAAAAGTTTTGTGGTCAAACTCAAATTTGAATTTCTCTTAGACTCCAAACCTAGTGACATTAGTTCAAATTCTTAGAAACTTCTTGGGACATGTTTCAGTTTCTAAACAACGCACGTGTCCAGGTGTTCAAAACATTCTCAATTTTTTTTCACAACCTACTCATATAATATCATGAGTACTTAACAAATTTCGTGATTTGCAAACTTCATTTGAATTTTATATGATTTTAAAACCTTACTACCTCACAATCTTCGTCGTGATCAGAGAACCAAATGTCGGAAATTCAGCTTCATTTCATGTAAATGGTCTTGGAGATGTCTCATGAACATGAATATCATTTTTTCACCAACTTTACTCTATGATTTAATGCACTTGCAGTTCAATTCGGACGTATAAAAAATACCTAGAATGATATAAAATTGTTAAATATAGCAAATAGAGTTAAAATTGTGCCAAATTTGAGCATAAGTTTGGTATATGTGTATGTTGATGGTGCAAAAGTTTGAACTTAAGAAAGTGGTTTTTTAATTTTTTTTTGTCGAGAGTTTTTTGGTTGGCTCTCGGCAAAAAGGCCTCTTTTCTGAGTGTTTTTCTTTGCCGGGAGTTTTTTAATTGGCTCTCGGCAAAGGAGCCTCTTTGCCGAGTATTTTTTCTTTCCAGGAGTTTTTTAATTTGCTCTCGACAAAGCCTTCTTTACCGAGAGTTTTTTATTTTGCTCTCGGCAAAGACCCGGACTCTAGGCAAAGTCTGCGATTCCGAGTGATTGCAAAGATGGTTTCATGAGCACATGAAAGAACAATCAAGATTACAAAAGAAGTGAAATACTTAAGCCAAAATAGCATACGGACTTAAAAGCTAATAGCTGGGGCATTCATCTTTTCCTAGCTTCCTTCTCCAATCTCCATGTTTTGATATATGTTTTGAGTGGAGTTGTGGCGACGGGAGGGCGAGATGACCAGGCAAGCGTCCTCCTGGAGAGAAGGAAAGGAAGTCAAAACACGTTGATTGGGGAGCAGTGAGCAGAAGAAAACTGCAAATCCGGCACAGTGACATGACTATGGAGGGAGAAAGGGATCTATCGATGAACGCTGACGTGCTTGCTTGCATATATCATGTGGATGTGTTTTTATTGTTTGACGCTAGCGCTTGCATGATGAACGTTAGAGAAAATTGAAGGAGGATACATTTGCTTTGTGCGTGCATAAAATTTGTCTTGTGGGTGCATAAAATTAAGTTGTGAGGAGTGCATATATGGTGAACAATTGTACATAACTACTGTTTTATAATTTTTTTTTGGGGGGGAGGGGGTGCATTTGCACCCCTAATCACAATATACATCCGCCCCTGCGCGACCAGGACGGGTGCGCGGAGCCGCGCACAGCACATGCCGCATGCCTTGCCGGTCAGTTTGCCAACCTTTTTGCCAAGAGACCCCCGGTCTGGGCTCAAGCCAGTCGATGGGAGCAGTATTTAAACACCAGCCCAGCATTTGTTCGACTTGCACACACTGCACTAGCCACAGAAGTTATGGGAAGCGCACTGGAAGGGATCAACATGGCAGTGGCCACGCTGTCCGCGTTCTTCATCGCCCTCACCGTCATGGGCTTCGGCGTCGAGGCGTGGAGGAAGCTAGCGGCGCAGCACGGCAGGCGGTGCTAGCCGCGTTCCTGCACGCGTCATTGGAACTCGCAGCATTCCCACGCCCCCGCCAGCATGCGCAACGGGCTGCGCATCGCAGCGGCCATCTCAGCGTTGGTCGGCATCCCGTTCCAGGCAGGGACAGATACAGCGGTGGGGCGGGCGGGGCTTGAGCCCCCCTACCGCTGGAAATCCAATGGAGCATCTCCTAAACCTCTCCTACAAATTTGAGGAAGAAGAATGGAGGAAGAAGGAGTTAGAGGAAGAAAAATGAGAGAAAAGCCCCCTAAGATTAATCCTAGATCCGTCTCTGGTTCCAGGTTTGGAACCTTGATCTAAACTGCAATCACGTGAAGCTCCGTCCCACCTTGGTCCTCAAACTCGACTTTGTCAAAGCCTCCCATTCGGTCGAATGGGACAGTCTAGAGATGATCATGAAGGCTCATGGCTTTCCCGGACAGTGGTGTGATTGGATCTTACACATTCTTGACATATCCAAGCTTGTTGTTCTGGTGAATGGCTCGCCAAGCCCAAGCCCCTGGTTCAACTGCAAACGTGGGTTGCGGCATGGTGAACGTCACTGTATCCGGTTGCTAGAACTGTAGCAGATGCATGGAGCCAGAACCTTTCTATCATGTAATAGGCCTTAGAAAACCATCATCCCTCTTTTGAAAACTAGTAGGTTGGCCCGCACAAATAGCGTGGGTATCTAGTATTTTTTAGTCTAACATTGGTTTCTTTTAATTTAAAATAAATTATGCAAAATATATCTCTAATTTACTCCAATTTAGCCATGTCATTGTCATTGTTTTGTTCTCGTGACCTATAAAAAGTTATCGGCTATGCCTTTTATTATCACCATATACTTTTTGCAACATGAGTTTAAGAGGAAAGATAATACTTTAGGTAATAAATAATCTTACACTTTAACATTAATTTATTTTCTTAATTGTTGTCCAAAACTGTGCAATTTTTGTTTGAGAGTATGTGTTATGGAGAAAATTTCCTTGGATTTTAAAAAGAATATCAAGGTGATTGGAGATAAAATATCATAATTTAATTTTGAGTTTGAATAAAAACTTTAATGAGCTTTGTCTATTCTTTTAGTTCTTAACATATCCAAATCTCTCTTATATTTTTCCTTTGTTCTCCGAGCTCCGGTTGCTACACCCCCACGCTTGTATGCTGCCCTTGTCTTACCGCATGCACTGATGTGCTAGAAATATATAAACTTTAGAGTAGCAAACTTCATAAATTGGAGGCCACCCTTAATCAATCTATAACAACTATATAATTAGTGCCCACTAAGAGGCATAGCTCTATTTCTCAACATGCAAGCATTCAACGTCATAACCCACTACACGTCATGTCACCATCCACTATACACCATGTCATCACCCACTAGACCATCTATTCATACCCCTCCCCCCAATCCCCAACTGATGGTTGTGGTCTTGGAGTTGTCATTATTTCACCAAACGGAGCTGTTTTTGAAACTCTTAGCCGATTAGATCATAAATGTACTAACAACCAAACCGAATATGAGACTCTTCTATTTGGATTGGAAATTTTACATGGCATGGGAGTAAAACATGTGGAAGCTTATGGTGCTAGTGGTGCAGCAAGTTTCCAAGGAATGTCAATGTCTAAATGACTTTTTGAATGCTTATCTTGATAAATGTTTAGACATCATACTTGCATGGATCAATTTATTATTTATCATGTGCCATGAGAGGAAAATCCTAGAGCTAATACTCTGACTCAGCAAGCATCTGGTTATAATGTTCGGAAAATAAATTTCCAAAAACACAAATCATTGCTTATAGGCGAGTGTTTTTCTCTGGAGGCACCGGTCAGACCGACGCAGCCGACCGGTCTAACCGGTGACACTGGTCTGTTCACTGTCCCCGACCGATCTGACTGGTCCCCTAGTCAAGATTTCCCTTCGGTTATTAATGATCAAAATGAAGTGGATGACTGGAGAAAGTCTCTGATTAATTATTTGCAAGATCCTAGCAGTTCAGTTGATAGAAAAGTTCGACGTTGGGCGCTTAAGTTTGTTCTTGGTAATGGTGAATTGTATCGTCAGACCGTAGATGATTTGCTTTTCAAATGCTTGGGTCCTGATCAAGCTAGGTTGGCTATGGCAGAGGTTCATGAAGGGATTTGTGGTACTCATCAATCGGCTCCCAAGATGAAGTGGCTCCTGAGGCGAGCTTGCTTGTATTGGCCTACTATGATAGCTGATTGTTGCAGGTACTACAAAGGTTGTGAAGAGTGTCAAAAGCTACCGATTACTTCACCAAGTGGACTGAGACTATTCCTTTGAAGAATATGACACATAGAGAGGTGATTGAGTTTATTACTGGGCATATTATACATAGGTTTGGCATCCCACAGACTTTGACTACGGATCAAGGAACTTCATTCATACCCAAAGAGGTGCGTGAGTTTGTCAATTCTTATGGTATTAAGTTGCTCAATTCATCTCCATATTATGCTCAAGCCAATGGTTAAGCTGAGTCTAGCAACAAGATTTTGGTGAAGTTCATCAAGAAGAAAATAGAAGACAATCCTAGAAGATGGCATGAGGTATTATCTGAAGCTTTATGGGCTCATCATATTTCTAGACATGGTGCTACTAAAGTTACTCCTTATGAGCTTGTGTATGGTCAAGAGGCCATTTTGCCCGTTGAGGTAAATCTAGGTGCATATAGACTTGCATAGCAAAATAATCTTGATGTTAAAACGTATTGTGCTTTGATGATGGACAACATCCACAAGGTGACCGACAAGCGTTTGGAGGCTTTGGAGGAAATTGAGAAAGACAAAAAGTGAGTTGCTAGAGCATATAACAAAATAGTAAAAACCAAATCTTTTCAGGTAGGTGATTTGGTTTGGAAGATGATTTTACCTATTGGGACTAAGAGTAACAAGTTTGGCAAGTGGTCTCCAAGTTGGGAAGGTCCTTACAAGATTGTCAAAGTTTGTTATGGAAATTCTTATATAGTGGAAACTTTGCAAGGGTAGCAACTTCCAAGAGCTCTCAATGCGAGATACTTGAAGAAATTTTATCCAAGTGTTTGGCAGGACACTTGATAGGATATGACCGATTTAGATTATACAGTGCCCTTAGAACAAAAAATGGCCGGTGAATTGTCACATCGACTTTAGAAATATTTTTTAGACATCAAGCTTTACTAAAAAACAGGGGGGCATATGTTTGTTGACGGCTGTTAAGTACCACTTTTACACCGTCAACTCCTGCATAAAATAAATGGAAAGTGAACATCAACACTAGGATAGAGGTTTATACTGACAATTTCCACGAGTGTTGGTGTTTCTATCTTTTGTTGCAGGACACATGTAAATGCACATGGAATGATACAATTGAGAGCAAGTAAACCAATGGTATAGATATGGCATCATCATAAACAACCTCAATTGCCAAATTGGTCTGCACCATTGCAACGGGCTCGTCGAGATGATCGAAATGGATATATCATTTGCATACATCGGGCCGAATGAGAGATATGCACAAGACATCATGTGGGCGGTGGGACCCAACCGAGCCACGTGGCGTCATGCGCCACCGGCGCCCACGTGTCCATGACACCTCATCGATCCAAGGAAACACACCTTCGACCAATCAGGAGTCAGTACACGGATCCAAGGGCCCACTTCCCCACGGAAACGGGCTAGAAACACCGCAAACACCCCCATACCCACCTTGGGACCCAGACGAAAGGCGGCGCGATCGGAGCTGACCCGGGATCGGCCGACCCCACAGGTCGGCCGACCCCACTTTGTCGCCCCTCGTGTCGCCCTTCCACGTGTCGGCTTGTCATGACGAACCAAAGGCGGTGCCAGGTGCTTGCTCGAATATTCCCGCGGGATCCTGCAACTCCTTCTCATGGAAGATATACCAACTTGACCCCCACTCCTCTTCACCACGTGTCACCACCCTACTGGTGGCGCCCATGGCAGCCAAGGGGGTTCCTCCTACTCTCATTGGCCTATAAATAGAAGTGGAGGGGGGTAGAGAATAGGACACACAACTCCTCTCCTCCTCTCTCATTTTCTCTCTTGAGAGGAGAGGCTCTCCTCTCCTCCTTCTAGAGTGTAAGTGTGGAGTAGTTGATTAGATCAAAGCTAGGGAGAGAGTGAGAGGTATGTACCTCTATGGATGCTCGTTCTTCAATTAGAGTAAAGTGAGTATTTCTGTATTTTCTATTTAGACTAAAGTGCAAGTGATATGTTCTTGTGTTCTTCGCTTGTTCATCATTTAGACGCGCGTGTTCTTCACGAACACATCCCCTCGATCTAGTTGATTAGGTGCACAAGTTTGTATGCCGTTTGTATGACTAGTCTATTAGAATAAAGTGGATGCTTGCATGCTCTGATTAGAATAAAGTGTGTTCATGATTCATTTCTAATAGTTTATGCTAGGTGGCATGAGTAGCCTTTTTCCTCTGCTAGTGCATAGATCACAGGTTTGCGTTTATCTGCTGCAAGTCGTTAGGTATCGTTGGAAGCATAATGCAGGGACAGTGCTCTCTCTCGTATATATGCTTTTAGTATAAGCTAGTAGTACCTTTAGTGAGTGAGATCAGTTCTCTTCCGTGGTCGTAGTTCTATTAGTACAGGATGCCGTAGTCCGTTGGCTACGGCAGTAACCACAACGTGAACGTTGTGACACACTATCGGTTATCATCCGTTCAGCTTATCCCAAGGTTAGGTAGAGGTAGTCCGGGAGGTGGTGACAGCCCTTCTGGCCCTCATTGATCCTCCGCAGCTGGATATAGTTAGAGCTCCTTCCACGCTGTTAAGTTAGGGCTATCGGTACCTAAGCCAAGTTCTATCTAGAGATCGACCTTTAATCTCATCTATAGTGCTATCTTTAGGAATCCTCTCTATCCTTGCCTCTTATCCGGTGTGTCCTTGACCGACGGTTAGTGCACACGTTCCCTTGGATTCGATACCCTTGGAATACTCTGAGGTGAAAGCTACAACGGTATCCGTGCGCTTGCGGATTTATTCGTGTGACGCTAAAATACCCAACAATGTTCACACCCAAAATTGACATAAGACGGTGTCCTGTCTTGATCGAGTCAGTCCTATAGCCAATCTGGCAACGGCCGCACCGTTGGACCCCAACTCCGAGTAGAATTGAGGAATCCTGGCGGTTTTGGAGTTGTAAAGGATTTCCTTGCGGGGCAATACCTCCCCACCCTACAAATACGAAGAGCCACAGCTGATTAAGGCTATCACCCAATCGATCAATTACTTTCTACAACTTTTATCTCCAAACTCTAGCTTTTCGAACCCCTTTGCTTTCCTTGCTTGTATCGACGACGTTCAAGGACAATCTGAGTGGCCTTGCCGATTTCAGAGCAACCCTAGGCGCACCACCTCCAACGGGGTCCCTCCCGAGGCGGCACTCGTAGGTCTTCACCGCGTGACTGCGACACCGGTCAGACCGGTGCCCCTCACCGGTCCGGGCAGAAGCTCGGCGAGTTCAGGTTTCCGACTGCTGCGCGATCTAGCGCTCGTGTGTGTTGACCAGTAAAAGTGCCAACATGATCAATCTTTCCCAATAGTCTATACCATTTAGAGATAGGATTTCTCGATGTCGCATTTCATGGTATGGGAGATTTGTTTCCTCCTCTCTGGCAACGGCGAAGATATAGGGTGGCTTGGATCTCTCTATGGCGGCTCTGATGAAGGAGGTGGCGACATCTACGTGTCGGCAACTTTCGTGGAGCGACGACATGGAGAATTAGATTTCCGGATGGTGATATTGATGCGAGGATGGTGCCGTGTTGTCGTGGAATATCGTAGCCCATATTGTTTTTTAACTATTATCAAGGTGAATTTGAGTGTTTTTTATGTCTTTTCTTTATATTCTCTAGTGTATGGATCTTGATGTATCCACAAAATACAGGAACCGGCGAACCCCTTGAGAAAGTTGATACGGTCGAACGTGGAAGGCAAAAGGCAAGTGCAAAAAATGCAAAAGTTTAACTAAAGAGGGGGCAAAGGAAGGGAAATTTACCAAGGTGGAAGAAAAACTACAGCGGGTAGATCTGTTGTCTAATACACAAGTGTATTTATATTTGTATTGCAACTTATATAACTTTAATGCATGCTGGATTGCTGGTCATTGTACTGTGCAGAAATTAGACAATTTAATATATAAGCATGTCTCATACTTTCATCTTGTCAAAGTACTTAGGCAATTTAAGTAGTTTATTATTAAACCTTTTAAAAATATATTTATATAATGTGACTGTCATTTATGTATGTTGACTATAAATACAGGTTTATAATTATAAATCATATTATAATTTTTTAAATACATGCGTGTCACACGTGCATGTTACTAGTTAAGATAATAGATATGCTGAAAATGCTGGTGATGTAATTTTTTGCTTGCAATAAGCCCCAGTAATGAAATTTCAGGTGGGGACACTCTCCCCTCGTTGACCCTAAAAAAAATATTAGACTCAACAATTTTTCAAATTAGCCTGGTTCGATATTTTTATGTGAATTTCTAAATAATTCAATATGCCAAATGGTTTGTTGGAATGTGTTTTGTTTTCAAAAATATACACATTTTTTAAACAATGATATACACATGTGTCAAATAATTTTTGCAAACAAACGAATAAACGATCTTAGAGATAAATGCTTTTGAACTTTGGAATTTGTTTAAATATATTTCAAAGTGTAACACATCGATGTGTCCCACGAGGTGTTACACGAAGGGAAATAGATAAGGGCCCGTTCTTTTGGGTAAAAAGGAATAGTAAAGTTACAAATAAATAGTGTTGAATAATGTTTCTTGTGAGAGAAGATGTGATAAATGTGATAGGTAAATAGTGTTTTGCACTTTTCCTGTTATACACGAAGGGAAATAGATAAGCTACAGCTACACTAGCGTATATCTACCGTATCACCTAAGCCTTGCGAGTAGAAAGGTCATACATCGTTACCACTAACGCGCATCGCAGCAGTCAAACGTAGTGGTGTCGCCTTCTTCCTCTATGCGCCGTCTTTGAAGCTCTCTCGATTTCCACCGGCCTGTGGGATATCTTGTTTTCTCGTCGATAATTCATATATATTATATTAATATATGAATAATGCTAATAAGACAGGATGGTTGTATAGTACTCACACTGTACAAGCAATGCAGATCCAAAAAGCACAATAAACAAGAACACGATCATTGCACCGGCGTCCCTCATTTTTGTATGCGCGCAGGACCGAATTAGATTGTGAAACGATCGAGGAGGGAGATGAGTGTTAGGATGTGAGAAGTGAGGAGCAAAGTGTGCTCAGGCATCCATTTATATAGATGTCGAACCAGCTGTCCAATTGACATTGTAGAGGAGTGACAGCTACCGCCTACCACGACAGAGAAACATTATCCCATACATGATCGGCAACAGCTAATTTGGGCCGCTTTTGTAATGCGTGAAATCTGCTTTAATCACGTGATTAATACTTGCTTGCATGTTTGTGTGCAAAATCAACATAGTTCTCATTTTCCGTGGACAATATATATAGGTTACTGACAGTCAGGCAACCGTAGTTTTTTTTCCTCAAAAGAAGAAGAAGCTGCGACAACTGCAGTATCACACCTAGTTGCATAATAATAATCTACTACGAGAAAGCAACACATGTGTCCTCTTGTTAATATTCGTTCAATATATGTGCAGTGCAGTTCAGTTCTGGTTTGAAGTTCAGATTCGTGCTTGCCTAGAAGATTCGTTATTTTTTTTCATTGCTTTGGTGTCTGAATTCTGATGACATATATAGGTTGCTACTTGTGTCTGTCTAAAACTCTGGATTCTTTGTATTGGTGTCTGTATTCAGATGGCACATGTGTTGCTACATTCTGAACTTCTAAACCGTCTTTCAACTGACCAAGATTCAAATGTATTTACACAATTACACTTCAAATATTTCTGTTTCATGGAATAAACAGATGGAGAATCATCAGAATGCTGCACAGAAGCAGGTGACGGCGGTTCCTCGTCGTGATCATCATTACCCTCCAGTGGCGAAACTAGAGTGAATGAGAGGGGAGTGTGCATTTGTATGTGCATAAAATTTAATTTTTATATGGCAGAATTTTAAATTTTAACATTGTTTTTTTTATTTTTGGGGTGCATTTGCACCCCCAGACACACTATAGATTTGCCACTGTTACCCTCCTCCACACCCTGACGGCGGTGGTGAACCAGATGGCGCCGGTGACGACGGCGGGCTTGGTCCGGCCGAATCGCCGAACATGCCAGCGGGTACACAAACGATGTCCCACTGTGGCCCGTCCGGCGGCAGCCCGACGCTGAACCCGTCGCCGCCCTGGCACGCCTGGAGCCCTGGATAGCGTCACGTCCGTGACTGCGACCGCCGTCCACGTGGCTGTGTACATGAAAAAAAAATATTAAGTCGGTGGGGTTTAGACCGCCCCATGATTTTCATTAAGAAGGAACGAATCCCGCTTAGAAACCCCGACCCGGTTTCATCCGAGGATTTTTAAAGCAATCCCGTAAATTCGCCCCAACCAGGAATCAAACTTGGGTCTCCTAGTTGTGACTATACCTCATCCTCCTCTAATTAAGTAGGCTAGATTAGAGGGAGGAGGTGGCGAGGGGAAGAAATCCCGCCGCCGACTCGCCGATGCGTCGTGTGGCGTTTGGGTGAGGTCGTGAGGAGGATTTGGCGGGAGAGAGCTGAGACCATCTGCACTCGCGTTGCTCTATACATCTGCTCTAAAAGAAATATTCCAGCCATGTCAGTGAGAATCTTTACTCTACCTCATCATCTCCCGCACTCCTTTTGCTCTATACATTTACTCTATATCCAACAACCATATATTTTATTCATCCACCTCCAACTACCATCTCAATTAAAAAATTCATTTGTTAAAGCTATAGGGACTAAAATGTGAGCAAATAAATATCTAAGGATTAAATGTGAAGAAATAGAAGCTCTAAGGACTAAAAAATAATAATAATAAACGAAAAGGAGCAAAATGAAAAACAACCACCTTACCTCCTCTCCTCAAGCTGGCCGCGCTCGGCCTCAGTTCCGGATGGACGGGCCTCCTCGCCGCCTCCTCGGCGGGCCTCATGGCTGGCGCCCTCCTCACCGGCCTCGCGGCCGTGGCCTCTTCCTCCTCTCTCTGCCATCGCCCCTCCTTCCGTGATTTCGTCTGTGCGCGAGGAGAGGGGAATATATATATATATATTTTATTCCAATTTGCAAATTTATACGACCGTTCAAAATTTATCAAAATATACATCAACCGTGGGCCACAACGGAAAAAGCCTCAGTAGACCACTCGGTAAGGTCACCGCCAACGGTCGAGAGCAGGTGGGCTGTGGCGCCGCTTACCACCGCAGGCGGTTGGGGCGGCCGTGGGCCAATCTGCGGTAGGTTCTTTCCATGACGGCGTGACCTATATAAGGCGGCCGCCTGCACGCCTACGCCGCCTCCTTCTTCCGCCTCCTTCTCAGGTAAGTTTGCTTCTTTTTTTAATTAGTTTAATTAGTGTAATTAGTGTAGAAAATTAGTTTTTAGATTAGAAAATTTAGAAATTAGTTCATTTAATTAGTTTAGATTTAGAAAATTAGTTTTTTAGTTTAGAGAATGTAGAAAATTAGTTTATTTGTTCAGGAAATTGTCGAAATTAGTTTAGTTTGTTTAGAAAATATAGAAAATGAGTTTATTTGTTGTAGAAATTGTAGAAATTACTGTAGCTTTTTTAGAAAATATATAAAAATAGTTTATCTGTTCTAGATATTGTAGAAATTACTTTAGCATGTGTAGAAATTGTCGAAATTACTTTAGTTTGTTTAGAAAATATAGAAAATTAGTTTATCTATTCTAGAAATTGTAGAAATTACTTTACCATGGGTAGAAATTATAGAAATTACTTTAGCTTCTTTAGAAAATATAGAAAATTAGTTTATTTATTCTAGATATTGTAGAAATTACTTTAGTATGTTTAGAAATTCTAGAAAATTACTTTATCTCATTTACATAATGTAGAGGTAGTAGAAATTAGTTCATGTGTTCAGAAAATTGTCGAAATTACTTTAGTTTGTTTAGAAAATATAGAAAGTTAATTTATCTTGTTTAGAAAATATAGAAAATTAGTTTATGTGTTGTAGAAATTGTAGAAATTACCTAACCTTCTTTAGAAATTGTAAAAAAATACTTTATCTCGTTTACGAAATGTAGAAAATGTAGAAAAATAGTTTTACTTTATCTTGCCCAGAAAATCTAAAAAATTATTTTACCTTGCTTACAAAATGTAGAAAATGTTGAAAATTAGTTTATCTGTTCTACAAATTGTACCAAAATACTTTAGCTTCTTTTGAAATTCTAGAAAATTACTTTACATCGTTTACAAAAATGTAGATAATGTAGATAAATATTTTACCTGTTCTAGAAAATGTAGAAATTACTTATCTAGGTTTTTTAATTGTATATTTAATTTTGTATACAACTATGGTTGGAGCTTAGTACCGGTGAAATTGCTCGTCGAGGTTGAGGCTTACGTGACGGCTGAGTTGTTGGACATGGAGCTCGACCGCAGGCATTGCTCGTTCCTGTCCGCCGTCCTCGGAGAGGATGTTGGACACATGCGTTCCCGCACTACGCGCACGTTGTTGCTGATTCACGACCTTTGGGTTCCTAAGTACGTGAACTGATGCTATGTTATTGTTTGTACCTTCATTTATCCTTTTGTTGTAACTAATAAATAAGACTCACATGCGCGGTTAGTCCATGGGGACAGACAGCGGGACGCGATTCCTCAGAAGGATCGCATGACATGGTTCCAGTACGACTTCTCCCTCCTCGCCGCTCGGACCACCGGAGGCCGAGACGACATCGTTCCACTTCACCGTCGGCGAGATGACGGCGACTCTTCAGGACACGTCCCTGTTGATGGGCCTTCCTTGTGCGGGCGAGCCGCTGCGGGCTGTGGACATCTCTGCTGAGTGGCGTACAGAGTTCCTCGCCGGTTCTATGAACGTTCCTCGAACGATCGCGCCCGCCTGCATACCGAGGGAGTTCGCGAACGCTCATGAACCCACCTTGACCTGGTTGCGGCGGTTCGGTCGTACATTTACCTCATATTTCTCTTCGTTTTTGAAGATATGGAGACAATGTAACTCACGTTTGATTTTGTTTGTGCAGGCTGATTACCTAGTAGATGACGCCGGCGAGGTGAGATCGAAAAGTTCTTCGAGACGCACTGTGGTTGTTTGGGTTCGTGTTGTTCAGTTCGCGGGTGACGCGTGGCAGGTACTTGATCCCCACGCTCGGAGGATCGCCGGCCGCTTGACGCCGTGCGAGATCGATTAGAAGCAACTTCTTGCGAACGCATGCGGGCTGTGCTCGGTGTTGAAGGGTCGTTCGGCGGAGCCGATCCTTCTTGGATGTCCTCTCCTTCTTCAGCTCTGGTGCCACGAGCGGTTTATGATTGGTCGGCCAGTCATCCCCCTCTACGCCACGACCCCCTGCCAGAGGGCCACGACCCTTCAACAGTTGCCAGGGTCGTCCCACGGTGCGGTCGGCGGCGATGGTGACACCGCACCGGCTGCCGATGCTAGGCGTCGGCGATCCACCCATGTGACCCGTTGGCGTACCCTCGCGGCAGGCGACGATGCCGCCCGATCCGGTGACGGCTGCTCAAGAAGACCAGGCGATGCTAGATTAGGTCGCATATTATTTGTACATGAGCACTATTATATGTGATCGTGACTATTTTTTATTATGTCAGTTTGCTTTTCTTTATTACCACCTAGTTTTCTTTGTCATAAAGTTAAAAAAATTAAATCGTTAAGTTAAAAAAACAACCCGCCGAAAAGCAACCGCGGCTGTACGGTAGGCGGTAGGTTCGAGATAAAGTATTATTGAAGTCGAAAAGGAACCACCGTGGACCACGGCGGTTGGTCCAACCGCCGTGGCGTCTGGGCACGGATGTCAGCTTATATAAAGAGCGACACTAGTCCTGCTCTCCTCACCCTGCCTCCCTCTCCCCACGGGCTGCTCCTCCCTCTTAGGTAAGTTTCCTCTCTTTATTTATTTTATGTAATTAATTAATTAGTTTAGAATAGTGTAATTAGTTAAATTTGTTATGATTTTGTGTAACAATAACTAGAGATGTCTACTGCTGCCGTCGGAGGGGGTGAGGATGGTAATGGTGGTGGTGATCCGAGGGGGAAAAACACAAATGCGGCACCTGATCCGAAGAAAATGAGCACGTTCGAAAGAGACATGCTTCGTCATTTGCAAGGAGTAACTGCAGATGCCATTGCAAGAGGAGAGGAACCTCCTTGGAATGCTCTTTATGCTCCACCATACATACATCATTATTTGCAAAGAAAAACTGCAGATGCCATTGCAAGAGGAGAGGAACCTCCTTATGGTGGTCTTTATGCTCCGGGTGGTCTTTATGCTCCACCAGCAGACCCGTGTGTTGCTAATCCACCAGCTAAAAGCTACGGAAAGATAAACCTTCGTCACATCGCAAAGAATGGTCAAGTTTGTCATTTTTTAAGATGTTGTAGTCTTTCCTGCAGTGCTGTAATATTTGAACTGGATCCTATTGTGATTGTGTTGTAATAATCGAACCAACAGTCCTTAATTTCCCTTCCTTAATATTCCTACTAGATTTAATAAAGTTTTACCAAATAATTAAAATGATTCCCCATGGTGGGCCACTCAACCGCCGTGCCACGGGCGGTTGGAGTGTAAACGTCGTGGCGTACGGCGGCTGCGGCTAACCGCCGTACGCCACGGCGGTTGATGTATATTTTGATAAATTTCAAAACAGTTGTATAAATTTGCAAAAGGATTAAAAAATATAAAAAAAATCGGAGAGGGGCGGCGTCGGAGCCCATCGTAGCCCATCCTTCGGCTCTAACTTATCCGTGGCCCGAGCCCATCTGCGACTGCTATTACGCCACGGCCCACGGTGCCATCGCCCTGCGGCCCTCCCTACCGGCCAGAGTTCATCTCCGCAGCCAGACTTCTCCGGCCGTGCTCTCAAATCTCAACAGATCTCTCCTCTCTCTTGCAGCTGTGGTCGGTGGTGGCAGACGGCCGGCGACGAGGTGGGTCCTCCTCCTGCTCCTCGTTGCTCTCTCGGATTGGCGCGCGAGGAGGCTGGCGAGGTAGGGCCGGAAGGGGAACGCCACGGGGATCCGGCCGCGGACTCTGCCGCCTGCGCGCCTCTGCCGACGTTTATAGCTGGAGACTTAGTGTGGTTTGGCCGTTTGGCCGGGTGAGGACGATTTGGTTGGACAGTGCTCCAATTCAAATCACAAATCCCCCTCCCCTCCTCTCAGATTGCTGCGGGTTTGTCCCGCACCAATCCATCCGTCCATGGTCTGCGTGGGCTCGCCTTCCTCAGCGCCCAGTGTGAATCAACCCAAGGTGAGTGCGCTTGCAATTCCTTGTGCAAACAGTTGCGGCTAAACCCGAAGGTCTTGTTTGTTTGCATATGTTTTGTACTTGCTGTTGATTATCGAAGCTGTATTTTCCCCCTATATTGTTTTGCAAATGGAGATCGACAAATTCAAAATTGAGCTTGCTAGAGGTGCCTCAGCCACAGACATCGACTCTGTCATTGTTGTTTGCTTCCTAGGGAGAATGTCACAGCATAATTCAACAATTCTTTTTATGCCTACAAATACAGCTTCACAGATGCATACTGTATGAGTGACCCTGACAGGAGAGGATATTACATTACTGTCTGTCTGTCTTTGTCTCTGCTCTACTAGGTTACTTACAGCTCCTGCTTAGTACTGACATATATTACTCACCAATCTTTTACTTTGGACCTGCAGCAAGCTGAGAATGTCTTTTTTGAGCAATTGATCAGCAAGATAGAAGCTGCAGATTTTGATCCACTGCCCTTATTGAAACAATGGAACGCGTTAGGCCGATATGAAGCAATTAAGCGGAGTATCCTTATGTCTAGCCTTTTGAATCTGTTCTGTATTTTATTGTTTTTCGTAATATAAAGTATTGGCACAATTTCCTCATTTAGCTCCTACCGTCTGTCATCATAGTACTATATTCTGACATGTTCATCTTCACTGTATTGCTATGCTAACTTTCTATGGTCTTTGGTATACCAGTCCAGTTTAGTTTTCCATCCAAGAGATCCTGTACTTGTTGAAAACCTTGTTGTAGGCTTGCAGTACAATAGTACTTGTCTGAAGTAGAAATCAGTAGAGGAAAGCAACTATTTGTATTTTACAATATTGTGACTAAGACAGATGTGTCTTAATGTGGTATGGTTCTTCATTTTATTATTGGAAGGGAAATCAAATTCCTGGTTCTATTGCTATTTTTCTCATTACTAGCTTACAGCCTGGTTCTAGCTTCTAGTTAAAATAGTAATGCAAATGTTACTCTGCTCTGGTGAATCTGAATATGTGCCTTTTTATGGGCTTGTCTGCATTATTGTTGACCTTAATTCTATTAAGATGTATATCACATTAAGAGACGCACTGAAGATTATGGTATTTTTTGTTCCTGTAAGCCTTCTTCTGGTTCATCAGTTGCGTGTGGCAAAGACTGCCATTGTGGGTATGTTTTCCCTTTCCTTCCTCTGTATCAAAACATTTACTGGCTTCATAAGACTCCAAAAGGACTATTTTATTTTAAATCCATGCTCATAAGTCATGTCTTTTATCAAAGCTAAAAGGGTGCTATTTTAAAATGCATCTATTTCACATCTTTTGCTATGCTGGTTTCTTCCCACATTTCTTTTCTCTGTAACGAATGTACTTTGCTCATCAATTCAACATGACATTTCTTTGTGCACATGTTTCTTTTAGTGCATATTATAAAATTGGTACTGCTTAGTTCTGTGATCACCTTGAATTCTATTCTTTTTTCAAAAATGGAAATTAAAAAGCATGCAAATTTGTTAGCAATTAGATTATCACACCTATGAGTTTTATCATTATCGAGATATTCTTAAATACTGATAATTTTCTGATGCAGGATGCTGTTCTCTTGTTGTTCATCAAACTGTGAATGTGATAACACATGTGCCAACAAACCATTCCAGCACAGACCTCTGAAGCAAACCAAATTGATTACGGTAAGTTTATTACTGTGAGACTGATTCAACATTTTGTCATTATTCTCCATCTATTTGTTTTTAGGTGTTGTATTTCCTCCAGCACAGACCTAGGAGATGGTTAAATCTTCTACCCTTGAGTTAATCTTCCTCGGTTAAAACTCCTGGTTAATTAATTTTGCATGCTCGCGTGCATATCGTTGCTTTGTGCAACGCCCACAACGGCCTAACGCTGCCTGCACTCACACTCACCGCAAGCCGGGCCCACCCACGCTCATGCTCGTGGTAGCCAAGGCGTACATGCAGGCCAATCTAAATTGCGCGTCTGTTCCAGCGAGTAAGACACAAACATGGCATCTAATTCCGATGATTTGTAAAAACCAAATATGACATCTAATTAAAAACGGAGGGAGTATTTGGAAAGTTATGGTTATTTAGGGAGAGCAATGACGGGGAACAGTAAATGCATGGAACAGTAAATGCATTTGCTGTTGTTGTATACTGCATAGCCTCTTCATTTTTTGTGTTAAAGGGGATGTATGTGCAGGGAGGGGATTATGGACTTTTGTTTAGGATTAGAGGATCTGATAAAGGAGCAATAGCACAGTTAAATAAGACAAAAAAAGTTATGATGCTTCAAAGAAAAGTTACAGTCTGACTCCAATCTGTGATGTCAGTAATGGTGTTATGGTCTGAACTAGATTCTGCTACCCTGACAAAAGCTTTCCTGCCAAATATAGGTATTATCTAGAAAAAAAGGGCAACCCGGTGCATTAGCTCCTGCTAGCATGAGGGTCTGGGAAGGTCCGACAACCTAGGGTCTTTTTGCACGCAGCCTTCCCTGCATTTCTGCAAGAGGCTGGTACCAGGACTCGAACCCGTGACCTCATGGTCACAAGGCAACAGCTTTACCGCTGTGCCAAGGCTCCCCTTCAAAATATAGTTATTATCTATCTGTTTCCAAAAAAAAAAACTTCCTGCAGGATTTTCTAGAATATTTAAGAAATTTCCACACTTTATGATTGGCAGTCCATGAGTTCCCTCCTGGGCTCACTGTCATTGACACAGTTAGTCCCACTTCTCAGTGGGATGGGCTGGTGAATGAAACTGTCAATCTTAAGATTGGCAATTCTTGGATGCCCTGGTTTTTCAGGCTCTGATCAGCCTATTCTCTGATGCTCTCCTGCTTAAACAGAAGAATGGTTCATGAAGACTTTCGATTTGGAGATTGCATAATGAGGTTCAGTTTCCTGTGTGCGGCTTGGTAATTCCCATATCTGAAAAGAATCCGAGCCCTTTGGAAATGAGCCTTACGGTACATGTTTCGGAATTTTCTTTCCTGGTAAGAAGGATATCCCTACAAAATGGGAGCAAGGATATTCTTATGTCCTGTGTCCATGTTCCTGTCTGGCTGTGGGGATCTGTGTGCACCGCAACCATAGTAGCACCAATGATCAATCCCATTTCACTCCTTTGTCCTCAAGTCAAGTTCCAAGTTCCTGTGTCCTTGCCTCGCTTTGGCAGCCCATCTGCGCCAGTTATCCCCGCTAGTTCAATAGTGGCAACCAAAAGTGACTCCAGCGTTCATTCCCCAGCAACGTCAATCATTGATGTTCGCTGTCATACGCCTGCCGCTTCCACCACCTCATACAATACTACAACAGCCCGCAATAATCAACCACTGTAGTTTCTTGGTTCTGGTGAGTGGTGATTGCTGCAAACTTTTTAGAATATTTTCAAGTAATCTATCATATGGCCCTTGCTCGATTTGATGTCTGTGTAAGGCTTTGAGGATATATGGATAGCACTGAACAATGCTTAAACTTCATGATTTATACATCTTCATTTGTCAAAGAACCATCAGTTGCTCAATTTTGTAATTAACTTTTGCACTTTCCCGGAAATCTTGCAATCATATGTGTTGTGATATTTTTTTAATATTTTGATCAGCACAGTAGCTTGCCATTTATTTTATATATGACCAAGCAATGTTTTGCATTATGATGTTTGCTGTGCGATGCTTTTCATTGATAGAACAACTGTTTGCTAAAGAGGGACTATAAATTATTTTAGTACTTAGAAGGTGTAAGTTTAGAAGCCATGTTTCCTTTCGTTGTTTTTATTCTGTGCATTTAACTACCTTTCTCTTTAGCTTAAATTTTTCCCAGAGTTTACCCTTGTACAATATTCAGTTTACCATGCTATAGAGTTTTTTTCCTCAGAACTGCCTCTTCACCTAAAGAACATCTTGTGAAATTTCCTTTGCCTTGTGAGGTAACTTTACATGAGAAAGAATGCCAGTACTTTAGTAATTGAATGGATCATAGGCTGTTGGAAGACTTAAATGTCACAACATGTGCCTAGTATGATTAAATTTTAGTAAATCGCATTTAATGTCAGTTTTCTATAAATCCACTTTACAAACCTGGTTGTATTAGATTTAACCTGATGCAAAATGTTTTCTTAGTATGTTAAAGGGTTATTCCTTTTTGTTAGTTTCTGAAAGACCTTTTTTTTTTGTTTCAGACAGAGAAATGTGGATTTGGATTGATAGCTGAGGATGAAATAAAGAAAGGAGAATTTGTTGTAGAATATGTGGGTGAAGGTATTTTTTTGTTCAAGTAATTGTGAGCAAGTAAATAAATTGCATGGATGTATATGCATTATGTTGTATTTCACACATCTGATGCTGGACAACTAACATCCAATTTGCATAAATTGTTTAGTTATTGATGACAGAACATGTGAGAGCAGATTATGGCAAATGAAAAGGCTGAGTGATACTAACTTCTACCTATGTGAGGTCAGTAGCAATATGATCATTGATGCTACTGACAAGGGAAACGTGTCCCGTTTTATAAACCATAGTTGTGAACCAAACACAGAGATGCAGAAATGGTTAGTTGTACTCTATAAATGCCCTACTTCCATGACACCCATTGATGAACATGATATAGTTAACATCGCATCGTTTCAGGACTGTTGATGGAGAGACCAGAGTTGGAATCTTCGCCCTTCGTGACATAAAGAAAGGGGAGGAGCTGACCTATGACTATAAGTATGTCCATCCCACTCTCCCGGCTGTCCTTATCCCCCAATCCTTTAATTTTTAACGAAGTGTTTTCACCCATCTTGATCTCTTAGTCTTCTGTTTTGGAAATATTTGCTGTCTTTAATTTCTTAATAATATTCACAGATTTGTCCAGTTTGGAGCAGATCAAGATTGTCATTGTGGATCTTTAAACTGCGGAAAATGCTTGGAGCAAACTCAATTGTTTTTCAAGTGGCCATTTTTCAGTGAGGCCGCAGAATCAGTATTTCAAGAAGAAAAAAAGGAAAACAAAGTGTGAGAATTGCATTGGACAGTTTCTTCGTTTGTGGCATCCACGGCAAAAAATGTAGGCCTGATAACCATTTCACCCTGTTAACTATATAAGTTTCTTGCAATTGGAAATTTATGAACAAATTTTAACATGAGAATTTGTTGGCATAAAAATACAAAGCTGTCCTGTACACATTGCCCTTAAGTCAGTTAATGTACTCACTTAACAACGTAACATAATAAGGGAACTACTTTGAAGACTGCCTAGGAGTACCTGACTACCGCCTTCCCGCAATGTTTTTGTGATTAATGATTGACTTCGAGTATCCATATAAGTTTCTAGGATGTTTCATCAATATTTATGGTTGAGGAAAATTATAAATGTCTTTGTGTTTTTTGTGATAAATTCTTGATGCACTTTTACCACTTGTCTGTAACGCATTCAGGTACGTCGGATGTTGGGTAATTGACTTCGATCAAGAAACTAAAATACATACTGTGAGTTTATCAACATATGGCTTTGTCAATCTGAAATTGTATTATTTGATTATTTCTCATGAGTAGTTTTGTATGTTTGTTGTATTAATCAGCTGCAGTTTGAAGACCTCCATGTTGAAAAGTTTAATTTGAAAGAAGAAGAGTGGCACTTCTTACTGGTACGGCATTCTTAGGCACAAAACAAGCTGCAGATATGTTCGGTTTATCTTATGAAGGACTTGGATTATGCCGGTCCTTGCTTTTGTTGCAACCCCACGTCTTGGACCATTCTAGTCCTATATAGTGCATCCTGAAAGTTACCATGACATTCCACTTCTGCTTTCTCCTGGGAAGGGGGAAGGACTTGCGCCCCTTGTTCTAGTTTTTCTTAATTGGATATGCAATACATATATTCATTTGTTGTTATTCAGTGCCTGTGGAAGATATGTGAATACTGGCTTTCCTGTTACTGTTATTTTGCAAAACCAAAGCTGTGATAGTGACTTCTTTCCAGTTGTATAGAGAACTTTCCGGTTGTTAACTAGACCTTGTTCTGTTTCCAGGTTGATTCATCAGATGATGAAAAATGAGCATTGAAGGTAACTGTCACAATCTATGGGTATGATGCCTTTTCTCTACCTGACTATTCTTTTATGCAATTGCTGTTGTGTGTCAATTATAGTTTTCACATGTGTACAATATATTTCTTCATCCTGTTTGCTTTGTATTGCTGTTCAATCATACTGCAAGGCACAAAGTAGAAAATGTTACTTAGAGAATGGTATTGACATGAGGTATGAGCTGTTCCTAAATCCTAACTCCAAAACATGCACTGCACATTTGCAAATGTGATCTGGTCGGTTACCTTTACTTGATGATTGATTACTAGGAGAGATTCTTTTCCTGCATCAGTAGAGATGGCAGTCAGCATCATTTTTCCATTCTTTTTTCTTAAATAAAAAAAAAGATCATGTATCTTCTACCTACTGGTGCAACCTGACTCTCTGCAATTTGCATTAATGTTTTTCTTAGCTCTCTTCGACCCTTGATGACTGATGGAAGTTTCCTTTCACAGGACTCAAGGTTCGCTGTGCTGCCAGCCTGATCTCGGCTCATTTGCCATTAAAGGCAGCAACGCAGAACCGGCGGACAGTTTCTCCCATTTGGAGTCTGCTGCTACCCAACCTTTGTGCGTGGTCTCGTGCCGCAAGCCACAACTGCCGATTCCCATTGCCAAACTGAACCACCCTTCGATTGCATTGTTCGTTGTGCATCTTGTGATGCTCGGAAACAGAATGAGCTCTTTGGTGAGCGACTGAGTGTAGTGTACAAGTGTTGTTGTGTTGTGCGATGCGGAAGCGTACTTGATATGTGGGTTAGTGTCAAACAGGTATGTTGGTTATTGCCTGTTGCCGCGGCACGCTCTGACGAAACATGATGGTCGAACTGATCTTTCTCCCTTGTTGATGGCTGATCTGATCTATGCATGCCTGCCTGATATGAGCCAAAATTGGCTGCTGGGTAAGAGCCAATAGCGCTAGTGTTGTTTAGTTGAGTTGTTACTTGTTAGGTGATGTTTTCGTGTTTCTTTTCCAAATTGTGGTGTGTTTTGAACATTGACGATTGGGCTGTTCGGCTGGCCGTTTCTCGGCTTATCTCGGCTTGTTTCGGCTTATCTCCTCTCACATAACACTATTCAATCTACCAGCCGAACACTATTCATCGATCGTAATGTAATGCATGCATTGTGTATTGCTTTTTTCTGAAAAAAGAAATGCTCTACTAATGGTAGGTAAGTGCCAGTTAATTTTTTTTCGTTGAAGCAAGGACATTCTCGGGTTCGCTTTGGGCACGATGCATACCATTTTCGATGCAGAGAACGTTAATTTTATTTTTACATCGTTGCGCGCATGGCTCGCTATTTGTGCGTGGTGTGGCCGGTGCACGGCAAGTCGGCAAGCAGGGGAAGCTGCTGCCCTGGCCGTGTCCTGTGGCTTTTTCGCTGCTGCGGTGCTTGTATCCACCTGGTCTGGGATGGCATCCACCTCACCGACGCCGTCGCCGACGGGTGGCTCAACGGGACCTGCACGTACTGCACCCCCGGCATCCTGCCCTGAGATGCAGACATCGTGTGTGACTCAATGTGGAGAGAAGTGGTCCGCTGATGATCGTTGTGGTCATTTGTTGAGAATGGGATACGCGCATGGTTTGGAAAGGACAGTTTGCTAATCGTTCGCAGACTCATGTGGAAGTATGTTATTACGGCTGAAATTTCGATGGGAAAAAGTTCAAAAAAAATGAAATCATATCCCCTGGTTATTACAAACATCGTACAAATAGACACTGCATACACGCACGCTCTCGACTCCTGAGTACTACAGGAAAGTACGTTGTTTTGGACTTTTTATGTTCAATGCTACACAAAAACACATGGAAGTTTTTTTTTGTTGAAATATATAGACGGAATTGTCTTATTACTTATCCAAGGTATAAAAAAAAACTTTCCTGGCCCAACCCCCAAAATCCACAAGTGAAGAATACATATTTCCTATCTATCTAAGATAGATAAATAAACATCTAAGTTGGTGAATGTCAAATAATGTTGTGAGTGCAAAAAAAATGGTGCGTGTAAAAAAATATTGAGCATAAGTGTTTGAGAGTGTAAAAAGGTTAAAGAAAAATATAGGTACATATAAAAATGTTAGATAACATCAACAAATATTGGTTATAATTAGGCCATTTTTTTAAAAAAAATATTGATAAATGTCAACAAATGTTGATGGATGTTAAAAAAATATTATACATGGACTTAATATGGACTTTAAAGATGAGTTCCTAATATACCTTACGGAAGCCCTCAGAGAATCCAGCCATGCATTTCTTGAAATGGATAATGAATGCTAATCCCTGGACACCTACGAAGGATACACACACTATTATGGTTAATTGCATATACTAAGTGTATTATGATTCTTGATTTTGACTTCTGACTAAATTAAGTCTTTGCATGTGTATTCCTCCAAGTGTGGAGTGGGTGGGAGGGCATTGGCCCCTCGGAGATAATTTGAATTGCATTATTGAGCGGTAAAATCAACTAATTTATCTAGAAATATGTTCTCCTTGCCACAGGGAGGCAAGAACATCGCCTGCTGCTTGGAATGTCTAATCACTATTTTTTTAAAATGGATAGAAACTTGTTGATTTGATGTTAGACTCAACTAGCCTACCAACCCCGTGCTATGCAGGATTATTATTTTGAGAAGTCTTAACCATCAGATTTTTGTGAAAGATTTATGATATTTGTCTATCATGTCTCGTGGGAAGTAATGGCGGAGTCTTCCACGGAGTAGCTATAAAACTATTATCTTAAGTTGTCTACCATTTGTTAAATATTGGAACACAATATTTATATGGAATACATACCTACTATCTTCATCCCATGTATATTTTTGTTAGGATTTACTTTACAACATTTTCATCCACATTTAAATTTTAAGGGTAATAATAGGTGCAAATTTAAGGGGTTAATTTAAGTTATTTTTAAGTATTAGTTGTAAGTAATTTAGTTGCAAATTTAATGGGTTATTTTGAATTATTTTTATAATGGCATAGGTGGGTAATTTAGATATAGATTTAGAGGGTTATTATAGGCTATTTTCATGATGGTATGGTGGGTAATTCTTTTCAAAATATAATCAATCTAATGGCTATGATGATTTGAGCCTACCGATTGATCGCTGGATGTTTTGTTTTTTTGTGAGAATTTCTAAGATTTCTCTCTTTTTCTAGAGTATCGACCTAAGATCCTAGGTGGCTTCAAAAGGATTCTTCAATTAGTAATAGTAAGATTTGAATGGCCCAATAGTGACCCATGAGCGTAGGTGCCTTCAGAAAGTGATGTTACAGTGATGGGACATGACAAAGACATTGTGTCATCGCAAGCCAGGCTACAAGAGGAGGAGGCGGGACTGATGGAGGCGCAATGAAGAAGAAATAAAAGGTAAGTGTTGGGATCAAAGACCTTGAATAGGTGATAGATGAACCGTTAGATAGAAAGTACATATGACATATGAAGGGTCAAAAGTCCTCTTCATAAGCCATAAGGTTCTATTTATAAGAAGGAGATGGTTATTAATATTTGTTCCATTGCTGAAGTGAATATTACGAATAGGTTCCTTGCATACCGCTAAAGGCTATAGTTGCCGTTATATCTGCGCTACAGCTCTTATATCTTTTTCGGAAGCACTTCGCTGAATTCTATAACCTGGAATTTGCAACATTATTTTTTATACTTGCACAAAAGGATGTTCCTAGCCTTACCACCTAAAGCGTACCTAAACAAAGAGAGTCAGTCAAATGGGATGAGCCCCCTTTCAAAGTGCTGGAGCATAGTACTGCCAACTTACTACTGCTACTATGTCAACTTACTACCATGTCATATTCCATACATCTCGAGCAACCTACCACCTGCTACTAAATTGCATCTTTGGAAGTTTCATGAGGAGTCACCTGTCCAAATGACCAGAATTTATCCTTTTATGACTAATACGTCTGTGGAAACTAGCACGCCGGCTGCAATGTTTGGTACGAGACCGGCTGCCAGTTTGCAACTGATGCTGATGTCTGTATGTGTATACGTGTTAGGGAACAATCCGCCAACCGACGCTTCCATAA
Organism: Cenchrus purpureus; assembly: GCA_022644695.1. Lineage (NCBI taxonomy): Eukaryota > Viridiplantae > Streptophyta > Magnoliopsida > Poales > Poaceae > Cenchrus > Cenchrus purpureus. The sequence continues at coordinate 106,391,327 of CP053459.1, forward strand.
TTTAAGTTTCTGAGCAAGCATTCGCAGGAAATCCAAGGAAGTAGGGCCCTCCGGAGAACGTAATCGCATAGCGACACAGAGCTGGTGCTTGCTGTTGTCGTTGTAGCCTGATTGTTCTCGCGAGGGCGAGAGCGACAGGGAAGCAGTGTACAACCCCAGCCATACCAACCAACTGCATGAACAGGTAGTAGCTCTCGATGGCCACATTTTTCTTTTCCTTTGGCCGTGTTTAGTTGGGCAAAAATTCCTCCTTTCCACTCTTTCTCACCACATTAAATACACCAAAAGATATATGTTCGAGATCTTAAATGTAGATGAAATCAAAACTAATTACACAGTTTGGATGGCGCTTTACGACACGGATCTTTTGAGCAGATTATAGTAGACAATATTTACCACAAAACTAAACATACCTTTCATTCTGTGAAAAGAAATTTTTCTACCAACTAAACACAGCCTTAATTTGTTTTCGTTTTTTTGGACGAATCTTGTGCCAGTTTCTTTTTTGTCCTTTGCTCCCTTGTGCTGTTGCAGTCGCTGTCCGTCAGTCCCCATTTCAGAAACTGAAAGAACATTGCACGGACATCGACTTCCAATCGAGAGCACTGAGAGCAACCGTGCGCCAGCCAGCCAACCTGCTAGTTTATTGCAATAACTTGCAAGCATGCAATTTTCCTCTACCTAATACAAACTCGGACGGTTTATTTGCTGACAGATCAGAGCTTCATTTTGCCTTGCAAAGTCTCCTCATTAGCCTAACCACACAGCTTGGAGGACCGAGTATCCTACTTATTCGCCTGCACTACCGTCTGAATCTTGGCGAGGAAACGGCACATGCAACCGCGAACAGTTTCCTGAAGTCGATTCCTCAGTTAACGACGCACAACTTGATTGCTGAATGGACCTCATCGATATGATCAGTCCTGATCGAGCACACAACAACACTTCAATCATGGCGAGTTTATTTAAGGGCAGGCAGAGAAGGAGAAGGATCAGGCGACGAGGTGGTCACTGGTCTACCCGCACACGCTACGTATATATGCATCATTCGGCGCTTGGTATATATAGCATCGATGTATATGAATATATTATGATCGATCGATGGTTCTCCTTGTGAATGTGAACGCCGGGCCAATAATCCAGCTGCAGCACACACACTGCACCTACCAAGAGTCCAAGACCAAGAGCAGATCGATCGATCGATCCGTTGGCAAACGGCAACCACACCACGACTGATTGAGCGAGCTACTAGCAGGCTAATCCATTTTTAACACGCATATGCTGATCGATGAACAGAGATGGACTGATCGAGCTCGACGACTCATCTGTACAAGTAGGGCACTAGGATTGTAGCTGTGGCTATACGTGGGAATGGATCAACATAATGTCCGAAGAAGAAAAATTGATGAATCGCAAATTATAAAGCTCCCACGTCAATCCAATCCGTTAAATTCACTCCTCAAATCGATATCCAACAATATAATCCAACCATTGCTTTGGGGTTATTCTCGAGATAAATCTATATATATGACGTATAGGGCCGGGACCCTAGGAATTAAAGTTAGTTCACACTATAAAATTTTAGCGGATTTGACCAAAATTTGGTGAGATGCCTTAACATGACTCACTTTCGGTGCAAATCGATGAAGCCAAATCTATATGTGGGACCCACGTCCGGACGGACCCTAGAATTAAAAGCTCGCGTTCACACTATAAAATTTTAGCGGATTTGACCGAAATTTGGTGACATAATATAACATCCGCTACTCGGTGCAAATCGGTGAAGCCAAATCTATATGTGGGACCCACGTTGAGGCCGGGACCCAATTAAAAGCTCGCGTTCACACTATAAAATTTTAGCGGATTTGACCAAATTTGGTGAGACGCCTTAATATAACATCCATTCTCGGTCTGGTCGGTGAAGCCAAATCTATATGGGACCCACATACAGGTAGGACCCTAAATTAAAATCTCGCGTTCACTATAAAATTTTAAGCGGTTGACCAAAATTTGGTGAGATGCCTTAACATGACGCTACTGCCATGCAAATCGGTGAAGCCAAATCTATATATCACGGGACCCACGTCCGAGCCGGACATTAAATTAAAACTCATCCAATACTAATTGGACATCTAATTTAATTTAGCATGTGGACATCCACTCCAAAGTAATCCAGTCCAACGAAGTCCAAAAGGAAAAAATCCAATTGAATTTGGATTTTCCAAAATCCATTACCACGTCTAGCTGTGGCTTGTCGGCATGGCAATATGGTATGCATCCAGCATCCATTCAGGAAAGCTAGCAGAACAACTTGTATCGTTTTGCAGGAACAGAACGCTCGACAGAACCGGGGCGTGCCTACCTAGAACAACCGCTAGAGAGAAGGGAGAAGGTAGAGACTACAATATCTCTGTCACTGAATTCTTTGAAGGTTCCCTTTGTTTAAGTCTAGCTAATTATTTTAAAAAATTGGAAACCCATACAGCACCAAGCTGGAGTCAGTCGTATATGATAAGCAGGTCGAGTAAGTATTCAACGTCTTTCATTTTGTATTCACCAATCACGCTGGCTCTAGCACGATATGTCGATATATATATACAAATTAATTCTCCGTCCACATGGCCTGCCACTCCTTCCAAGCTGTGCCCTACTGCCCTTGGCAGACTGCGGCAGAAATGGAGAATGTTGAGACACATGAGAGGGAGCAGCTAGCACAGGACGTGCAGAAATGCGGAGAGGATAGAATACAGATCAGGACTGATTCCATGAGCTACTACGCCGCCGATCGAGCGAAATGATCATATATATCCTCAGGGTCGATGCATCAAAGGGAAGGAGCTCCCGGCCATCCCATATGATGGATGCATGGATCAAACGTGGCATACAGTTACAGTATCATATCCCTGTTGCATATGGCCAGCTTATTCGGGAGGAGCGAGGCGTCGTCGTCATCCTTGACAGGAATGGCGCAACCACCCCCCATGAGGGATGAGCCCCCTTTTCCTTCCGTGCTTTTCCGCTGATATCGATCAGGCGTGAGGGTGCAGACTTCTCCTTCCATTGGCTGCCGCCGCGCGTGCGATTCAGAGGGAGCAGCTCGTCGCTAGCTAGTCTCCGGTCCGGCCCTGTGCGGCCAAGTACGCTGCACAAGTCGCTTGCTTGGCTTCCGGGTCCGGATCAGATGCTGCGTCTGGCGACGGGCACTTGCTACTCAGCTACTTCTTTTAAACCACCTCGTGCGTCGACGACTAATTAAGAACCTTCCAATACGAAATGTTATCTCTGTTTTTAAATGATAAATACTACAGTTCAAAAATGTTTTGGGATGAAGATTGGCTGCTGGTTATAAAGTCAAGTAAACCCCCCGTGGCTTTGCTAGCCGAGAATTGGGATGCATGCGACCGATCTATCCGAGCACCAATCGCAACAACATCCCTGACAAACAGCTCAGAATGTCAACTCTGAACTGAACTCAAGGTCAGCTCGACCACCTCTCCTCGCTCTTTTTTTTTCGAAGACACAATAATTCCCTGCATGTTCCCGGCTTCTCTCCATGCATGTGTCATGTGTGCAAACCATAGTTATTTGAACCGGACCGGACCGGCAGTCGAACCGGCAAAAGACCGAACCAGAGCCTCTACCGGCTCGGTTCATAAAAATCGTCCATGCAATCAGGAACCCCGGTAAAAAGAAGCGGGCGGTTTAATAGAGCAGACGGTTTTAATTGAGCAGGCAACGGCGGTTCAAGCGAGCGGTTTTATGTTGACCAAATTACCCTACGGTATTGATTACTCGAACCTTATCCACAGGGGTAAAAACGTAAACTAGTGTTTTCCTCACGTTTTAGGGTTAGAGACCAGGATAGGATAGGATTTCTGAGCAAACAAAGGGCGGCGCATCGGGGCTTTGGGCGGCGAGCCGACGACACGGCATGCGGCAGGCTGAGCGGAGCGAGCGCGGCGCGGCGTGGCAGTGGCGCGCGGCGGCGGAGCGGGCGCGTGCAGGGAAGCGAGCGGAGTGAGTGGCGCGCACCGCGCGCCACGCTTGCTTGGCACTCAAATCCCAAGATCGGCTCCCTCGCCGCCATTAACTGCACTGCAACTATGTACCGATCTTATTGTGAATTGTTATTTGTGAATTTGTTATTTCATATGTGAATTTTTTAATTGTGTTTTTTATGAGTGTATCGTAATAGTGGGATATATAATTATTAGGTATATGGACTGGTTCAATTGCATGTGTGGCCGGTTCGCTGTAATTGAATCGGCGGTTCAACCGGTTCATAACGGTTGAACCATTAAACCATTGAACCGAAGGCCTCACCGGTTCGATTACCGGTCCGGTTCAAATATCTTCAGTGCAAACTCCGTGGACTACTTTGTCACCCCCAACAAGACTCTGGTCAGGATTAATTGGTTGGTTAGCAACCGGGGACCCATCGGGCTTTTACGGTGGACATACCACCAGGTGGTATACAATCAGGCGATCCACTGGGAGTGGGGGTGGAGCCCCCCCGCGCCCCAAGAAATTTCAACCTTGGAGGAAGAGGCAGAAGAAGAAAAAGAGAAGGAAGGAAGAAGGGAAAGAGAGGAGGAAGAAGGAAAAATAAGCCCCCCTTACTCCTATATACAATATATGGCTATTTTTGGTAAGGGTAAAAAGGTAATTTTTGCAATTTTTAATAAATTTGGCAACCTCGGGTCGAGAAACAAATTCATTGATGCCACAAGAAAATTTTGAAATGAAAAAAAATCATTTTTGAAATCTGAATTGAAAATTTTTGTTTTTGAATTTTGAGAAAATTTTGGCCATACCACCAGAGGGAAATGAAAAAAATTGAAAAAAAATTGGGCACACCACGAAAGGGAAATGAAATATGCCACGAAAATTTGAAATGAAAAAAATTGAAAATTTTCATTTTTGAAATTTGAAATGAAAATTTTCGTTTGAAATTTGAAAAAAAAGGTCATATCACCAGAGGGAAATGAAAAAAATTGAAATGAAGAAATCATATATTTCGTTTATGCCACCGAGATAAAACTTCTTATAATACCCCCTATACCACATATGTATACCACCCAACACTACAGGAAGTTGTGGTGGTATACAATTAATCTCAGCCGTCGGATCTTTTCATACTGGTCCTTTCCAAACAGTGGTATATGATGGTACGGTCCACGGTAAAAGAGCGTTAATGAGCAGCGCCCTTGAGAGACTATTTGACCCGGCTCGGGTTCGTGTGTCAACCACGCTACGGCGCGTCGCGTCGTGCTCATGACTTGATCAAACTATCACACCCAGTTGCAGTACTCTTCTTTTCTTGGCCATCTATTATCTTTATACTTGAGTGTTAAAAGAAACCACCACGTTTGCCGAGAGGGTCTAGAAATTCTCACGTTAATCCAAAAAAAAAGAATATACACCGTTGGATTTTATGAAGATCTGAAGGTCTAGATTAATCAAGGAATACATACATTCGGAATTAAAATAAGGAAATCCAAAGAGTCCATATTCAATACAAATACAATTAATAAATACATAAATTCAGAATTAAAAATAAGAAAAATAGTAGTTAATGTTTACACAGATTGGGAAAGCAAAAAATAACTAACTAAAGAGTAAATAACAAATACAATTATAATTTAGAAAGTTTCACACGATGGGCATTAAATTAGTTCTTTGTCCTGCTGAAGTACTAATTAAGAAGCTCATGAAATATTTATCCGCATAGGCATGTAGCCTTCCAAGGCTCTAAATGCCAACATTGATAAGACATGACACATGACGAAAATAAATTTCTGTTAGGAAATAAAAATCAATCTCTTTGTTGAGCCTCACATGACTCTAATATATATATGAGATGGAAATAAAATTGTTTCTCAAATAAAGAAGAGAGGAACCGTGACCCCAAGTTTGGCCTCATGATGACTTTACTGACAACCAAAAAGCTCTTCTCTAAATTGTACTTCATAGAAAACCACTCATATATATAAAAAACCGTCGGATGAAATTTAATACGGAGTTGGATATAATCTGTTGTTCCCTCCCAAAGTAAGGGATTATAGTGCGGTGCTCACGAGCAGGCGAACAAATAATTTAATTGGCAGCATCCTCATGCGGAAAAAGGGTGCAAGGAGGACAGAGCGTAATTGATGTACTGCTTTTGTTTATTTATTTTCATCCAGTAGTTTAATTCACTCAATGTCGAAAGTCGGAGAAGAAGACACGAGCAGAGCATAAAGCGCGGCAAGAGATGTTTAGAGCATGAACTAGGTAGACTATTTAGATAAAGCAACCATGGGCACGGAGAGGTAGCGACAAGAGATTATGCAATCGCTCAGGGAGACGAAGATGGGGATTTTATTTATATACACAGTCAATTGCACATTAGCCATTGTTTAACTGGCCCGTCGCTCAGAGACATGACGATGGGGGAATTTTGTTTAAAGGGTTGAAGTTAAGTCTTGATGGTGGGCCCGCCCATCCTGGCGAGTGAGCCCGAGACGACGGGAGATTTGGCGTGCAAAAGTAAAGACACCAGACACAGCGTCAATCAGTCCGGATATCACGGGATACTATTTGTAACCCGATCTAGATATACTTCAGATTGTAACTAACGTGGACTGACCGTCGAATCGACACCGCATCTGCCGAAACAAGCTCTATCGTCGTAAAATTCAGGTGCACGAGAACCAAATCAAGCTCTTTAGCTACTGAATCAAACTCTTGACCGAATCATCCTCCACTCATCAATTTGACATCTAATGTCGTCGATTTGACCTCCACTGTTGTTGGATTAACCTCCACCATGGATGGACCTTTGCTGCTATCGATCGAGTGTCTATGACACTGCTGAATCGAGCTACAAGGCGAGCAACAACAAGAAAAGCAAGCACTCCCATGAGAGCTCACCTTGATTTGCAAGCAGCAAACAAGCGCATAAGCGGCAACAAATGTATCAAGCATGCTCTAAGTCTCTTCGATTTTTTTGGAGATAGGCACTGGAAAATACAACATGGGTAGAAGGTCAAGGAGAGGAAATATTTGATTCTGACACATACAAACCTACAACCGTGATGGAGACAAAAAAATCGGATGCCACAAGAGATGATAAGATAAGATAGATTTGATGAGCAATTCATGTAGGTTTGCATAGCAGTAATTTGACAAAGAAGATGTTAAGTATGATTTGGCATCAACCATATGGGGTTTGGAGACCAAAAGCGAGACAATGGCTTCCTAGATAGCGACCAACATGATACGACTGCTTTGGTCAGAGAAGAACTGAGGTAGTAGACAACAATGGTGGACAAAGCAGGTGGTCATAAATGGCTACAACAAATTGGCAAAATGCTCGAAAAAACAAGAAGGTGTAAGATTGACAAAATAGGGAAGACAACAAGAGAAAACATAAGCATTGTGATATGAACAAATATTATGATAATTCCGAGAAGCTATCACGATGTGCGGAGAAATTTAAGCTACCCAATGCAAATATCTAACTTGCACAATAGACATGAGGGAGATAATTGAATTATCAGTATGATGTCACCATTTAGAATAAGCATGCTCTGGAGTAGAGGGACTTTGTGTCCCTAGAACATGGACTTGCTTTGCGATTAGGTCACATGTTAGTGACATGAGATCCTCTATAATAAATAAAGAGGAACAATTTTTCGACTACACATATCTATAAGCATAGTAAGCTTCCAAACAAGAATGAAAGTGATGAGATCAAGTTGGTTTGTCATATATCTTCTAATCTTTTGAAAACTTTTGGAATTAGATTGGTATGTGATGCGTGAAGAACCAAACAACACAATGAACATGCTGATGAACACAAGTATGCCCACAATTAATAACGTTACCTACTATTGATGATCAGTAGTTATCTTGGAAGTTATAAAAGTATTGTCAAACATAATGGTTACATTTTAGAAGACAAGGTATATTCAACAACAAATAATGACATAGCATTTGAAGTCATAAATATATATCCTAGGAGACATGATACAGTATGTATATATAAGAAACATCTTATGTATTTGTCGGGATCGCAAATTAGAAGAGAGAGAACCGACTGCCATTCACCATCAACGAAGGAAGGGCCATCGATGAGCAGGAAGAAGAAAAAGAAAGGGGCATCGACCGTCGATCGTAAGGAAGAGAGACTTTCAGACGAGAGGAAGAAGGTACCATTGGATGAGATGGAGAAGGCGGTGCACCCATATAAATAGAGAGGAGGACCTACGCTACCGTTGCTTGAGCCCATCCCAGATTAAGCTTCAAGGTAACCTACGTCGGCAACCAACGGTGCCACGAGGTACGACGAGCTCGCTGGAGGAGTTGGATCTGCGCCGGAAAGTGGAGAACCCGGACTACGTGAGGTCAACAATGAGCCAAACTCGTGAGCCATAGAATCAACAAGGCAGAGTTCGACTATCGAAAGTGGGGAGTAAGAGGCTTAGTCGGTTGAGACGAGGACTAAGTGATTAGAGGGTGAATAACAATTTCTGTCCAATACAGAGCTCGGAGGTTGACACTATATGCAGGGGTGCAACATAGCGTCGAATGACATTCGTTATTAGGTCAGGTTCAATCCACCAATTAAAACACCATCTAAATAACAAAATTCGAGTGTATCAATATCAGTTCTGAATTTTGAGCTCAAATATTTACATCGGTATTAGTGATTCCAAAAGGATGGATAATGAATTAAGATGGATAAAGAAAATACAATGCTAACATAGCATTTTAAAAACTACGGTTTATCAATTCTAGCCGCGCTATTAACGCGGGCCAACTTGCTAGTTAACTTATTAGTGCAAAGCTTTCCCTTAATTTAACCAAGCCGTACGCCCGGGACCCCGGCGGCTCGGCTCCGGACGGGGGATTTAAACAAGAGCGAGCGCGCAGGCGATGCAAGCAACAGGCACGACACGCGCCGGCCGGCAGCCCGCACATACAGCTCTCATCTGCACGTACGTGCGTACGCGCGGGGGAGTGCGCGAGTGCGGCCGTGTCGTCGTTGTGTCGATCGCCGGATTGCGTTCATTCGTCATGGCGTCCCGGCGGCCGGCGTGCTGCTTCGTCGCTGCGATCATCCTCCTCGTCGCCGTCGCGGCGGCCCCGCGGCCGGCCGCGGCGAAGGAGTACGCGGCCATCTTCAACTTCGGTGACTCCCTGGTGGACGCCGGGAACCTCGTGGTGGACGGCATCCCGGACTACCTCGCCACGGCGCGGCTGCCCTACGGCATGACCCACTTCGGCTACCCCACCGGCCGGTGCTCCGACGGCCGCCTCGTCGTCGACTTCATCGGTAACTGATGATAACCATATCAAATTAAGAAGCCATGTTTACAGCTGCTTTATCATTGGTTCGTTCGAGTTGGCCGCCGGTTGCTGATCGATTCGCGACGATCATCGGAGCAGCGCAGGAGCTGGGGCTGCCGCTGCTGCCGCCATCCAAGGCGAAGAACGCGACGTTCCACCGCGGCGCCAACTTCGCCATCACGGGCGCCACGTCGCTGGACACGCCCTTCTTCGTGGCGCGCGGGCTCGGGCAGACCGTCTGGAACTCGGGCTCCCTCCACACCCAGATCAAGTGGTTCCAGGACATGAAGCCCAAGCTCTGCAGCTCCCCGCCGGAGTGCCGCGACCTGTTCCGGCGGTCGCTCTTCATCGTCGGCGAGTTCGGCGGAAACGACTACAACTCGCCGCTGTTCGCGTTCCGGCCCCTGTCGGAGGCGCACGACTTCATCCCACACGTCGTCGACTCCATCGCCGCGGGCGTCGAGAAGCTCATCGCCGAGGGCGCCGTGGACCTGGTCGTCCCGGGCGTGCTCCCCATCGGCTGCTTCCCCGTCTACCTCTCCATCTTCCGCAAGCAGCCGGAAGGGTACGGGCCCCGGAGCGGGTGCATCAGGGAGATGAACACACTGTCGTGGGTGCACAACGCCGCCCTGCAGCGCAAGATCGCCGAGCTCCGGGCCAAGCACCCCGACGTCCGCATCATCTACGCCGACTACTACACGCCGGCCATCCAGTTCGTGCTCCACGCCGAGAAATACGGTGAGCTAATAAGCTAGCCATCCCTCCCTGCAGATTTTCTTCTTAATTGGCTGTCAGTTGGTTGGGTTGTTCGGTCGATTCGCCTGAATTTTGTTGCTCCTTCATCCCGGCCGGCGGCCCGTCGTCGTTGGTCATCGCAGCAGAGCAGCTTGCGTCTAAGGAGGTTGTTACAAGTTCGGTAGTTCGGTTCGTTACGGCAACGTGGGACAGGCGGCGCTGACACCTGGGCCCGTCCACGTCACCTCCTCCTTCTTCTTCCAACCTTCCTTCTTCCCCCCATTTTATACTAGAATCCAAATTAAGTTCCAAACAGAGACCGAAAAGAAAATTCTTGGTTGAAAATTAGCCCGTCTGAATCTAGTTGATATAAATTTTGTCTGGACGATTAAATTAGGCTAGAATACAACTCAGCGAGAAAGCAACCGCAAATCATCCGTTGTTGATCCGGTCATGGATGTAGCTGATCGTGGGTGAATAATTGAGGAGCACAGAAGCGGCGGCGACACGGGCATATTTTGGGCGAACGATAATCTATCAGGACTAACTGGTTGGTTTTGGTCAGATTAGATTACTTCCATTGCCGGCTCACGACGACCATTCCATGATCACCGGCCGGAAGCACGTACGAGTACGTGAATCCAAGGGAAAAATCAGCGGGGGTGACGGGAGCCGGGGCGCGTTTCCGGGCGAGCAGCGATCGTCAGAGGGGTGGTTGGGGTCGTCCAATTCCGATATCCCATCCGTGTTTCCGTGATCGGGTAAGCAAGCGACTTTGGAGGGATCATATCGGACACTCCCGATCAGGCACGCAGCTATAGGCCCCATGGGTAGGAAAACGATGGCCGCCGGAGTTTCCAGGCAAGCTGCTTCGCTGGCTCGGCTGCTACGGCGGCGATCATCAGCGAGAGATCTGCTGGCGGCCGGCCGGCGGCGTAGGTGTTGGCACCATGACGGAGCGAGCTCGTTCGCGTTGGCTAAAGCCTGAAGGCGGCGACACCTAATTAACTAGCGATGACACCACTGGCGACGTAGATCGGAGTGATTCAGTAGAGGGGACGAACCTTCTTCTCTCGTGTCATGTTGTAGAATAAACAAACAATCGGGATGATGCATATGGGTTTCGTATACTATAACCTTCGTTTATTTGCGAGCACACCACATGTGACCGTGTCAATTGCTTATTGCGACATGAGGGGTTCTGTAGGCTCTATGTCAAAGTTCTAGCACCTTTGTGGTTAATTAGTTGCACGAGCCCCATGTGATCAGCAAACCGTGGACCTAGGTTTCATGGATGGATGACGTCCAACAGCCCCAGCCAGAAGCTATACTGGAGCAGTACTGTGTGGGGGGCAATTGGAATGTCAGACTCACTGCACTGTTCCAGCCAGCCAGCTGAACCCAGAAGGATTCCCTCCCCTCAGAAAGTACCACATGCATACAGATGAGGACAAAAGCCAAAAATTGAGCCAAAAGTATATATCACGCACTTATCATCACAAGGACGAAAAGAAGTACATCAAGAGCCACATCGATCATTAGGAAAATCTGGAGCTGTCCGGTAATAATTGGCAAATATATTCAACTTAATTTCTCCAATAATCTCTTGTGTGAGCATCTTTCTCTTCTCCTTCTTTGATATCTCACAATCATTCAGAAATGATCAAGACACTGCCTCTTGCATACATGATTACATTCCTTTTCGGCCAACTTGCTTGTCCTCATTGTAGTACAAGCTACGATCCGTCACCGGTCTAGGCCACACAACTCTTTAAACTTTTTATTATCGGTGGACAAGGGAACAATGCAACCTGTCAGCAGGACGATTATTACAGCTAGCATCGATCGATCGACCAACTTTTCGTGAGAGAGAAGACTCAACGCTAGCAGTAGCCAGATAGTACTCCACGGACCACGGTGCGTGCCGAGTTGTGCATCGCCCATGACAACACACTATGCTCACGGATATGTTGAGAACGTAAAATAGCTACACTAGTAGCTAGCTAGACGCCCGGTGCCATGGCTTGCATTGGATGCCACGTCAACCGTGCTGCGCACGCGTCGTCAAACCTGGGACGTTCAGCGCAGGACAAGAACGGAATAGCAATGGTATATTTTTCTAGTTCGTTGTCGCCACACCGAACAAGTCACAAGAGGTGGTGGTATAGGCAAAGAAGATGGTGAGTACAAGTAGTAGTATGACACAAGCTGTGATCCAGGCAATCCGGGTTGGAAATGGAATCTGTCCAGCCAAATATTCCATCAGCTCAAGTGCTCAACCAACCACTCATGCCACAAACTACTTCCCGTTAACAATCTTATCCGCACACTGACACACATGCACGATGACGTAGTACGGCGCCATACAGGTCGTTGACCAAACAAATTGGATGATGCGATCACAGTGTGCTCAAGGTTTCGGCCCAAGCTAGCCCAATCTCGGAGCTCCTCCCGGGCCGTATTTTTTCGCGCTCTCTCTCTCTCGTTCGTTCTTCTAGCTGATGCTGTGTTTTTCTCGTTCAGGGTTCCTGAAGCAGACGCCGCGGGCGTGCTGCGGGGCGCGAGGCGTCGGCGAGTACAACTTCAACCTGACCTCCAAGTGCGGCGAACCGGGGGCGTATGCCTGCGAAGACCCTTCCAACCACTGGAGCTGGGACGGCATCCACCTCACCGAGGCGTCCTACGGCCACATCGCCAAGGGCTGGCTCTACGGGCCCTTCGCCGACCCGCCCATCCTCGGCAACAAGCACCTCGGCTAACCCCTCCGTCGTCGTCATCCAACGCCGGCCGGCTAGCCGGCCGGCCGGCCAGTACAGAGTTTTTCTGCTGCACGCCTGAAGAATTGACGGTGATTGCTTGTGTAGAGCGATGATGATAGGGGACGAGAGGAATCGGTGAGGACGAATAAGGATGCCCTCTGTTCAGATTAATTGGTTTCATTTTAGATTGCGTTGTTTGTGATGGCTTGGGACTGGAGGGATACATACATGCACATCTCTGCTCTGCTCGGTGTGTGATTTTATTTTTATTTTTTGCTCTGTTCATATTAGCATACTCCGTAGCTGTGTAATGGTTCTTCTTCTCATAGTCAAGAAAATTGAGCAGGACGAAGGCGCCATTTTTTTCATTGTTGCTTCTTGCTTTGTCACACTCTGCTTTGAGCATGGAGAATTGGTGGAAGGACCTGTTATGTTCACCACCAGTTCTACGATGACAGTTGACAGGAGGGTTATCCAAGTGAGCAAAACAAACCCAACAGCACACTTCTGTTTGGGCTCAAATGACTCCACTCGTACGCGTACGCGCCGGCCTGGTCCCAATCCAACACGATCGCCCACATTCGAAACCCCCTGGCGAACATCACCTGTACATCGGCCTAGAATTAAAGTCGCAAACTGACGGAGCACATGCCTTGGAGGGACCGAGCTCCAAACACCGCTGGATCTCCATCCACTCCACTCCCATCTTCAATTTTCATTTCGAATTTCCAACGCAAACATTCAGAATTCAGAAAAGATGCTACTCCAGAATGGCCATAGTAGGCATGCTCGAGTAACAACTTGCCGAGGCAGTAACTCCTCCGTTCACAGAAGAAAGAGGTAGACTGAAAGTTACGCCTCCTCTCGTGGTGATGCGCTAACCAAGGCGGGGACTACGCACACTAGTAGTAAATGAATGAGCTACAGATATACGCCATTGTTGGGAGCTGTTCCTCGTGGGGCAGAGACGGGAGAAGAGGAGCATGCATAGTCCGATCCGATGAAAATGGCATGGAGTGGATCAAGCTGCCGTTTCTTTGCCCGTCGGCATACGAAATTTCCAGTTCGTCAACTTACCATCCGCGCGCCGCCGGCTGCCGTTGACTTTGTTTTCTTTCCGGCGGCGGGGCACTGTGAAGCAGCAGGAAATCCGCGCGCGCACATCGTACAGATCCATCTGTTTTACTTTTATACATGCATATATTAGCCGCCTATCGTGCGCGTCCATCGTCGTCGTCTACGATCGAGCTCCCTTACCACAGGCTACCAATGCGATGAAGCTGCTCTGCGCCCTGATCTCGGTTCTCCTCCTCGCGTCCGCGGGGGCCGTCTCCTCCTCCCTCCCCGTCCGGCGCTATGGCTCCATCTTCAGCTTCGGCGACTCCTTCGCCGACACCGGCAACGACGTCGTCGTCTTCGCCGCGAACTCGCTCGCCAACCCCTCATCTCGCCTCCCCTACGGCATGACCTTCTTCGGATACCCCACGGGCCGCAACTCCAACGGACGCCTCATCATTGACTTCATCGGTAAGCAATTAAGCAAGCACGCTGGTCATCTCGCTCGATCGGATGCATGATGCATGCCTATCTAGCATTTTGCTTGATCAGTGATCAATCGCTCGGCGTGTGCGCAGCGGAGGAGCTGGGGCTCCCTCTCGTGCCGCCGTCGCTGGCGCACAACGGCAGCTTCCGGCGAGGCGCCAACTTCGCGGTGGCGGGCGCCTTCGCTCGCGACGCCAGTTTCTACAGAGACATCCCCGTCGTCGGCCCGCTGGCTCTCAACACCAGCTCCGGCGTGCAGCTGCGGTGGTTCGAATCACTCAAGCCGTCGCTGTGCCACCCTGCCCAAGGTAACCAAATCACGTGGTATACTGGATGGAGTACACTGTACACATGTTCCCACAATCTCTAGCTCATCGCGCGCACGCCGTGTCGTTCATGCAGAGTGCAAGGGTTTGTTCCACAAGGCCCTCTTCTTCATGGGAGAGTTCGGCGTCAACGATTACAGCTTCTCCCTTTTCGGGAAGAACCTGACGCAGATCCGAACCTTCGTCCCAGATGTGGTCAAAACCATCTCGGCGGCGACTCTGGTAATTACCCGATCATAATTCAGGTGGCATCATGCATATCTAGGCGATCGAACAACAACTCAATGTTGATCTGGAATTTTGAATGGCAACGACCCTATATATGTACTGTCTTCAGAGAGTGATCACGCAGGGAGCGAAGACGGTGGTCGTCCCCGGGATCCCGCCGATGGGATGCTCACCGCTAAACCTGGCCATGTTTCCCAGCGCCGATCCGGCAGGCTGCGACCCCCGGACCGGCTGCCTGAAGCAGCTCAACGACCTGGCCATTTACCACAACTCGCTGCTGCAGGAGGCCATCAAGAATGTCCAAACCCAGCACAGAGATGTCGAAGTCATCTACGCCGATTTCTTTACTCCGATCATTGACATCGTTGTCTCCCCTCAAAAGCTAGGTTAGTACGTACTACGATTGTCATGGCTTAATTGTCCGTTCCAATTGCAGTGTTATTAGATGAAAAATCAGTAGTTGCACAGGAAGTCGTTCAATAATTTGTTGCAGGGTTTAGGGGAGAGATTCTGAGTAGCTGCTGTGGCAACGTCAGCGCCGGCTGTGGCACGGCGGGAGCGACGGTGTGCCAGGACCCATCAGCCTATTTGTACTGGGATGGTGGACACTTGACGGAAGCAGCCTACCGATACATTGCCAAGGGCTGGCTAAAAACCATACACAATTACCATGTCTAACTAGCATGCAGATGTGAGATAATTTCCGATCGAATAATGGGGCCCGATATATGTTTCCTCAAAATGATGATGGGGTCTATGGGCGCTACACATGTCTTCAAAATTACTCAAATACTTGTAACCTAATCCCAGCCATGCGCGAATAAGAAAACTACGTAGTAAAGTGGAGAAGAATAATGATGGTATTTGTATGTGAATTAAAATGTGATGCATGCTTGTAGAACTTTAGTAATTTTCTTTATTCTTAAAAAACGATACCAAGCCCTTATTTCCCCCATTTTAGGCTCAGGATCCCTACCGTAGTGGGATTCTTAATTATATGATCTAACGGTGCAAAATTCAAACAATTCTTAACAAAATGACGGATAATGTTCCCATCTAAGTAAAAATTGATCCAGATAATAAATTTGCAAGGCTTAACTGACCAAGCTTTACTTCGACCGGCTTAGGGCAGTCCCAGTAGGGTGGTTTTTATCCCTATTAATTGACCTGCCACCTGCAAAAATCTGATACGACAGTCTCATTATGAAGAAATAGAAGAAAGTAAGAAACTTTGAAGAAATCATTTCCTATTAGAGAAACCAATCACTCACGTCGATTGATGCATCTTCTATAAAGGCAGAAAGAATTGAAAACAATTCTCACCCAGAGTTGTACCCGCGTACCCCTCACAGAGTGACCCACATGTCATGCGCGACCTCACTTAAGAGACCAAAAACTAAAGACCAAGAGAGGGGGGAGAGTCACTCCCACATTGTAAATCACTCTCCCACCCTGTTTTTTTGTTACCACAGGCTTTTCTACCCCGTTTTGTACCCGTCGGTCCCACATTTGGTACCTGCCGGTCCTACACGTCCATGCATTCCTTGATGGCCGCCAAAGCTTAATCACAGTTTCCATTTCTTTAATTATTTCTTTCCTTTCTTTGCATTTCTTTTCCTTTTGTCTATCACACGTCCATGCATTTCTTGATGGCCGGCAAGGGTCAGCCGAGCTAATCACCCTTTCCATTTTTTAAGTATTTCTTTCCTTTCCTTCTATCAATCACACATTTTCCTTTCTTTGCGAGCTAATAACGCTTTCCTTTCTTTCTATCAATCACATGTTTTCCATTCTTTGCGAGCTAATCACGCTTTCCTTGTGTGACATGCCGTGACTACCTCCGAAAATCATGTTGATTGATTATTATTATTATTGCTTCCTTTTTTACCGGTGCACATATATATGGACGGTACTGTTGTGCCTTCTTTACGTAATATAATTGGCTGCTCATCCTGTGCATAGCCCTCGACCACTTTGCCTTCGCCGTCATCCATCGCCATCACTCGCCTGGCCACCAACGCAATTAGCACCGGTAAACATTGATCAATACACATGGCCGCACTCTGTTCATTCATTTCATTTTCTTTTACAAACAAGCGTGTATTTAGTTTTCTTGGTACTGCGCCTACATGCTCTTCTAATCCTCCGTTCTTGGAATATCAGTATGTACCGCATATGGTAGCCAAATTGCATGCATCGTCGACGATCGACAGGAGGAGGGCAACGCGGAGCTCGAGATCCTGCTCACCGCTTCGCGTTGTTCATCTCCATAGCCCATAGAGCACAAACAGAATAGTGTCGTGTTGCCCTGGGACATCGAGGGTGTGTCCTCGCATGCGTCGTGACGGCGGCGATAAACCTCGGCGATGTGAGAAACCAATTGCCACGCAAACACTCCGTGTAGCCCTGGGCTCCCGCACGCGTCTTGACGGCATCGCCGGTTATCGGTCATTTTGCGTCAACTACCAGGTATGACCAATTAACTTAATGGATCTTTTCTCACTGCTTTGCAAAAAATTTTAATCAGTCTTCTCAGTGCTTTGCATTTTCTACCCCATTTTGTACCCGTCGGTCCTTTCTCTGCATTTCTTTCTATCACACGTCCATGCATTTCTTGATGGCCACCAAGGGGTTGGCCGAGCTTAATCACGGTTTTCATTTCTTTAATAATTTTTTTTCCTTTCTTTGCATTTTTCCTTTCCTTCAATCACACGTCCATGCATTCCTTGATGGCCGCCAAGGGTCAGCCGAGCTAATCACGCTTTCCATTTCTTTAAGTATTTCTTTCCTTTCTTTGCATTTTTCCCTTTCTTTCTATCATCACATTTTTCCTTTCTTTGCGAGCTAATCAGGCTTTCCTTTCTTTGCACTCTTTGATCCACCAATCATGTTGCTCCTACAATCTTCCATCCTACATGATATGTTCAAGTTTGGATCATTGTTTAGTGCTCCATTCAACTTCCAGTACCATTGTTTGCAGTGTATGTATCTTTAATGTTTTGGTTATATATTTCTGATTTTCTAATATATAGATTCTGAGAATCTGATATAATTATTTAGGCAGAGGAGACGCATCTGGTTGTATAGATGAGCAAACACATTCCATTTGGGGATATTACAAACACAATATCTCGTCGTCCACCTATCGCCGGCAAAAGGAGCTTCGATGAATCAAGCAATATTTACATCGATGGTGAGTCGTTCTAATTTACTATAGTTTTATATTATTTTCTAAAACTCCTTATCTATCTGTGTTTGAACTCTTGTTTTCGTCCGGCTAAGATGCAACCAATGAACCTATATCTGAGGTCGAACCTAATCGGCAAAAACGACGGACGAGCTATGCAAATTTACCGGATGATGTAAAATGGGGGCAAAAGAATGCAAAGTGGAGGGAAAATTATCTCTACTATAAAGAAACAAAAGAATTGAGGTCATTTGTTACCAAGATTAGGCCCACTGTCATCCTCACAGAGACCCCACTTTTCAGGCCGTCCCCACCCCTCCACAGGTTGACGAAATTTTTCTCCCCCCCCCCCTCCGCAGTGTAAATTGGCCTCCTCTGCCTCCCCACCTCAAAACTTTTTTCACCCAAAGTTCTACCCGCTGGACCCACCTAAACATTCCAAACTTTTACCCGCCGGTCCCACCCAAACATTCTAAATTTTATTCATGCGTGTCGTCGTAGCAACACGTGTTTCCTTTCTTGCACATGGAAACATGGAAACTCTTCAATCACACAAATCACGCAAATGTTTCCTTTCTTACTATCCCACATTGTGGAAGTAAACCCATGTATATGCATAGTGGCAATCTTTGCGATCTTCGTTTCCCTCATTTCCCTCCACGATGTTTAATTTGCCAGCCGTACTTGCATGGCGCAATCACCGATCAATTCGTTGCCTTCTTTTCCTTATTCTTTTATTACTTCTTCCCTCTGCGATGTTTAATTAACTTGCGTAGTTGCATGACGTGACAAGTTTTGGCATGGGTGATTTGATTGCTGCGATTTCGGGATGGCCCTGATTGATTGCTGCAATGCTGGCTTAATTTCTCACAAGCCCATCAATCCTCTATAGCCGTCCCATTGTTGCTTGCTTCTTCTCGCGCTTGTTCCCTTTGCCGCTGGTGCAACGGGTTGCTGCCTACTCATCGATAACCATCCTTGTAAGCCGTCAGCTCTCTAGTCAACAACGGAGCGGGATCAACACTGTTGTGTGACCGAAGGCACGACGCACAAAATCATGCACTCTCGCTGTTTATATAGGTTCTACCCTAATTGTGATGCATCAACGAGTTAATCGACGTGTTGGGGCGCACGACAGTGAGAAGGGAGGAGGAGATGAGCCGTGGCTGGCCCCAACCTCCCCATCACGGGCGGCGGCAGCGCAGGCGTGGGTGTGGCATGCCCCTCTCTTCCCGTCGCGTCGCAAGAGCACAGGCTGGTTGACTGCTTGTGCACGGCTGCACCATCGACGCACAGTTGTCCGACCTACCTCCTCCGAGGTTTCGACTCCGTCCTGCATGCTACCCCGCCAACACCATCCTTCACGGTAAGGCAATAATCTTTCTTCCTCTCTTGTATCGATAGATACGATCATGAGTATAGATGTGGATATTTTTTTTGAACGAACAATATAGATGTGGATATGAATAGATTACAAATACAAACGTGATGAGCACATATCGATATGGACGAGGGTATTCATTTTGTTCCAATGCTAAGCCGTTGGAATTGCTTGATATTGGCGCAATGAACCCTGCTGGGAACTCAAGGTCAACGCAGTCTCCAACCCCATTCGAGGTCAGTAATGAACCACTGCCATTCAACCCCCAGAGTCCCATTATTTCCTCTTATTTATTCATTCAGATTATCTATTTTATCTATTTTCCCTCATCTATTCGAATCAATACAATACTTAGCACAATAATCGTAGTATTAATTTGCAACAGTCAAATAGTGGATCTAAATAAGAATTTATGACCAGATTAAGCTGATTGATGTATGATCGCGGTTATGCTGATGTTTGATGCCACCGCTGCTGCGGGCATGGACGAGCATGCAAGGTATGTGCAGAACCTGCCGTATAATCTAGACCGTTGCTTTCTTAAAATTGGTTGTATAAATACTTTCATCTCAAATTATTTCTACTTGAAATCTGAACTGCATTTGAGTTACAGTATATGCATATCATTACACACCAGGTGTTAGATACATTTCCAATGCAACCAAGAGAACTCCACATACCCGCCCGCATACTCACCCCTTCAATCTAGCATAATTCTCTCTTGCTTTCCTTTTCTGTTTCAACGAGAGGGAAACAAGGAGTCCTTAATTCTCTCTTGCCTTCCTTTTCTATTTTGCATGTGCACTAACAATTATCAACAACAAGGAAAAAAGGAGTCGTAATTCTCTCTTGCCTTCCTTTTTCTGCCTTCCTTTTCTGTTTCAACGAGAGAGAAACAAGGAGTCCTTACTCTCTCTTGCATTCCTTTTCTATTTTGCATGCGCAACAACAGTTATCAACAAGAGGGAAAAAGGAGTCGTAATTCTATCTTGCCTTCCTTTTTCAGCTTTCCTTTTCTGTTTCAACGAGAGGGAAAGGGGTCATTAATTCTCTCTTGCCTTCCTTTTCTATTTTGCATGCACAACAACAATTATCAACAAGAGGGAAACAAGGAGTCATAATTCTCTCTTGCCTTTCTTTTTTTGTTTTGTACGTAAAGCACCTATCTCCTTGCCTTATCTCCCATCTTGCCTTCCTTTTCTGTTTGGAAAAAGTCTAGATGACCCCCTCACCTATGGGGGTGGATCACATCACCCCCTAACCTATGAAAGTGGCTTTTTTAGCCCTCATAAACTTTCCAAAACCAGGCAAATCACCCCCGGGAGCGGTTTTGGACGGAGGTTTGTTACAATAACAGTGGTTTTGTCTTTTTTTCTTTTTTTATTTCGGCCGAATCTTCGAAAAATCTCTATCTCTACTAATAAGAGTTGAGCAAATTGATGTCAATTTTCACTCAGTTTATCCCACTCACCTCTTATAGAGTGGCTCTCTTTTCAGGCCGTCCCCACCCAGAAGAGGTTGATGAAAATTTTCTCCCCCCCTCTGCAGCGCAAATTGGCTCCCGAGCACCCCCACCCCAAACCTTTTTCACTCAAACTTCTACTCGTCGGTCCCACCTCAACATGCCAAACTTGTACCGTGATGGTCCCACCCATGCAGTAATCTACGCGTCCTTGATATGATGCATGGGAACTCTTTAATCACGCATGGAAACTCTAATCACGCAAATTCTTTAACCATGCATAGTGATGTTGCGTTTCCTTTCTTGCACATGGAAACTCTTTAATCACGTAAATTTACACAAATCACGCAAATATTTCCTTACAAATGTTTCCTTTGTTGCTGTCACAGGTCATCGTTAAACGAGTTTCCTTTTTTGCTCATCACAGAATTAAAAAGGAATGGAGCCACATGCTACAAAGACTGCATTTTTTAGCAGCCGCATGAGTTGAAAAAAGGAGGCTATAAAATCCAAAAAGGAAAGTATGCATGTATTAATCTTCATGCATGCCGCATACACACACATTTAGGAAAGAAGGAAAGAATACAACTCTGTGTGGCCAATCAGAAATCAGAAATTATACAACGACAATTATGAGTGATCAATCTTGTCTCCTAATTTGGCAAGTGCAAATGTGTTGAAGGAAATTGATGTGCGGGACAACAATTGCGGGTGGAAATTGACGTGTTGGGCAACAATTACAGAAAGATTTTTTATCGCCAAATATAACCCCTCTACACAACTATAGCCCCTCTGGTCGGTTGGAAGGGCCAAAAATTATTCATGGCAACTCTATAGCTTGTGTAAACGCCCACAACATCATTAGCTATTCTTTTGATTTGATTGATTGATCTTATACTTTATTTTCAATTAGGAAACATATTTGTCGTGACATATACAGCTATCCTTTTAAGACCCATGCGGATGCCATTCCCCCCTTTATATATAACTGGACCTTTCTACATCTTCAACCAAAGGTCATTTGCACACAAAAAAATACCGATTGAAAGAAAATATAGTATAAGATGGTTTCATCGGTCTTCTTCATGACTATAGATGATGCTCTTTCTTCAATGGTGCAATCAAATTATGCAATGCCAAAAATAATAGATCTTTTTTTAGTTGCATCAGATTTGTCCGTATTCTCACAAACCACGACCAGACGATCGATGAAAAATTCCTTAACGCCGAACTAAACAACTACTTTATGATGGCTACAAGAGTTCATGTAAATCGTCATAAAGGTGTGTTAACAAATTGAAAAATTAATCACATTCAGTTTGTGTTATGTACCATTTTTAATTAATGACAACTGAAGAATTTTCAGTTTGCTTTGAAGAATCTGAAAACACAACCATCACATTGATTGAAAACGACACATACCCATAGATATCAAGCCTAGAAGGTGCTTTACAACTTTTTATACTCGAAGTGATGCATATTATTATTTCTACAGCATCATTATGGTTAATTTGTTTATTATTCTTGTGCAACTGTTAGAACAGAGCTTATGAATGTTATGGCGCACAACAAAATTAAAGTTGTTACCCCACGTGCTGAGGAGATTAATTAGATGAGAAACAATTTCAATTTTATATAGTTTATATGTAATAATTTGGCCATATGTTCATTGGATATTCTTCTCACTTTATCTATCTATCTATGGTTTTGTATTCAATTCTTTTTTATCACGTGTGTGTCGCACGTGCACTTCCACTAGTCACCAAGAAACGGCAAAATCATTATTGGGAGGAAACCAACTGTTTCTACTTGGTGCGGTCCGTGATGGGATTGCACCAGTTCATGCCACTCCAATGCGCAAATACTCTATCATCATGTGAAATAGTTTCTAGAGATGATTTTCATTGGGGAACATACATATCAGGTGCAAACTAGACACCCCCGTGCAAACTTGAAAACTTTCAATCAATGCCACAATATGCTCATCCAAGGGCAGAGAGGAGGGAGGTTATTTTGCATATAACCGCCCATCACCAGCATCTTCAATGAAATTTTGTGATAACCCCCCTCCTTCCCTTTGGATGAGCATCTTGTGGTCTTGATCGAAAAGTCTTAAGTTTTCACAAGGTGTTTGGTTTACACCTGATAACACGTATAATTTTTTACCATTGGGACTGCCATTGCTGCTAGGTGCTGGCTATACAAGGACCATGCTCATGTCTACTTATATGTACTAACAAGATGTTTCCTGATATTTGCTTCAAACACAAGGGCAAGAACAACATTAATAAACTTCACAGCAACGTGTGTGGACAGATCGACAATCCCCGATTTTGAATAAAAAAATTCACTTCAATGTTTTGATTGAAATTTGCTCCCGAAAGTTTTCTAAAAGGAAGGCGGAAGAATAAAGTTCCTAAATTAACGTATAAGGGAGAAAATATATTGTACGTTATTAATCTTTTAGTACTCTTTGATTTCGAGCATTAATTAGAGAGTTCAGTTGCCAAAAATACACATAACATTAGCACAAACAGTAACAACTCAATAATGGCGGCGTAAGGATCTCTATAAAAACTGGTTTACCAATGCAAGCTCGTCAGAAACCATACGTCCAGAATATTTTTTGAGAGGGATATAGAAACCGAGTGTGCCCAGTTCTTGACCTACGAACACAATGAAGCGCATAAATCTCTGCCTGCAGATCTCCGTGTTACTCTCGTGCTTGTCTTATTCGATGCAAACTCAGTACACCTCCATTTTTAGCTTCGGTGATTCCTATACTGACACCGGCAACAAAGCCATCATCTCCGGCGGCCCGGCGACGCCAAATCTTTGGATAACCAAACCGCCGTACGGGATGACATTCTTTGGGCATCCCACCGGGCGCCTTTCTGACGGAAGATTGGTCATAGATTTCATTGGTAGGTTTACTTTCATTTGCTGCTCGCATTCGATTGAACTGGATTTAAATTTTGCATATGTGTGTGTTGCATTCTACATTTTTTTTCGACACCAAAAGTTCAATCTGCCAACGAATGTGCACTGTATGTATTTAGCTGAGGCACTGGGGCTACCTCTCCTTCCGCCGTCATTGGCGAAGAACCAGAGTTTCAAGCAAGGCGCAAACTTCGCGGTGGCCGGAGCCACGGCACTGAACCAGCACCGAGCATTGCCCATGGAGGCCGGCGGCGGCGTAGGGCTTCCTCCAAGTAATAACATCTCCCTAAGCGACGAGCTGGGGTGGTTCGACGCCATGAAGCCCTCGCTCTGCAACTCACCCCAAGGTAGTAATAATTCGTTCATGACACACACACACATGGAGGGATTGCGTCGTCGTCGATCCTGATCTCTGAATCTCTGATCGCTAGCTCATGTGTTCTTACCCACAAGCTAACACATAACACATGGCACAATTACTGCTGTCGATCTACGATCTGTAGCGTGCAAGTACTACTTCGCAAAGGCGCTGTTCGTCGTCGGTGAGTTGGGTTGGAACGACTACGGCGTCATGTTGGTCGGCGGCAAAAGCGTCGCTGATGTGCAATCTTACGTGCCCCAAGTCGTCGGAACAATCTCTGCAGCCATCGAGGTAATTTTGGTACTATCGTTGCAAGAAAAAAAATCAGATCAGATCGGGGCTTCATCGACCGAACAATTAGTAAAAACAAGTACTGAATTGCTGTGTGCAGAAGCTGATCGGCGAAGGCGCCACGACAGTCATCGTGTCGGGGATATCGCCGATGGGGTGCGCGCCGGGGAACCTGGTGCTCCTGGGCAGCCAGAACAAGGCCGACTACGAGCCGGACACGGGGTGCCTGAGGACCCTGAACCAGCTGTCCCAGTCCCACAACTCGCAGCTCCGCGAGGCCCTGTCTCGGCTGGCCGCCCGGCACCCCGGCGCGCGGATCACCTACGCCGACCTGTACGCGCCGATCATCGCCTTCGCGGCGGCCCCGGAGAGGTACGGGTTCGACGGCGCGGACGGCGCGCTCCGGGCGTGCTGCGGCGGCGGCGGCGGGAGGTACAACTTCAACCTAGGCGCCGAGTGCGGGATGCCCGGGGTGAGCGCCTGCCCGCGCCCGTCGGCGTACGTGAACTGGGACGGCGTCCACCTCACCGAGGCGGCGAACCACCGCGTCGCCGATGGCTGGCTCCGGGTCCCGTTAGCCCGTACGCGAACCCGCCCATCCTATCATGAGCCCGGCCTAGCGATGCACATCAGTTGTTTTTTTTTAAATTATGCACATCAGTTGTTAGATGATTAACTCTTAGCCGTAGTCACGGAAATAATTGCTGAGTTTTTTTTTGAGGGGGGAGTTTTTTTAGGCGTGACTAAAATTCTCGAATTTTTTTATTTTATATTATTTTTAATTTGATTTTTGAAAAATATAAGTCTAATTTCAAATTTTGCAAAACTATACTACTACCGTCATATCACACGACGGTTGGGGCTGCCGTCGTGTGATGATGTTGTGAACAGTATCCTGGCGCATCTGCACTCCCAACCGACGTACCACACGGCGGTAGGAGTCATTCCGCTTTCAGAAAATCGTAACTTTTTTGTATGAACTCGGATGAATATAGAATTTGTATGAAAATTGTAGCTTTTAACGATATCTATGACTTTATAGTTCAAACTTTTTCATTTGAAGTCATTTGGGGTTATTGCGTTGTGTTGACACCGCCCTTATTTTGAACGTCAATTGTGATTTTACCCTCACTTTCTTCGTCGGTGCATTTTTACCCCTACTTTTTGAAAATGAAGCTACCGTTTACCCGTACTTCTAACTCCGTCGGTTCAATCTGAAATAAACGAAATAAAAATAATGAAAAACCCCTTCATAACATGGGGAAAGGACACTCATACCCCTTATCTCTTGCTGCTGCTCCCAGTCTACCCACGACGCCTCCCACTCTACCCAGCGCCTTTCTTCCTCACCGGCCAGAGCTTCTAACCTAGCGGCGGCGACAGCGGCAGCTGGGTCGGCAAGGTGCGTGCGGTCCCGTTAGCCAGCGGCGGCCTCGCCGCGCGACCCATGCGGCGGCTTCGCGCCAGCACGCGGTGGGCGGCCCAGGCGGGCACTTGTGATTGGAGTTCGATTTGATTTCAATTCGACTTAGAGGACCAATTAGTCTGGATTTTTGGGACGATTTTAGCTGACCATACTGTGATTTGACCTTCAAATCACATGGATTTGAATCTTGTTGTTACACTTCGATACCTTTAGTCCTTTTGGTGGAGGACCAAAGTCATGGCAGCACATTTGGAGTTCAAAGTAGTACATTTCTCTGTGCAGCACTTGTTGATTTCATAGTCGAGCGTTCAAAACAGTACATTTCCTTGTGGCGTGAGTTGGATAGTGGGAATCAAAGCAGTACATTTACCCCTACATTATGGAAATACACCAAATATTATTTTGCAAATTTCAGTAATATGTGTTGAATCGTATCTAAATACCTGTGGTCAAATAGGGGTAAAATCACAACGTATTAATAAAAGTAGGGGCATATTCGCAAGAGTAAATTTGTCTTTTGTCAACTTTTTTAACACTGTTACATGGTGTTCACGGAGTAGGGGTAAATTGAAGTTTTGTTTTCAAAAAGTAAGAGTAAAAATGTACTGACAAAGAAAGTGGGGGTAAAATCATAATTGACATTCAAAGTTGGTGTAAGAACGCAATAACCCCAAGTCATTTTGAGGGAAGAAAAAGATATACTACCCAGATTTGATACTGAAAATTGAGATTTGGGTGGTATATCGTTTTTTTGCCACAAGATGACTTCAAATGGAAAAAGTTTGAACTACAAAGTTACAGATCTCGTCGAAAGCTATAATTGTCATTTAAAAGTTTATCTTCATCCGAGTTCAAATGGAAAAGTTACGATTTTTTGAAAATGAACTGAACCCGGGATACGGCGGTTGGAGGTGCTTCAGTACCGCGCGGGGGCATTGTTCACCTCCAACCGCCGTATCGTATGGCGGTTGGGCCCAACCGCCATGTGATATTGCGGTAGTAGTATAGTTTTACAAAATTTGAAACCGGTCATATATTTTTGGAAAAATAAAAAATATAATATAAAATAAAAAACTCAAAATTCTCAAAGGTAAGTTGGGCTGTTTCCCGTTCAACAATCTGGACGTGGGCCTACAAATCTGCTCGGCATTCGAACATACTGGGCCAGATGGAGCCCGTGAAAGCAGAAAATCGTCTGACTTTAAACAGCAAGGTGACAGCCACTGACATACGGGCCTGGATTTGGGTGTCCCCTATTGTAACATCCCGGATTTTTTCGGAATGTTTATGAATACAAAAATGTGAATTTCAAAATTTCGATTTGAAATTGAGTGCTTACTTAAATTATAAGAATGTCTTCTTTGAACCTTCCCTAAATTCTTAGATTTATTTTGAGCTAAATAATAAATTTAGGGTTATAAGTACTAGTGTGAATAATCTTGGATTTTAATGGATTTTATTTGGATCTTATTTGAGTGTGAATCAAATTTGAATTCTAAATTCAAATTTGATTTGTGAATGCATAAGGATAAAAGTAAATAGGAAATCACCCAAGCTTGCTCGGCCTTGAGTCCTTCGGTGAAAGTCTAGCGGCAGCCCTTGATCTCGTCGCTCTAGCCCACCGAGGAACCTCCTTCTCTTCACCGGCCTGCCCATCTTCATCGGCCTGCCTGGCAATCTGGCCCATGGAAGCCCAGCTCCCACCTACCTCCTTTGTGCCGCTTACAGGAGGGCCCCGCGCGTCAGCCACCACATCTCTCCCCTGTTTCTCTTCCTCCCGTGATGCACGCACGCCGTGCGACAACGACGGGTGCCGGTGCGCACCGCGAGCTCGGGGCCCCCATGGCCGCCGCCCCACCGTGCTGGCGCACCTGGATGCGCGCCACGCCGCTCGAATCGCCGCCCGCCGTCCATTCCGGGCCAAACCCTAGCCGGCCACCTATAAGACTCCAATCCCCAGCCACCTCCCTGTCCGCCGCCTGGGGGATTTTTCCCCAAATCCATCCACCGCCGCTTGTGCTGTAGAGGAAAAGGAGTGGGAGGAGAAGAAGGGAAGGGGAAGAAGGGCCCTGCGCCGTCGCGCCTGGGGAGAAGCCGGAGCTGTCGCTCCAGGGAGCCGCACCGAGCCGAGGGCGTCGTGCCAGCCACCCCTGCCGCCGCTTGCTGGAGGGGAAAGGAGAAGAAGGAGTTGGAGGAGACGGAGAAGAGGAACCGGAGGTCGCTGCGCCGGGAAGCCCGTTCCGGAGCGCCATGGACTTGGAGCTCCAGTGCCACGCCACGCCACTGCCATGCGTCCCTGCGCCAAGAAGCTGGAGGCCACCGCGTGCTGCGCCGTGAAGACCGGGGAGAAGCGCG
Organism: Cenchrus purpureus; assembly: GCA_022644695.1. Taxonomy (NCBI): domain Eukaryota; kingdom Viridiplantae; phylum Streptophyta; class Magnoliopsida; order Poales; family Poaceae; genus Cenchrus; species Cenchrus purpureus. The sequence goes on from CP053459.1 coordinate 106,419,653, forward strand.
CCGTCGCCGCCGAACCTGTACCGCGCGTCTTCGTCGCCGTCCACCCGTGCGTGGACCTCGCCGCCGACCCGTGAAGCTAAGTCGCCGCGCCCTGCCGTGCTGCGCCGGAAGCTGCAAGGAACCAGGAGCTGTCACCGCCGTGGACCTCGACACCGCCGCCTGGAGGGACGCCGTGGGCACAAGGACGTCCATGCCGGATCGGAGCTGTGGTTGAGTACGACGTCGACCTGCAAGCCGAACCGCAAGCCGTTGCCCCTCTTCCTCCCCTGCACGGCATCCTTCCACCTCACCCATGATGTGTTCGACAGAATGCCGGCAGCCCCTAGGTGAGCATCCAGCCCCTATCTTGCTATCTTTGTGTGCCGGCCTTCGAGCCGAGGGGAAAAATCGGGCCTTGCCCATGGTGATGTGTCTGCTCTGGTTGAACCGCACCGCTGCCACCGCGCGACCGCGGCTTGTGTGCGGCGATCGAGTCGAGCCTTACGCTGCGGTGCGCTGCCGGCGTTCAGCGTCGTCGGTCTTCACCGTATCCCGACCTTGTAGCCGGCGTCCCATGTCGCCGTGACCTCTCTCAGCGTCGGCGCCGCGTCGCGGGTGGAACTAAAGCCGGGCCTTTTAGCCATCCTAGGAGGTCACGGACCTTGTCGATGCTTCATTGGTCTGACCGACATCCCGCCGACAAGCTTTGCCGTTCGCCATCCGCTGTGGCGTTTGTCAACACCTCACGGCGTGCCCAAAAGCCACAGGGTTTCTCGCTCAGCGTCCATACATGCGCAAAGAAGGCAAAAGGGTTTCACCTTTGGCCGTCGCGCCCAAGCTTCAGTCGTGCACTCGCCTGTGTGCGCACAAACCCGACCAATCCGTTCTTTCCGATTCGCGTGGTGGTGCCTGACGGAGCCGATGTGACCTCGTCATGGGTTGGCACCGCACGTTTTCACCTAAGGAAGCGAGAGGCCTCGCTTTGGCCTTGGTCTCATCCCAAACACGCTTGCGCTTGCAGCGAGCACGCGTCGGCCTTAGCACCACGGCGATCTTGGCCGATCTTCTTTGCTTCGTCGACTTGATGTTCTCGGCCCGAACCACGCCGCCTGTGCCGTCGTCGCGGTCAAGCCAGAAACGCTTGCACAGCGTGCGCCGCGAGGAGGCGGAAGGTTTTGCTTTAGCTCGCCATACCGGTGAGCCGTCGTTCCTTGGTGTCTTGGCGCATGCGCTCATGGGGTTGAGGTGCCGTGTGCTTGGTACACGCCGTCATCGCCGCCAAGGTCAAGCGTTGGCTTGTGCGCACATTTGGAGGCAAGGCATCGCCTTTGGGGCTCTTAGCCACACTCGTGCACATCTGGCGCTTATGCGCGGTCACCGGCAACTGAGCAGCACCGCCGCTCACGTTTCACCGTCGTCTTGCGCCCGAGCACCAAGGCTCCACTGGCTCTTTAATCCTGTTATCTCGCCGAGCTCGGTCTCGCCTTTCGTCACTTTGGAGCTCGCCGGTCTCCCTTTGGCATACACATGCGGCGCCGCGGCGAACACTGCGTTTGTCCACACGCCGCATGCGAGCAAGCACGCCGCGTTGGCACCACCCGGCCGACGTCTGCTTTGTCGCGTAGTTTGGCGGATTCGCCAAAGACCGATCCTTTCTGTGCCAAGTCCGAAACCTTGGGTGCATCCCTAAGCTACCTGAAGCTCTTTAAATCTCTCAGTCGGCCCTCAAATCTTTCCCAGCCTAATCTTTTCCCAAGTGCTCTAGACTTTCATAAATGAATTATGGAATTATTTTCTGACTCTTCGAATTGATCCTTTGCAATCGTTTCGATTTCGGAGAATAGACTATAATTCATTAGATTAAATCTCTAAGAGCTCATTTGAATTATGACGATGATTTTTGGCTTCCCGAATTAATACTTTGCTATTTGGTTCGTTCCCGGAAAAATAGTCTAATTCTTTTGTTTTAGTTCTGCGAAATAAATTGCTATCGATTTATTTCGCGGGAATAAAATGTTTCGGCCCAAAGCTTAGGCCCCTCTAAGAGCCCGTTTATCTAGCCCTAATCTCTTCCCTTAAATATCTTCTCCCTCAACTCCCAAGCCACTGCCGCCACTCATCTCCTTTCTCTGTTCTTTCTTCCGGCCGAAGCGAGCCACCAGGCTGAGCTCTTCCTAGCACACAGCCACCATCTCAAATTTTTTCTGCTCCTTCTTCATGATAGCAAGCATCACCAGCACCCCTTTCGGATCGCCACCTCCTCTCTGTTCTTCCATCGATCTGCAAGCAAGCGATAACCACCTTATTTCTTTTCCCAGAAAGAAAGCAACAACCCATCTCTTCTTTCTCCAATCGAGCAAGCACTGACCACTGTTTCCTCTCTGGTCTCTTGGTTAATCTACCAACAAGAATCGTGATCAGCGATCTCAATCCTCTCTCTCCTCTGCTCTTTATCCTCCACGGAGATGCAAGCCCGCTAGCAATCCATCGCCTTCTCACGATCTACATCACAGGAAGCAAACCCGTGCCAGTTCCTTTTCTCTCTCTTCTCAAATCGTGACTAGCGGCTGAACTTTTCCTTCTCTTCCATAGCGAGCCTAACTAGATGGGAGTTCATCTTCCTCACGATGCCCACCGCCAACAAAGCCCAGTGTCTCTCTCTCTCCTTTTCCAAAAGCGACCAACAACGAACTCTCTCTAATTTCTCCAAATAAGATCTTGAGCCCACCTCTACTTTCCTTCTCTAACGAGCAAGAGCAACCACTAGCTAGCGGCTCATTGTCTCGCCATGACCATAACCTCGGCATCAATCTGTCCATCGACTTTGATCTTGACCATGCGACATGTGGCCCTTCGATCTAAAACAAGGAGCTTGACTCTAGCCAAGTTAACCATCCTCCTTGCATGTGCTTGGCGGCTAAGCGTAAGCAAGTCTCTAACCAGCTTGCGATGCTTGCTAGCGACAACACTTGCCTTTTTCCGTCGAGCCTTAATCTTAGTACTACGTGCGTGCTGCAATCTTTCAAGTCCGGCCATACCTTTACGCGCGTACGTGCCATGCCTTGCATGGGTGCCGCGTGCGCTATCTAAACCATCGGTCATGCCACCCTTATGCCATGTTCCGACGAGCCAAGTTTCTCAACCACACCACACGCTTATAAGCGAAACCAACTGCGATCCTCCAATCTTACCAAAGGGGCCTGCAGACTTACCGCTAGGTTCCACTAACTTATGAAGCCGCTAACTCTCCAACTTGGTCCCATCTGTCATACGGGGCCCACAGGATGACTTGTGGGTCCGGATGACCCTTGACCTTTCTTTGACTGGGTCAACAATGATCGTTGACTAGTCAACTTACCATGTAGACCAACCCAAAGCCTAGCTTTTGGGTCTCTAACTTGCTGACTTATGTTTTCTGTGCTTTATCGCAATTAATTAAATTCGTAAACTATTTTCTTTATTTAAAAATCCATAATAAATTATTTCTACCTTAGAAACATATGAAATCAGTTTCTGTATTCTTCTAAAATCATGAAGCACCCGTTAGACTAGCGTTTGGAGTTATTTGGTTCTTTATTGCTTCTCTTTGGAGTTATTTGCATCTAGACACCGTGTTTATTTATATTTGCGAATCTAAGTTTTCCGGAGTCAAGCCAGAAGATCGAGAACAACTACGGAAACTCTGACGACTACTTGCACGCAGGTGTTCACGCCCGACTGATTCTGAAATACCTACTAGGCATTGCTATGTAGTATGCTAGCGCTTTACTTTATATGCATGTTGATGAACCTTGCACTGCCTACTTTACTTACCCTGTCCTTGATTGCCCTACTACTACTATAAATGTTTATAAGCGTGTATATACGCTGAGCTTCGCGATGCATGTGTTGGGATGAGAATAGTGGTTCTTGGCGTGAGTGGGGTAAAACCCAAGCGGAGGCGTTTTGGGTACTTTGACGGGGTGAGCTCGAAACAACCGTCGGGGATGGGGTGCACTCCTGGTGTGTCCCCACTACGGTTTCGAACAGTGTTGGGGTTTTACTTGCGTATGAAGGCTATGAGCTCGCCCATGCGAGCGAATGGGCAGACCTTTTCACGAGACCTTTACGTACACACCACCTCGCCGGCGTGGGGTTAGGGCCGAGTTGAGCTCGGCAATCTGAACCCATACCGCCGGCGGATAGCAGTGTATCAGTGGGGAGAGGTGGGAGTGAGACCACCTCTCAGGCGACTCCCGTGTGGCCACAGGAGCATTTCTGATTACTGGTGCAATTCCTTGGGCGGAATCACTTTGAGGGCGACGGGATGAGGCCGTAACTACCTGAGAGTTCGCCGCGGTAGGATGGGCTCGGTTGGTGATCACCGCCGGGTTCCATTAGGGTTAGTGCAGTGTACGCCTGGAGTTGTTCGATCTATAGCTATAGCGCGTCCTCGGTCACGGACATGTCCCCTGATAGCTTTGTTCTCATGTTTTGGGATTTCTACCTCCCCCTGTAGTTGAGAGTGTGGTGAGCCGTGGTTGCAGTTGGTTAGAGGAGAGTGACTCCCTCTACCTCGTCGATCCGATTGCAATCATTGAGGTGCGAGGAGAGGAAGTTCTGCATCGACCCTAGATGGAGATATGATGTGGAGCGGGGCCACAGGGTAGTGGTTCCGGCGGTGTTGAGAGTATGATTTGGGACTTATATGGAGATGTTTTCTTTTTATGCTTCGCTGCTGTTGCATAGGAAACCTCTGCTTTAACCTTGCCACTTTTCTTATCCTTTAGAGTTAGGCCACTTAAAGCATGTCTGATCGGTGAACCTATCCCATTCCTTGGGGATAGTTTTGTGAGTGTGCAGGATTGGATTTGGAATGAGAGTCCGAGTTTGAGGAATTCATGAAGGAAGGGTTGCGTTGCTTCGCTCAAGGATGCCTGTGGTGAAGATTGAAGATGAAGACTTGAAGCCCTAACTACCGCAACGCAGGATTTCCACTTGTCGCTTAGCCCAAGGGGCTTGTACTAAATTCGTATACCGAGTTGTTTCGGATGTAAATATTCTGTTTTGTAATCTGATTTCGTTGTATGGAAATGATAATATTCTGTAATGAGTTCTGTACGTGATAGCTACTGATCCAGGAACTATCACAAAGGTACAGGGAGTCGGGTTTTCCTCACCGAAAACCCGGGTCGTTACACCTATGTCATTGGAATATCCCTTCTTGCCAAGGTATCAGTGACAAGGTCAACGTGCAGCTACTGGGACTCCGCTCGAGACAGCACGAAGTCGCCCATGGACTAGTATCAGACCATCGTTGCCAGCCTTGGTGATCTTGCCAGCCTCTGCATGCAGCGCATCGTCAGCAAGAACTCAGCACTTTAGCTTCAGCCTTCAGCTGATGCAGGGGAAGGGGCCGGGACGGAGAAGCTCGAGAAGTCGAGAGGAGGAAGACGACGGATAGTGATCGATTGGTCCCGGCTTCCTTCTTTGATTTACAGTCTTATTTTGGGAAAAAAAGAGTGGGTCCCAAGCTCTAGACGACGAGATTCCCACTTTGAACGTTGCTGCGTTCAGCGTTGACCCAGATCACATCTCCAAAAACACGAGCAGAAGCCTTCTTATGCAAGGGACCGTAGCCTGAAACTCTGAAACCGCTCATCTCTGAATCCCTTTCTCCGATTGGATCGCGGTCGTGGAAGGTCATCCACGACGATGCAGCTCCTCGTACCTCTCCCCTTTCTGGTCCTCCTACTACTCTGTAGCTTCTCCTGCTCAATCCAAGTCAACTACACCTCCATTTTTAGCTTCGGCGACTCCTTCACTGACACCGGCAACTTCGTGATCATCGGCGGCCCGACGACACCCAATCTACTGATAATCAACCCGCCGTACGGGATGACCTTCTTCGGCCACCCCACCGGACGCATCTCGGATGGGAGACTGGCCATCGATTTCATCGGTAAGCCCCATTTCCTTCTCGGCAATCAAGACTGTATACTATTAGACGGTCGGTTAGTTTGATTTGTATTAGCATGACACGCAGCTGAAGCTCTGGGGCTCCCTCTCCTTCCGCCGTCCACCGCGGCAAACCAGAGCTTCCGGCAAGGCGCCAACTTCGCGGTGGCCGGAGCCACAGCGCTGGACCGGGAATTCTTCGTGCAGGACGGCGACACGAGCGTCACTCGGTATAACATCTCCCTCAACGACCAGCTCGGGTGGTTCGACGCCATGAAGCCATCCTTGTGCGGCGGCTCACCCCAAGGTAACTAGATCGTGTAGTGACTGACACACCATGGCACTCGGGAGGAATTCTTCACAGACACGAGCTGAGCACTCTGCATCGTTTCCATCTCTGCTAGCATGCCAGGAGTACTTCGCGCGGGCGCTGTTCGTCGTTGGGCAGTTCGGTTGGAACGACTACGCGTTCATGCTCATGTCCGGCAAGAGCGTCGACGAGGCGCGGTCTCACGTGCCTCAGGTCGTCGGAACCATCTGTGCTGCAGCGGAGGTACGCGACGCGGCGTTCGCCCATCGTCAGCTCAGCTGCTACAATTTCCAGATGTGATCGAACATAGTTACTCCGTTGCTGCGCGCAGAAACTGATCGGCGAAGGCGGCAAGACGGTGGTGGTGCCGGGGGTGACGCCGCTGGGTTGCTCGACGTGGAACCTGGTGCGCTTCGCGAGCCAGGAAGCCGCGGACTACGAGCCCGACACCGGGTGCCTCAAGGGCCTGAACGAGCTGTCGAGGGAGCACAACCGGCAGCTCCGGCAGGCCCTGGCGCGGCTCCGCCGCGGCAGATCCCCCGCCGGCGTGCGGATCGTCTACGCCGACCTCTACGCGCCCATCGTCGACTTCGCCGCGGCGCCGGGTCGCTACGGGTTCGACGGCACGGACGGCGGGCTGCGAGCCTGCTGCGGCGGCGGCGGCGGGAGGTACAACGTCAACCTGAGCATGGCGTGCGGGGCGCCGGGCGTGAGCGCCTGCCCGGACCCGTCGAAGTACGTGAACTGGGACGGTATCCACCTCACCGAGGCGGCCAACCGGCGCATCGCCGCCGGCTGGCTCAGGGGCCCCTACGCTCACCTACCCATACTCATCAACACGTAATTAGCAGACAGACCCTGTTTTATTTGTCTCCCAATTTGCGGTAAAAAGGTGAATTCGTGGCTTTGCATTCCGGTTTCCAAATCTGCATATTTAGTAGTACTTATTCAAAACTGGATTGTGCCTTTATTTATTTTTAGATTGACTAGACAATAAGTATTCGAGTAAAATTCACTTTTGTATAAAGTTGAATTTTGAACCACTGAAAATAGGCCACATGCCTGGATTAAGGAGATAGAGATCAATTGACAGCAAAAACAGTCAATCAATTCTGAAGGAGAAAATTCTCAACAAAAAAAATTCTGAAGGAGAAAATGATGTACGAAAATTGGATAACAACACACATAAAAGCAACTCCAAGAGCTCTTGTATCCCTTTAGCTATTTTTGGAGGTTTTACCCCTACTAGTAAGGTGCACGTGCGACACGCACGTGTTTGCAAAGTAACTTATTGAAATGTGGCGGAATGCAAAAGGAATAAACAAAACTTATATCTAAATGTATAAAGGCACCAACACATTCTTTGTATAATGGCTTAACAACTTTTGCATATCTACCCGTTGCAAGTGCATAAAAAAGAAACCAGGGTCTTTGACAGCCATTATACTGTATAATCCTAAATTCAAACCTCATTCATAACTCTTACACTCCACCATTTGAAATGTCAACAATTTCACCTCTAATTAGTGAATTCAATTTAGAAGATAGAGACTCATGGACAGCTTGCTTGATTTCCCAGGAGCCCTCTAAACCCTAGCTTACTCGTGCTAGCCACTCTCTACTCACGTAATGAACTTGCAAGTAACACTTAGAGAATGGTCTGGAATTTCTCAAAATTTCATTTATATTCAATAAATTGTAACTTTGAATTTGAGGAGACAAAAGAACCCCGAATTTTCTAGAATTGAGTCATGACCTGCCAGTTGCAGTGTGGCCTGCTCCCAGTTCAGAGGACAGTGACGATGGTAATTTCTTAAAACCAAAGTCTTCCTGCAAATCTAGATGGTCTGCAATTTAGTATGCACTAATTATAATATCTTCATGTTTCACCTTTTTAAATATAATTGACACAAAAATTATATCACAGTTTATTATGAAGATAGCAATATCAGAACTCATTATGTAATTATCAATTGCCTTGTTGTAAAATGATAGGGCTTACAGGATATTGTAGAAAAAATAAGAAAGAAAAGTTCTGAGATCCTCCCTGCAAGCATAAAAATTATATATGTAGCAATGCATTGTTCTAACCATAATCCCAAAAATAAATTAAATTGCAAAAAAACAAAGATTGTGAATAGCTCCAAAAGAATTTGATTAGCTACAGTTTAAGAGCTAGGTTGTTCTTGTAACATTTACACCCAAATTGATGGAAATGTGTGAATAGCATCTTATTCTTTTGTCATTAGCACCAATATGGCGTCATGCCATGATCACTCAGCTCTCCATCCAACACATATTTTCGCATCCTAACATGCAGACATACTCAAGACCTACATAATCAATGTGGACGGCAAGATGAGCAAAATTACTTTTAAGTGCTAATCATGTTTCTCAATTTTTATTTATAAGTTTTGGACAAGCAAGATGATATATATTATTTATAAACTGTGGATACATTCCTCCGGCAGCGGCACCGAGGCCACCGCCGACGGCGGAGCTCCTCTGCGGGGTCAACCAAAGGCGGCAGGGCGTCAGCTCCTAGGCGTGGATCTCCCGAGCTTCGGGGTGGTGCGTCTGAGCCGGGCGGTGCGGCGATGGGATTTGAGGCGACGGAAAGGAACCGAGCCAAAGCAAGGCGCCCTCTCACTCGCCGCCCGCACATCCTCCTTCCCCACTCCGGCCTCCTCGGGCGGAGGAGGCAGGTCTGGCTGGTGGCGCCATCACAGGGCCCTGCCCTCTCTCCGTCAGCTTGTGTTCCTGAAACCAATGTAGGCTAAGCAATTTAACTAATTCCATTTCAATTTTCATTATGCATTTGCTGTTATCGGATGATTCCAACCCTTGAAACCACATAAATTGGTGCAACTCCTCTCTCCAAAGACAATTGGTGCAAGAGTCTCCAAAATCCAAGCATAAAAATAGAGTTGTGTTGTTGTACTTGTTGAAACACCAAACTGATGCAAACCTGGTTTCACTTGCAACCACCACATGACCAACAGATATCACCAAATAATAGTATGTATCAAATGTTACATTTTCCTCCCAATGCAGCTGGACAAAACTCCATACTCATTGACTGACCCATAGGTGTATCATCAAGTAGAAGACACTACATGGAGCAAGTGGTAGCCATTGTTGTGGCGATGTGCTTATATATAATTGATATTGCATCAATTTGTTACGAGTGACACTTGATGCAATAAGCGTGACAGGATGTATTGCTCAATATCTTAAGCTAAGAGAGTAAGAGGAATTAGGAATATGAATTACACTTCCATAAAGCAACATATGGAAAGCCTAGGCGGCCAACCGCCAGAATCGAACTCTTGAGCACGATTTGTTGAAGCATATCGAAGATAGTAAACCCATGTCATATTTTTCTCATTGCGGTCAGCGCGTCGGCCCAAACCACCAAGAAAGATAGTCAACCAATGAATGTATACAAATGATGCCAACCATTGTTGTTGTGGTCGCCCAACTTGATAACTAAAATTCAAAGATGGCCAAGTCATAGGGGACGTTGCATCGATCATATCATGAACACGTGCTAGTCTTGGTAGTGGGCCATCGTTGATACGCTCAAGCACTCACTCATATTATGAACATATTCTGTATTAGGAACATGACAGCAGATGGAATTCACCTGGATTCGCAAGAGGGTCGACGGAGGGTCACCTGGAATCAATGTGGCGTCGCCTCAATCTTCTCCGTGGCGAGCCACCATCTTCCTTAGCAGCCGCCGCCACTTTCTTGGCGGTCCCGTGAGCCGGCCGATGCCCAGTCTTGGTGATGGGCACGACAGGTGACGGCCAAGGCTTCCCTCACTTTGTCGGCGGCGTGCTGAGGCGGCGTCCGGCCAGCGCCTAGGCGGCGGGCGGCCAAACACCTCCTCGCCCTCTCCGCTCGGTCCTTCCCTCTCCCCGTCAGCGTGGGTCCCCGGCGCCGACCGCCGCTCGCCCCTCCCTCTCCCAACCGCGGGTGGCCCGGCGGCAGCATGGGGTCCAAGGCAGAGGCCGGATCCGAGGCGGCGTCCATGGAGCACCCTCTCATCTCTTCTCCATGGCGGCACTGACCTCCTCTCCCTCCTCGCATCGGTCTCCGTTTCCCTGCGTCGGCCATCCTCCCCGGCGGCGCGAGGTGCCGACAGACTCACGCGAGCGGAGGCCCACATGACATCGGGAGGGCGACAGGGGAAGGCATAGCTGGGTACATGCTGGTTGGGTGGGTGGGCCCGGCGGGTATAGCTGGGTGGGTACACACGCGGTGGGTGACAAAAACATTATATTTTTGGCAGAAACGCTCCCAAAATTGTGATTTTTATGGTCGTTCCACCTTTTTGTCATCACGCAACCTGACGGGTGGGTCCGACGTGAGGGGTAAGGCGGGCCCGAATTAGGTGAGAAAAGTTTTCAATTGCCTTCGCTCCTTATAGTATAGATTGTAAAAATACAAAATCACCTAAAAAGGTGGGGTAATCCAAGAGATTAGGTAGTTTGATTTGTTTTATTCAAAAACTGGTCCCACAAACCATCCCGATCAAAACCAAGGGGACGCCGCCACCCTCACGTGCGTCAGACGGGCTCCGACGCCGGCGGAGATAGCGAGCGAGGAGCGCTCGCGAAAAATACCTAGGCGCGGCTCCAGGATAGCTAGCGCATCCAGATGCTGATTGATTTACCGCATCTGTTGGATGACGTTTTTTTCTTTCTTTTTTTTTCTTTTTTTTTCTTTTTTTAGCCAACAAACAAAGAATACAAGAGCTGTTGGAGTTGCTCTTAGATCGATCAAACATAACTCATACAATAAAAGGAAAAAAAATCTATATCACCCTCTCACCTATATGGGTGGTGACGAGAGCCCAGATTAGGGCCCCCTTTAACGGTGATATAATCACTCTTGAGGTGGAGTCTTCTGACACCATTGACAACGTGAAGGCCAAGATTCGAGACGAGGAGGACTAAGGACCCCTGTCAAGACCATCACTGGCAAGACGTCTTGTTTCCGACTAGTTGGGAACTTCTCCGACAAGTTTCCTACTAGAGGAAGCTCCCCCGACAAGTCTCCGCCTCGCACGACGAGTCTCTGCCTCGCACGACGAGTCTCCGCCTCGCACGACAAGCAGCTCGTTCGCACGAGCACTCTCCGTCTCCGACCAGGACGCGGCCCATACCACGTGGCGCAACCTCAGCACACGAACTCTTCCGCTACGACGCGTGGGGCGCCGGTTCCCCATGCCATGCAAGCGTACCAGCTGGCGGCCCGCGCGGGCGGCCGCCTCGGCAAGCCCTAATGCGGCTCGCTCGGCCAGCGACCATCAACTCGCCGTCACATCCGGGCTGCGGACGCCAACTCCGGACCGAGGCACTCGAGTGCCCCCTACGATTAACACTGGCCTACGATTAGGCCTTAACGTGGCGAGCTCATCCCGTATTCAGACGGGTTGAGTCAGCACCAAACTACTCGGAGGAAGCGCCAGGCGTCCCAAAGTGAACAGCCCCGCCCGGCCACGCGGCGGCCTCGACGACAACATAGCGCGGCTCCTCTTCAATGCGCACGGACGGACAGACGGCCGCGAGAGGACATCCCGTAACATTTCTTTTATTTCCCTTTCGCCTCCTTGCGTCTATAAAAGGAGAGAGGGCAACCGCAAGGGCGGCGAACGAACACTCATACTCAGGGACTTGGGCTCGACACCCTCTCACGACCAGTTTGTAACCCCTACTACAAACAACCCCAAAGACGGAACACGGCAATGACACGACGAGGGTATTACTCCTCGGAGGCCCAAACCAGTCTAAATCCCGGTGTCTCCTGTACTGACCATCCGAGTTCGACACACGATCGATACAAATTTATTGTCCGGCGGTAGAGAACCCCGACAGGTGGACTACGTAACCCCCAACTGAATAGAACCGGTTGTGTGGTGGAGAAAAAAGAAACCGTCATCGGCCCTGTGTTGGAGTTGCTCTAACATCGATCAAACAGAATTCATACAATGAAAGGAAAAAAAATCTATATCACCCTCTCACCTATATGGGTGGACTATGTAACCCCCAACTGAATAGACTCGGTTGTGTGGTGGAGAAAAAAGAAACCGTCATCGGCCCTGTGTTTTTTTTTGAAACGTACCTGTATTCATTCAAAGGAAGTGTACACATACAAGCGTACACATACAAGCACACACATGCACTGAGGCACAGGTATACAAAGACGACCCTAAGAAAGGAAAATATTACATCTAGGCCCCTAGACCCCTTCGTGAATCCTCCACCATTGTGTCCACCTCGCCGCCGCCAACACCGTCGAAGAAGAGGGCGCCCCCGAGCCGAGAAGCACCATCGCACACGGCTTTTGTTGGAGTCGGTTGAAGAAGCCCTCGGCGGCCGCCATCGGCGGCAGGCGCCCGACCCTCCAACTCCCGGATCCGGCTCGCCATCGACAACCACCGTCGCCGAGGGAAGTCGAGCCGATCCGGCCACGCCACCATCCACGAACCCCACACCATCTCCAACCTTGAACAAAAGGAAGGCCAGCAAAATCGCCAAAGAGGCGACTCACTGTGCCCCGCCTCACTCTCTCCCAGACCTGACCTGAAGGCTCGTCACCGGGCGAGGAAGAGGCTGAGCACTTATTCCACAGTCCGCCATCGCCTCACCGACGCCGCGGATACACAAACCGCAAGGGGAGCATCCTCCTCCCGGACAAGCTACATCATCCGTGAGCACACACTAAACCTAACCCTAGCTCACTTTGGCGAACTCCGCGAACACTAAACCTAAAGCCTATATATACATCCGCACGGCGATTTGCCAGCCCCACCCTTGCTCCGACGCCTCTCCGGCCATCGGAGAAGGAGGCCAATCTCGCCCGGAATCCCGGCGATCTTTCGCCTCTCAATGGCGCTCGGGAGAGTTCGAGAGGGGAAAAAACGCTCTCACAAAGTTTCCCAATCCTGAAACTTGCCGGGTCGTCGACCTGTGTTGCCGCACCACGCAGTTGACATCACGGATTCTCGTGGCTCTCCGCGCACCACCACCACTTGGTGTGATCGCTTACATTAGTCACCAACAAGGCTAGGGTTTCATGGGTCCCGTATGTCTTTAGGGTTTTAGATATGAACCAGAAACATCATTGCAATCAGGAAAAATTGTATTTTCACCCCTCATGTATTACAATAGTGTGGTATACATCTTTCATGTTTTATTTGGTGCAAATAGTCTCCCTTAACTAATTAGTTTGGTACATTTATCATCCCACCTTATAGCTTAACAATTGTTTCGTGAAATCTACTAACAATTTATGTCACATAATCAATAATCATTTGATTAATGTAATCACTACTTAGAGATGCAATATGCTAAGTCGAAAATATGAAGTTTACAAAAAGGTTTTAGTAAATTCGCTAAATTGGATACTTTATAATTTTTTTCTAAAAAGTTTAATAAAACTGATGTACACTAAATTATTATAGAGATTGAGTCAACAAAAAGATTGTGACTAAACAATAGTTATCAAGATGATTATATGGTCTAAACAACTATTATATGATACTAAATCATCGTTAAAATAAGATAATGATGATAAATGCACCCGTTCAAATAATTAAGGGGTTGATTTACATCAAATGAAACATGAGAGGTGAATGTCACACTTTTTCAACACTTGAAGGATGAAAAATATATTTTTTTCGAAAAATAGGAGAACCTGCTGCCGTATTTCTTTGGAAGGGACGGGGTTCAACTCTCTCTTTCGGAAACTCGTGACGATAACGATAAGATTCTCCACTTTGACACAGATCCCATGGCCAAATCTGCTCCGCGTGTTCTTCTTCCGGAAGGCTGAAACTCTGAAATCTCTCTTTGGATCGACCCCCTTCAGTTCTTCTTCGATCGGAAGCTTGTCCACGATGCGGCTAGTAGTCGTAGCATTCTCCTTTCAGGTTCTTCTGCTACTGGGGAGCTTCTCCGTGTCCATCAGTTCCAAGTACACCTCCATTTTTAGCTTCGGAGACTCCTTCGCTGACACCGGCAACTTCGTGATCATCGGCGGCCCGACGACGCCCAACCTGCTGATAGACAAGCCGCCGTACGGGATGACCTTCTTGGGCCACCCCACCGGACGCATCTCTGACGGGAGGTTGGTCATCGATTTCATCGGTAAGCTCCGTTTCCTTCTCGAGACAAGCAAGAATGTACTATCAGAGTAATCAGTCAGCTAAATTTGGGGATTAGATTAGCTTCAACCACCCCTGATGATCAGGTCGGCTAGTTTGATGCATGTGTATATTGACATACTACTACATACGCAGCTGAAGCTCTGGGGCTCCCTCTCCTTCCGCCGTCCATGGCCGCGAACCAGAGCTTCCGGCAAGGCGCCAACTTCGCGGTGGCCGGAGCCACGGCGCTGGACCGGGAATCCTTCGTGCGGTACGGCGACACGAGCGTCACAAGGTACAACATCTCCCTCGGCGACCAGCTCGGGTGGTTCGACGCCGTGAAGCCATCCCTGTGCAGGTCGCCCCGAGGTAAATATATATAATTAGCTCGTGACACGCCATGGCACTCGCGAGGAATTCTGAGTTTCTGACCTGACACGTGCGCGCGCGCTCTGCATCGTTGCCAATTCGCCAATCGCCATGCCGTCTCTGCCAGCATACCGGGAGTACTTCTCCGAGGCGCTGTTCGTCGTCGGGGAGTTCAGCTTTAACGACTACGCGTTCATGCTCATGTCCGGCAAGAGCGTCGACGGGGCTCGGTCTCGCGTGCCGCAAGTTGTCCGGACGATCTGCGCCGCCGCGGAGAAGCTGATCGGCGATGGCGCCAAGACGGTGGTGGTGCCGGGGGTGACTCCGCTGGGGTGCGCGTCGCGGAACCTGGTGCTCTACGCGAGCCGCGACGCGTCCGACTACGAGCCCGACACCGGGTGCCTCAAGGCCCTGAACGCTCTGTCGAGGGAGCACAACCGGCAGCTCCGGCAGATCCCCCGCCGGCGTGCGGATCGTCTACGCCGACCTCTACGCGCCCATCGTCGACTTCGCCGCGCCGGGTCGCTACGGGTTCGGCGGCACGGACGGCGGGCTGCGAGCCTGCTGCGGCGGCGGCGGCGGGAGGTACAACGTCAACCTGAGCATGGCGTGCGGGGCGCCGGGCTTGAACGCCTGCCCGGTGTAGCGAACATGGCCTCATATGCCATTAGTTCGAGTTTGATTTTGGTGATTCATGACAACATGATCATTGGGACTAACCTTATTGTTTTAGCATGTCTTTGTAGACACTTCTAGGTCCCAAGGATGCAAGAAAACCATATGCCAAATTGAGAAGATAGTGTATTTTTCAAGGGTCAAAACCGAGTAAGAAAAGGAAAAGAAAAGACACCGTCGGATGAGACGGTCCCTCAAACTCTAGCGTCGGTGCAATCGTCGGACGAGTTGGTACGGTCAAACCCTATGCGTCGGATGAGCAAGCGGTCCATTATTTAGTAGCGTCGGACGACTTGCGAGAGGAAGAGCAAGGAAAGGCGATGCCGGATGATCCGAGCGTGCGAGTGGGGACCGTCGGTCTATCCAAGCGCTCGATTTAATTCATACGAGACGCCAAGGCGAAGCCTTGCCGGATGATCAAGCGCCTTGGACAAGAGGCGTCGGTCTATCCGACGGTCGATTGGAAGCTATGAGGCGACTTGAGCGAGTCTTGAGCCGGATGATCCAAGCGCACCGTCGGTGTATAGCGTCGGGCGGTTGTGTCGAGAACCTCAGCGGCTAAGTGGACGTGGGAGGGACACCGGATGAACCGACGCCTGAAAATATAGCGTCGGATCATCCGACGGTACTTTTTCGATGGCGTAGCCAACGGCTAGTTTGATGCCTTGGGCTATTTATACCCCTCCACTCACCCATTTGATGAAGCTGGATTGTGTGGAAGTGCGGAGAGTTCAAGACACCTAGAAGATCATATCCAATCCATCCAAGTGCTTAATTGCTCATCCATAGACTTGCATATGCTTAGTGTATGTGCTTAGTGCTAGGCTTAGCTTAGAGTGGCGAAGGTTGTGCCAACCTTGTGAGGTGATTCTTGAGTGAATCCGGTTGTACAAGGTTGGAAGCCTTGGGGCCTAAGTGGCTCACCGGCAATCGCCATCGACCCTCCGGCTTGGTGTGGAGCGGCGAGGACACTTTGTGCGGGGACGTGGAGACCCCTTCCTTGGTGGAGAAACTCCTTAGTGGAGGCGGCATCAAGGTGACCAAGGGAGCTTGACAAGTGCCTAAGTGGCTAGCCTTTGTGGCAAGTCAAGTTGGTGCTCTTGGGAGAGACTTGGTGGCCAGAAGCAATACTCTTGTGTGAGTGCTTCAACAACGTGGACTAGGGGTGGCTT
This sequence comes from Cenchrus purpureus, assembly GCA_022644695.1. Lineage (NCBI taxonomy): Eukaryota > Viridiplantae > Streptophyta > Magnoliopsida > Poales > Poaceae > Cenchrus > Cenchrus purpureus. The sequence continues at coordinate 106,436,253 of CP053459.1, forward strand.
AGTGCCTCACCGATACCACAGGATAAATCGCGTGTCAAGAGTTTGCTTCCTCTCATCCCCTTTACGTTTCGCATTTACTCTATTGCAATCTTTGCTTGCCTTTACTTTCCTAGAGTAGTATCTTGCTAGGAATGGCTATAGGTTGCAAACCTTGTTTTGGGATGGGAGTTTCACACTAGAACAACCGTAGTTGCACATATAGATAGTATGTTCTAGTTTACTTTTGTGTAAAATTTAGTGAGCCATAGGTTAAGGTTTTAAGTTGCCTAATTCACCCCTCCCTCTTAGGCTAACGGGCATCCGATTTCCTACAAGTGGTATCGAGCCGGACTCACTTCCTTCACAAGGAAACACCAATTCGATTGGTAAATTGTGAAACCACTCATTGGAGAAGTTAGGCTTCACCGCCCAGTGAGTTGCTCTTTAGAGGAATGAAAGGGTGGATACCTTAGGTTTGGCTCCACATTTCGATGGCACGGGCTATCCTCGGTGGAAGGTTCTCATGGAGGCCTATCTCCAAGCAAGGGACCTTGATGTTTGGAGAGTCACCGATGAGGGCATGAAAAATGGTACTAGAAAGAAAAGCAATTTGATGTGATTGCTAAGAGTATCATTTTGTCCTCACTAGATGTAGGCGTTTTCAATAGAGTTTTTACTTGTGAAAATGCTCATGAGCTATGGAAAACCATCAAGGAGCAAAATGAGGGTTCAAAAGTTGCTAATGAGCTATGGTTGTCTCCTTGAGGAATTCAATAGCTTTAAGCAACTTGCAAATGAAAATGCGAATCTATGTACTCACGCCTAAATGTGCTTGTCAATAGAATCAATGCTTTAGGTGTGAAGAACATCACGGACTTGAACATCAACATAAGATCCTTCAAAGTCTCCTAAGCCCGACTATGACTTGGTGAAGGCTATCATCTATGAAAGCTCGAATTGAAGCCATCTCAAATCTTGAGCAAGATCATGGCACATGAGCTTCAAATCATGCCGAGTCAAGAAGGCGTCCCAAGAAAAGCCTCAAGAACCATCTTCTCCAAGCACAAGCCATGCCCTCTCAAGCCAACAAGAGAAGGTGTTGAGTAGGATGGCTACTCATGGAAGCTCAAGCGAAGATGATGGTGATGATGGTGACGATGAAGATTCCTCAAGTGATGAAGAGGTCGAATCCATGGTGGTGCGTGGAGAAGATCTTCAAGTATGTGAAGAAAGTCAACATGTACGGCTACAACGTCCACTTGAGAGAAGGGCGTTATCATCAACACATCAAGTTCACCAAGATCGAGCACAAGCCCAAGAAGAAGGTGGTTAAGGAGAGGAGGCCAAAGCAAGAAGCAACTATCGCCGTCTGGTGAGTGGACAAGTGGTGGAGAATCAAGTTCTTCTAGCTCAAGTGATGAATCAAGAAAGAACTTCACCACCGCTTCATGCATGGCTCTTCATCATCACCACACATGTGCCTTATGGCCCGAGGTATGGAGAGCAATGTAAGTGATGATGAATCGACACCACCTCTCTTGATGATCTTGTTGAGCTAGTCCATGAGCAAAAGGATGCTTGAAAAACAAGCTAATGAAATTAAAGAACTCAATGCTCTCAATGATCTTAGTGACCCTTGCTACAAATTATGAACATTTGTTGTGCAAATTCAAATTGCTTAGCAAGGAGAATGAAGAGCTAAAATCTAAGCTAGAGAGCATTGAGATTAAAACTAGTGATTCCCTTGTGCTTAATGAACCATCTATCCCATGTGCAATTCCTATCTCAAGGTAGATGCTTCAACTTCTTGCATTGATTTAATTGATGAATCTTGCTCACCATCTTGCCATGAGAATGTTGTTGTAGAAACATGTGATTATCTCATAGGCAAGGAAAATGATGAGCTCAAGCAAGAAGTGAAATGGCTCAGAGAGGTTGGCAAACTTGATGGGCAAGGGCAAGAATGATGAAGAACAAGTGGACATCTCTCAAGACATGAAGAGTAAAGTCCAACCTTCTCAAGATAACCGTGATCCCATGGTGAAGAAGCTTGAGAAGGGTGCAACCGTGACTTGCTACAAGTGTCATGGAGAAGGGCACAAGTTCTACAAATGCCCTCAATTTGTCAAGAAGATGGACAAGGGCGCAAAGAAGAAATTGAAGCCCACAATCAAGAGCTCCCTCATCTACACCAAGCCCAACCGCAAGAACAAGACAAATAGCAACACCTACGTCATCAAGAAGAAAGCAAATGGCAAGGTGGTTGCACACAAGGTTGGGAAGATGAAGGAAGAGCGGGTAGGAACCAACCCATTTGGGTGCCCAAGGAACTCATCACCAACATGAAGGGGCCTCAAATGGTTTGGGTTCCAAAGGCCACTTGAAGGCCTTGAGTACGGGGACTTGGGAGGCTTGGCACAATCAAGATGAGAAGATTCAAGCCTATAAGCCAAGCTTGCAAATTGGACAATGTGTTGCCCAAGTTCCCGGTTGAGGTAATGGAAACTAGTACCTATCTCTTGCATCATTGTAGCTCCATTGCCTTGTTTAGGTTGCATTTGTTGCAATGTTTACATATGGTAGGTTGCTTGTGTCATGTGCTAACCCATGAGCAATCTACATGGTTTGATTAGTGTGTAGCTACACTTGTTCTTTCATGGTGCATGTTTTCATATATATCTCTTTGCATCATGAGCAAGCTATAGGGTAAGCTTCCGTTGTTGTCATAAACAATGTGCATACATTTGGTTGGTGATTCAAACACTAAATGCACACATTTAGGGGAGCTCATCCCATGGTTTGGTTATGGGACTAACTTGTTTCAAGCTTATCTTATGTAGTCCCCTAGCGGCGTTCGGTGTGGTGTTTCATTCTAAGAGAATGCTATTTCACTCTCAATGTGATCTAACATCTCTAATAGAGTGAATATAGCAATATGAGCTTCATTCTATTGAGTCATGTCCTTGCGAGCTTATGTCTCTATATAAGTTCAAAGGCAATGTACTCATACATTCCTAATCCTTGTGGTACCCCAAGTGTCTTCTATGCAAGCTTCTTTCAAGTGGTGTCACCTAGTGATATCATTTCCAAGTGGCTCATCTCAATGTGGTGCCAACAAGGTAGAGAGGATCAATCCTGAGGTATGCAATGATCAAAAGACTACAAGTGATATCTACAAGTGGTCTTGCTAGTTTTCTTGGACCCCTTTTGCTTTGGACTTTTTGGAGATTTTATTCCAAAGGGGGAGAATGTGAGACCAAAGCAAGCTTGTGGCTTAAGCTTACAAGTGGGTTCAAGGATGCTTACAAGTGGTTTCAAGGATATGAGACCAAAGGGGGAGAATGTGAACATGAAGATCAAAAAGGGAGAAGTTTGATCTAGGGGGAGTTTGGATGATGGTAAGCATCCAAGCAAGTGTAAGTGGTTCTAATTCTGTCAATTCTTGCAAATTTATGCTTGCTTTGGTTGTGTTGTCATAAATCACCAAAAAGGGGGAGATTGTAGCGAACATGGCCTCATATGCCATTAGTTCGAGTTTGATTTTGGTGATTCATGACAACATGATCATTGGGACTAACCTTATTGTTTTAGCATGTCTTTGTAGACACTTCTAGGTCCCAAGGATGCAAGAAAACCATATGCCAAATTGAGAAGATAGTGTATTTTCAAGGGTCAAAACCGAGTAAGAAAAGGAAAAGAAAGACACCGTCGGATGAACCGACGGTCCCTCAAATAAGCGTCGGTGCAATCGTCGGACGAGTTGGTACAGGGTCAAACCCTAAATGCTGTCGGATGAACCGACGGTCCATTATTTAGTAGCGTCGGACGAGTTGCAGAGGAAGAGCAAGGAAGACGGTACGGATGATCCGGCGAGTCGAGTGGGGACCCGTCGGTCTATCAAGCGCTCAGTTTGAATTCATACAGACGCCGCCAAGGCGAAGCCTTCGACCGGATGATCCGACGCCTTGGACAAGGGAAGCGTCGGTCTATCCGACGGTCGATTGGAAGCTAAGAGGCGACTTGAGCGCGAGTCTTCAAGACCGGATGATCCGGCCTTGCCGTCGGTGTATAGCGTCGGAGCGGTTGTGTCGAAGAACCTCAAGCGGCTAGGTGGCGTGGGAGGGCCGGATGAACCGCGTCGGATCATCCGACGCATTTTTCAAGGGCGTTAGCCAACGGCTAGTTTGATGCCTTGGGCTATTTATACCCCTCCACTCACCCATTTGATGAAGCTGGATTGTGTGGAAGTGCAGAGAGTTCAAGACACCTAGAAGATCATATCCAATCCATCCAAGTGCTTAATTGCTCATCCATAGACTTGCATATGCTTAGTGTATGTGCTTAGTGCTAGGCTTAGCTTAGAGTGAGTGAGTGCAAGGTTGTGCCAACCTTGTGAGGTGATTCTTGAGTGAATCCGGTTGTACAAGGTTGGAAGCCTTGGGGCCTAAGTGGCTCACCGGCAATCGTCATCGACCCTCGGCTTGGTGTGGGCGAGGACACTTTGTGCGGACGTGGAGACCCCTTCCTTGGTGGAAGCTCCTTAGTGGAGGCGGCATCAAGGTGACCAAGGGAGCTTGACAAGTGCCTAAGTGGCTAGCCTTTGTGGCAAGTCAAGTTGGTGCTCTTGGGAGACTTGGTGGCCAGAAGCAATACTCTTGTGTGAGTGCTTCAACAACGTGGACTAGGGGTGGCTTAGTGCTACCGATACCACGGATAAATCAGCGTGTCAAGGTTTGCTTCCTCTCATCCCCTTTACGTTTCGCATTTACTCTATTGCAATCTTTGCTTGCCTTTATTTTCCTAGAGTAGTATCTTGCTAGGAATGGCTATAGGTTGCAAACCTTGTTTTGGGATGGGAGTTTCACACTAGAACAACCGTAGTTGCACATATAGATAGTATGTTCTAGTTTACTTTTGTGTAAAATTTAGTGAGCCATAGGTTAAGGTTTTAAGTTGCCTAATTCACCCCCTCCCCCTCTTAAGCTAACGGGCATCCGATTCCCTACACCCGGACCCGTCGAAGTACGTGAACTGGGACGGTATCCACCTCACCGAGGCGGCCAACCGGCGCATCGCCGCCGGCTGGCTCACGGGCCCCTACGCGCACCCACCCATACTCATCAACACGTAATTAGCAGGCAGACCCAATTTGCGGTAAAAAGGTGAATTCATGGCTTTACATTCCGATTTCCAAATCTGCATATTTAGTACTTATTCAAAACTGGATTGTGCCTTTATTTATTTTTTGATTGAATAGAATAAGTATTCGAGTAAAATTCACTTTTGTATAAAGTTGAATTTTGAACCGCTGAAAATAAGCTACGTGCCTGGATTAAGGAGATAGAAATCGATTGAAAGCAAAAACAGTCGATCAATTCTGAAGGAGAAAATGATGTACCAAAATTGGATAACAACACGCATAAGATTGATCAAACAGAACTCATACAATAAAAGGAAAAAAATATATATCACCCTCTAACCTCTAGCCACCCAACTGAAAAGGGCCGGTTGTGTGGTGGAGAAAAAGGAAACCGCCGTCGCCCTCGCGTTGCCGCATACGACGGCACATGCGGCACGCGAGATTCTGCCGCTGGCTCCCCCGCCTGCACCACCACCGTTGGTCTCCTTCCCTTCCCACCTCTGATACGTGTGATTGGAAGTTGGAATGGGAGGGGATCCATTTTTCTAATTCAGTAGATTGAGTTCAATTTTAGAGTTTAGATTTTTTTCATGCCACGGTCCGTGGTATTGGAGATTTGTTTTCTCCTCCTTTCTTGCAACGGCGAAGAGGGAGGGTGGATTTGGTCTATCCAAACTCCGATGAAGATGATGGCGGAACCTACGAGATCAGTAGCTTTCTCGGCATGATCACATGGATAATTAGGTTTTCAGATGGCAGCATCAAGGCAGAGATGATGCTGTCGTTGTGGAATAATTTTCTCCAGTCTCTTCTCTGTATTATCGTGATTAGATCCAACCATGACGAAAGGCTTGGGAGAATAATTTTTTTTACTCGAGATGTTGATCACTCTAGGGTTGGGTAGATTGAGATCAGTCTCTCTTCTTCATCGGTGGTAGAAAGAGGAAGAATGAAGAATGAGATTTTGCTGCCTACATGGATGTTGGTCGTCGTTCTTTGGGTGCTTGTTCTCAGCCTGCTTGTTGAGTGTATGTTGCGGCCTTCTACATGAATCTCTATACAGGTTCGAGATTGAGATGTGGAGCTGCATGATGTGTGGGAAGAGCAGCACTTGATTGCTAATTTTATCGAGAGTGTTGTGTATGACATGATGATGTACTCAACATTGATTTAATATATTTCTTCCCTTGATCTTAAAATATCCCAACTTGGTGGAGGCCCAACCCATTCCTTTATTACCTTGAAAAGGTTACGACCATGGCTTAGTCACCGACACACGGGCCAGGTTTTCATGGGTCCCGTATGTCAGTACACTCTGAGAGGTTGATTTCAGATCTGAACCAGAAACATAACTGCAAACAGGAAAAATTGTATTTTCATCCCTCATGTATTACAATAGTATTCACCTTTCATGTTTTATTTGATGCAAATCAGTCCTTATTAACTAATTAGTTTGGTGTATTTATCATCACACCTTATAGCTTAACAATGATTTCGTGAAATCTACTAACAATTTATGTCACATAATCAATAATCATTAGATTAATAAGTAATTACTACCTAGAGATGCAATATGCTAAGTCAGAAATATGAAGTTTATAAAAAGTTTCAGTACATTTACTAAATTGGATACCCTATATTTTTTATAATTTTTTTTAATAAATCTGATGTACAATAAATTATTATAGAGATCGACTCAACAAAAAAAAAATTGTGACTAGCAGTAATTAGCAAGATGATTATATGGTCTAGATTGCTTTTATATGATACTAGATCATTGTTAAAGTAAGATAATAATGATAAATGCACCGATTCAGATAGTTAAAGGGTTGATTTACACCAAATGAAATATGAGGGATCAATGTCACACATTTTCAATACTTGAAGGATGAAAAATATATTTATTTCTCGGAAAGGAAAAAGTCCTTTCACCGTCCCTCAACTCACAACGAAGTTTGGTTTCAGTCCCTGATCCGGAAAACCGGGTATCCTACATCCTTGAACTATCTAAACCGTTTATTTTTAGTCCCTTGCTGGTTTTGATAGTGGTTTTCGATGACGTGGCTGGCTCAGGGGCCACCAGCTGCTTTATTTTGAAAATTCAGAGTCTGCTTTATTTCTGTCCTCTTTTTTTTCTTTTAAAAAATATAAATCAATACCTGATTTTGCCTTTTGACTTCCCACGCCTGCATATTTGGCTATGGTTTTTGGATTTGAAAAGAATATTTGGCAAACGAAGTTATTTTTGGGATAAAAGGCTGTATAATAAGTTAATAAGACTATCTCCAGCAGCTTCCCCATCCCACCCCACTAGCGCAAAATGGGAAAGGAACCACTACTGTGCCGGCTCTGGCGGCTGCCGCAGCGATCGCTGCAAAATGCGGCAAGGAGCCCTCATGAGCGCATTCCCTCGATAATTCCGCTTTCTCTTCGTCTCAAACCAACCGCTTGCCGCCTTCCTCTTCCTCCTGCTCCACCACGCTCACCGCCCGCCACATGGCCCCACTCCTGCCGCCGCGCCTCGCCTCCGCCTGCCTCCAGTGCGCGGCCACCACCACTCGGCGGCCCGCCTCCGTGCTCCGCCCGCCCCGCCTCGCCTCGCGCCGGCCAGCTACTCCTGCCTCTGCCGCCTCCGCCTCCTCCAGGCCGGCCACCACCACTCACCTTGACCCTCCCTCGCGGCCTCCGCCCTCCGCCCGCCGCCCGCCTCCTCCAGCCAGGCCTCCACCGCGGATCCGCGTGGAGCCGCCCAGGGAGTCGCGGCGGTGAGCCGCTGCCACCACCACCACCTCGGCCACTCGCCGCCTCGCCTCTTCTCCCTAAGACCGGATCTCGCAGACAAGTGAGCAGAGCCGCTGCCATCCTCAAGGGCCGGGCTGACGGCGCCAGTGGCGCCGGCGGGTGACGAGGACGACGACGGAGCCTCGACCACCTCCTTCTCCCTCCACGGCTCCATCTCCCTCTCCTCTCCGACCGCCTCGAGCAGGAACGGCGAGATCCGACTGCGACTCCCTCTACCTCTCCTCTCCGGCCACCTTGAGCACGGACGCCGACGCCGAAGCCGAGGAGCAACCGCACCTTGAGCGCCTTGAGGTGAGGAAGAAGCGGTGCGCGGAGCCAACGACCTCGGCCGCGATGCCGAGGGATGTGCTTTCTCTGCTGGAGTCCATGTTCTTTTGCAGACGGGAATGCTTCTCTTTCCTTTCTTCAAAGGCGATGCAGATGCAGAACCTTCCTGGAGATACTCTAACACGGCTTTGATAGCGGATTTAACGAATCCATCAAGCTACTATCTTGCAGGCGGTTCCCCGTGGTGGAGCCAGGCCGTCTGCGCGGGAGTGGCGGCTGCTGCTGGATGGCGATCGCTCGCTGCTGAAGTGCTGATGAGTGAGTGAGAGTGTGAGACCCGACTTGTCCTCCATGCAGCGCATCGCCACCGATCACGACATGGCTGCCTGTCTCTGTCTGGGGGCCCTGCTTGCTGGGACCTCCCGCCCTCCAAAGCATATGCATGCGCCTGGCTGGCGGACAAAGACAGCCTTGATCCAAGTCTCGTATTTAGGATGATCTCTTCGGTAATTTAGGGTTTAAGCACGGCCAGGTTGATCCGCTCGATTATTGTATTGGATGCTCTGATCTTGCTGGCCTCCGTGATTTGCTTGCTACTGTACTACTCCAATTAGCATGGCAATCATCAATTAATCAAGCTGGTTGTTCAGTAGTATCAACATTGAGCATTTTGAGCATTCACATGTGGTAGCAGTGGTTCATGTAGTCCACGTGGCAGACTGCCATTTACGAGCCTCATGAATGCTCATAAGAAGGATCAGTAATGGTGCTCATGAATGGTTCCGCGACAGTCGTTCGTTGTCATGAAATGAAATGAACGAGTGCTACCGGAAAATTCCAGGTCTCTTTTATTCAAACAAAAAATCCAGGTTCCCATCTAAAGTTTTTTTTTAAAAAAAAGGACGACAAATGTCCCGAGATGAGCGGTAATCAGGGACAAGGAGATCATGGAGAGATAAAATTGTTGCTCCCTGGGCCCTGCGTCAGGCTCCGGAAATCGGTGTCACGTGTGAACCTGCCATCAACCGTCCTTGCATTGCATCGACGCCGAGCTGAAGAAGTGGCTCTCCTCTCCTCCAGCTCCAGTCTCCCCCTCCTCCACCCACCTCCAGATTTACTCCCCCACCTACAATCTCAAGCAAACCGCCATTACTCCTCACCATTGCCCATCGCCCCCCTTCGCAACGCCACCACCTCGCCCCGCTCTCTGCCGCTAGTGGCTAGTAGCAGTATATAGTACCAGCAGTGTGCCACTGTGCCAGTGACACACTACAGGCGCTACTGCCACCACTCCCTGCGCCTGCGCAGCTCTGCCACTGTAACCACCAGCGCCCCCTCTGCCGCCCCGTTCCCATGGCGCCGCCCTCCGGCAAGCTGGTGCTGCTGCCCGCGCTCGCCGCCGCCTTCCTCTGCTTCGCTCTCGCGCCGGTCGCCCAATGCAGCGGCGGCGGCGGTGGCGGTGGCGGCCCCCAGAACTACACCTCCATGTTCAGCTTCGGCGACTCGCTCACCGACACCGGCAACCTGCTCGTGTCCAGCCCGCTCTCCAACCACATCGTCGGCCGCTACCCCTACGGCATCACCTACTTCCACCGCCCCACCGGCCGCTGCTCCGACGGCCGCCTCGTCGTCGACTTCCTAGGTGCGTGTGCGTCCAGCGTCCTGCCCGCCGCCGCCACCACCGGCCATTAGCTTTACTTCCGCCTCGATTCCATTCTCGTGCGTGCGTTCCCGACCGTAAGGGTTCTGATTGGTGGTGTTTGTTTCCCTGCGACGGCCGGCCGTACGCGCGCAGCGCAAGCGTTCGGCCTGCCGCTGCTGCCGCCGTACCTGCAGTCCAAGGGGAAGGACCTGCGCCGGGGCGTCAACTTCGCCGTCGGCGGCGCTACCGCCATGGATCCGCCCTTCTTCCAGGAGATCGGCGCCTCCGACAAGCTCTGGACCAACCTGTCCCTCAGCGTCCAGCTCGGGTGGTTCGAGCAGCTCAAGCCGTCGCTCTGCAGCTCGCCCAAGAGTGAGTCCACATTCGCTTCCTCACTCAGATTTTTTTGCCTTTGCATTTGGGATTCTCGAAATGCAAACTTGTTCCTTCTTCCTTTGTGCATTCAAATAACAGAGCAGATTCTACTCTGCTCTGCAGCTTAAAATTGCAATAAATTTGGTTTCTTCTCCTGAATCGGACCAGAGTGCAAGGAGTACTTCAGCAAGTCCCTGTTCCTGGTGGGCGAGATTGGGGGAAACGACTACAACTACGCGTTCTTCAAGGGCAAGACCCTGGACGACGCCAAAACTTACGTTCCCACGGTCGCCGGCGCGGTCACCGATGCCACTGAGGTCACCAAATCTAGCATCAAGCGCTCCATTGTTTATTTCTTCACACGATTCCATCGCCACTAAACAATTGCAAATCCACACAACTTCCCAGCAGAGGCTGATCAAGGCCGGCGCGACGCACCTGGTGGTGCCGGGGAACCTGCCCATGGGCTGCTCGTCGGCGTACCTGACCCTGCACCCCGGCCGGAACGGCAGCGACTACGACGACACTGGCTGCCTCAAGACCTACAACGACTTCGCGCAGCACCACAACGCCGTGCTCCAGCAGAAGCTGCAGGTGCTCCGGCTCAAGTACCCGCAGGCCAGGATCATGTACGCCGACTACTACGGCGCCGCCATGTCCTTCGCCAAGAACCCCAAGCAGTTCGGTGAGTACCTTTGCTGAAACGAATGATATATCGAATCTGGATTCGGAGATTTTCCGATTGAAACGGGCATGCAGAAAAGTTTGACATCGATCTGTTCATCACACAACTGATCAGCTGGACTGAAAGTGACACGAAATGGTCACTATGCTTAGTTAGAGAGGATGGCCCGCCACGTCTGGCATCAAAATGGGGCACAAATTGTAGGGCTCTTTCGGAAAAGGTTGGGGGATCTAAACCACTTATCCAATCTCCTTTCGACAAAGGGGAGTCATGTCTTGCTTATTGCTTGCTTTCGCTGCACTGAAAAGACACATGGTCCTTTTAGTCAGTCATCAGCAGTCCCTAACACATGGATGTGACACTGAAAAACGTGGATGTTTGATATTTTCCGGAACGGTAAAACATGGATCAATAAAGCTTCCTTCTCGGGAAAAAGGAAGTGTGATCCTTCCATCGTGGTAAAGTAAAATCTGAACACCCTCTGAGGCTCCAACATGATATAAGTACTCATCAACATTCAGCAACTGCTTTTACGGCAATTTTGTGGTATAGTACTCATCATCGTTGTCGTTTGAGGTTCTAGTGAAGTCTACTGGCAGCTTGATTAGCTGATGAGTATTTATTTGTCACACACCAGTAAATTGATTTGGAGTTCCCTTAGCAAGACGACACTGTCAGTTCTCAAATCCTCTCTCCTTTTCCTTGGAAAAACAATAGTCTTGCGTCTCTATTGATGAGTTAGTTAGCAGCTCAGGCTTATACCAACTGTCATGATCTGTTCTTTTTTGGTCTATAAGATTTGTTCGTTTGGCTTATCAGCCACCAGCCAACAGTACTTTTCTCTCAGAACGAACCAGCCACCAGCAAACAGCCAGCATTACTTTTCTCTCGGAACAAATCAGCACCAGCCACCAGCCAAACGAACAGGCTGACCTGTAACTTCCACTGTCAGAGTATAGTGTGGTTCGGTTTTGAATAGACACCGACAGTTCACATCACAGCCGAGATGGTACATAACTCTGGTCTCTGGATGAGTATCTAACAGAGTAGGCAAACCGCAAACATGATTAGGCATTTCCAACTTTGTTCATGAAGCTGGTCCATATGTCTACCTCCACCTAAAAATCAGTACAATTCTTGATCAACAAATTCAGCTCCTCGCATATGCTGTTCTAACTGAATATCTCTGTATGCTCATCCTGCTGCAGGGTTCACTCAAGGTCCGCTGCGGACGTGCTGTGGTGGTGGCGGGCCGTACAACTTCAACCCGAAGGCGAGCTGCGGCGTGCGGGGGTCGAGCGTGTGCACAGACCCGTCGGCGTACGCCAACTGGGACGGCGTGCACCTGACGGAGGCCGCCTACCACGCCATCGCCAACAGCATCCTCAACGGCCCCTACACCAGCCCCAGGCTCCTCTGATGATCGTCGCAAGCCCCATGATCGCCGCCACCATGATCAGTAACTGATCTGTTGCGGCGAAGACTTGTGACTGTGAGCTAGTAGCGGTAATTAAACCTCTTGTGCGTGCTAGCGTGACACTGATGGGTGAGTCATAAGTCAGTAATTAAAATGGTGGGGTTTGGGGTTCTGAACTTTCTGACGGCTGTATGGGTTTAACGGTGGTGGTTTGGGTTCTGAACTTATGGTTATGGCCATTTCCTCATCAGTAGTTTGCATAGTCATGGCAGCAGCACTCAAACTCCAAGCTCTACTAGTTTGGAGTGTCATGATCTGATCTGCTTGTATCAGGAGAGGAGATGGCTGCAGGGGCAGCACTGGCGTATGCAGGCAGAAGATTGTTGGGCCAATATGGGTCGAGCGGAGTTTCTTCGTTCGCAGCGGGCTTGTTTGCAGATTGCAAATTAAGGGCTTTGGTGTAGCACATGATTCTCAATTTCGCTTTGGTGTAGCACATGATTCTCAATTTCGCTTTGGTGTAGCACATGATTCTCAATTTCTTATTTCCATTATTATTATCCTAACCTTTGGTATAGTGTTTCTCACCGCACTTACTCAACATTAAAAAAAAGAAATCATGACACCTAATACTTGATGACGCGATTTATTTTGTATCATAAATATTTCATGAGTTAATTTGACTCGGAAGGGAGTATTCACATGGTACAGAGTTGTTAAAGTGCTGATGTAGGGCATGCAACTTGGTGCTTAAGTTTCCCTTAAAACCTTGGTGCTCAAGTAGTCAAGTAGAGTCCAGCATCCATACAGTTAGCAGCCAAGGATTAGTCTAGTGGAGTAGTGGGCTATTTGCCTCATGTTTTATGTGCAAGGTCTCTATTACTTCATCTCGGTCACATCCCTTTAGTTATTCACATACTCATACTCACAGGGACTGGAGTTAGTCAAACTTCAGACAGCCAAGAGACAATGGTTGGAGGACGTTGTCAAATGGGGAAAGAGTATCATATCAGTTAACGTCTAGCTCAAAAAGAAATGCACACAAATGATTACGTATGTACGAGGTCAGATACTGACCAGGAACTGCTAATTGTTAGTTTCGTGGCCATTGTCCTTGATGAGTACTGTGCAAGAAATCAGGAAACTGAACCACTTCAGACATCTTCAAACACTCCCATCTCAGGCTCAGACTCAGAGACCTCAGAGAGCGGCAAAGCCATCCTTGCTTTCCAAGCACAAGACACACCATGAAACCTGCCGCGGCGGCGCCATTCCTCGTCTTCCTCCTCTCATGGCTCCACAGCGCCTACTCCAGCGAGCAGAAGCTCTTTACCTCCATAATCAGCTTCGGTGACTCGTATGCAGACACCGGTAACTTGGTCCGATGGGAAGATCCTGTTCTTGAGAGCGTCAATCTAAGGAACCTTCCTTACGGCGAGACGTTCTTCGGCCAACCCTCCGGCCGCGCCACCGACGGCCGGATCGTCCTCGACTTCATTGGTATACTAACATGTGTGTTGCTGTTTTCTTTTGCCCAGTAATTGTATAAACTGATGCTTCCTGGAATGAATAATAATGCGTGTAGCCGATGCTTTGGGATTACCTTTCGTGCCGCCGGTGCTGGCCAAAGGGCAGGACTTCTCCACGGGTGTTAACTTCGCGGTGGCGGGAGCCACGGCTCTGAATCTGACGTACCTGCAGGGGCAGAACATCACCGTCGACCCTCCGATTAACAGCTCCCTCAACGATCAGCTCCGGTGGTTCGAGGAACTGAAGCCATCGCTTTGCAGCAGCAAACCACCAGGTAAATTAAGGGTCTGTTTGATTACAGTTGGTAAATTTTACCACTTGTCACATGGATTCATTAGAAGCACTAAATATAAATCAATTATAAAACTAATTAGATAGATTGGAACTAATTTGCGAGACAAATCTATTAAGCCTAATCAATTCATCATTAACATATGTTTATCGTAGCACCGCATTTTAGTTATGGTCTAATTAGATTTAATAGATTCGTCTCGCGAATTAACCTGAGGTTATGAAATGAGTTTTGCCATTAACTTACATTTAATACCTTTAATTAGTGTTCATACAAATGATGTGACAGATGGTAAGGTTCACCACGTGGGATCCAAATAGGCCCTAATTAAGATCGATCCATTCAGAACTGAAAATTCACAAGTGTGAATTGTGATCCTTTTTCATAATATCAAGGATAAGATCCGACCTCAACCATCGATAAGTAATTTCTATAGCCAAAGGGAGTGGACACAAAGACGTGGTACTTTAGACGCCACCAGCAAAGCAAAAAGATATTACAAAAGTTTAGCCAAAAGCAAAACTTGTCAAAAATCTCCAGAATTGCGCGCTTTGCAACTTGCGGTAGCCCTTTTTCAGGGTGTTCTCCTCCTTAATTACACAAGGGTGACAAGTAGTGACATGCAAGTAAGAGTTAGGAATCATAAAAAAAAGAGAGAGTTCGTTATCATTTCTACTCAACCGTGTGAGTCCAATATGCCACCAACGACAGTGGCGGCGGAGCCAGCGGTGTGTGTTATCACACACACACACTGAGAGAGAGCATCAGAGCGTTTAGTTAATGACAGATACCTTTCGGACACGTTAATCCACAAGGTGCGCGTCCTCCACGTATGCGCTCGCCGTCGCAAACTGATGCAGCTGAGCGTGATGCTTGAGGACATACCTCCAAGTCGCGAACACCACACCGCTGATCCATCAAGACTGCCGAAGGACTTGATGGGTTTGACTGTTGCGAAACCGGGTGGAGTGTTGAGGGGGTTGGGGGGTGATGCCCCCTGCCGCTCAATGCGCCACGGAGCCCCATTTGCCCTAATATAAAACTGATTCCCTCTCCGACTCTTTCAAAATAAAAAAAAACATGCAACCAATAAAATCTAACTTCTAAGTTAAAAAACATTAAATCAAGAATCCAACATAAATTTGACGCACTTGTAGGTTGTTGAATACCGAACGAGATGTAAAAAACATTCCAAATGAACCACACAATATGACAGTCAAAAGATTAATGTTGCATTATCTGATTAGGGATAAAAAATACATTTGTTACAAAATAACACTTTGCCCGATAGCATATGTGTTTTGTGAAGGAAAAACGGTGGCAGTGATGAACAGGAACGGAACTTCTTTTTTTGTCGAATATCATAACTAGTTGCGATACCACTTGTTAGCAATAATGCAAAAAAAAAAGATCGAACATGTGACATGATTTTCACGTGAAAAACCCTTGCGGGGAAATCACATGCGTTAATTGGCGATCTTCACTATAATGAGAGAGTTACAACGCAAAGAATACAAAGAGTCGTTGTACTCTTCCCTTATGATTTACAAGATGTATAAATAGGGTGGACTAAACTGACTCACTCAAATACAGAAACAAATCCGCTAAACACATTGGTTCTCCATACATTGTTATTACCTGCAGGATCCAACGATTGCTTCGACAAGTCTCTCTTTATCATGGGTCAGTTTGGAGGTCAGTTTGGAGGAAACGACTACGTCAACGTCCTAATGACCCCCGACAGATCATATGTTCCAGCAATTGTCGATACCATTTCCAATGGCGTCGAGGTACTACATACTAGCCAGCTACCACATACACTCCCCCTGTTTTCATTCCCAGCCATAACTAACCTCACCGCTTGACGAAACTGCACGCGTGCAGAGGCTGATCCATCACGGCGCCAGGTACGTCGTCGTGGCGGATATCGTCCCCGCCGGCTGCATGCCCATCACCCTGTCCATTTTAGCGAGCTCGAACAAGGCGGAGGACTACGACCGCTACGGATGCCTCAAGAGCTTGAACCGCTGGCTGTCGCAGCGCCACTACTCCCTTCTCCGGCGACGCGTCAAGGTGCTCCGGGGAAGGTACCCGCACGCGAGGATCGCCTTCTCCGAGCACTACCGGCTCGTGGTTGCGTTCCTGCAGGACCCGGACCATTTCGGTGAGGGTGCCCCTGCTGCTTTCGTTCTCAAAATTAACTAATGGAAGTGGAAAGCAAGTTAGGCTTCTGAAATGTGTAGAATATTTGCATTGCAGGGTTCAACGGCGGCAGCGCAGCTCTGATCGACTGCTGCGGAGGAGGAGGTCCGTACAACCAGAACTCGACGGCCCCGTGTGGTTCACCTGGAGCCACCGCGTGCGCAGATCCGTCCAAGGCCATCAACTGGGACGGCTTCCACCTTACCGACTCTGCTTACAGCTACATCGCCCAGGGTTGGCTGCACGGGCCCTACGCTGATCCGCCAATCCTGCACCTCGTCGACTGAAATACTATCATGATGTGTAATTAATCATATTGGTACAGTTGGTACAGTAAGTTTGGTTTGTATCAAAGTTCGAAACAATAATGATATTACAAATTATATTTTCATACTTCCTCTATGGTAAGCTAGCAGTCACAAACACGAGATCCGGTTTTGAAGTTCGATGGCTAAAACCAATCTGAGGCAAAAATTAGATGGTCAAAAATGAACTTTTCCCTTCACTTAATTGGAAGCAGCTTCTCAGTCATTGTCCCTGTTGGGTTGCAAAAACATTTGCAAGTAAAGATCGATGGCTCGACAACTGGGAGTTTGCACACCCCCCCGTGGGCGTTTTAATGATGGTCGTCCTCGTCCCACACCACCAGCCCAGTTCTATGTTGCAGGGTCGGGCTGAGACATCTGATTTTTTTTGTTAGCATGTGGATCGTTGGAACTAAACTCCACAAAACACATATTTATTTCAGCAAATACGCAAGAGAATTGTGTATCTTTGCATTAAGACATAAAGAGATTTAGTTTACAACAACGCGCTTCTGGAGCTCCCTTGCCCATGATCCACTAAAAGACTATGATTAATTAAACACTAGTGAGCTAACAACTGATTATTTCAATTGAGATTACTTGTGAACGAGGCAACAACCTAGGTTTGGAGCTCTGATCCGAAGCTCCCCCGCCATCGAGAGAGTCGAGCGTTATCCATGGAACATTGACAACCACCGGTTGGGACATGGAGTCGACGATCATGCCGCCGTCGTGACCGCTCTACGCCCCCTCAATTTGGACGCACCTCTGGTTGACAGGACCAACTCACGCGCGCAGCCAAGAAGATCCTTTGGGCTTTGTTCGGTTGTCCCCTTCCCGGCCGGGAATGCGGCCCAACCCAGGGGGACACCCGACCTAGGTTCGAATATCGGCCCAACAAAAAACAAGTGTTCGATTAACCCCCTCCTGAGTTTTGTTCCCGGCCCAAACCCACTCGCTTGCACTACTCCGCCCCGGGAACAAAAAATCTCCTCCTCTCTCATGGGAAAAATCTCGTCGTCCGCCCCGTCTTGCACGAGGGGCGGCCCCTTCCGGCGGTGACCCTCCCGACGGCAGCGGCCCCTCCCGGCGGCAGCGGTGGATCCTGGAAAGTCGCACAACAGGTTGGTGGCGAAACCGGTGCGGTCTTCTCTGCCGTCCCTTCCAACAGTCCAACAGTCGCCTTCTCACCGTTGAGTTTATCCTCGCCCTTCTCCCCTTCTCTCTTTACAGGCTAGGGTTCTTGAGGCACTTGCCCAGATCTATATATCCAAATCGCTAATAGTCAAGTAGGCACATATTCTTGATTTGTGTAGTGCTTGTTGTAAGAACCGGTGGTGATTCGCCTGAATATTGGATCACAGAGGTCTGGGCTAATTGGTTAAGCATGGGCTTAAATATATTTACCATGCAATTGTAAAATTTATCCAACACTGGCCTGTTTCAGTTAGCCTGGTCTTTTTTTGTAACAAGTATTCTGTTTGGCTATTCTTTTGTAACTTGAAACATCCAAAATGAAACAGTATGTGTTATAAGCAGTGTAATAGTGCAACATCAATTTTGTTTGGAAGTAGTCCTTTCAGTATGTGTTATTGGAAGTAGTCCTTTTCATCAGTAAATTTGGGTTACTGAATTTCAGTAATATCTGAAACTGTCAATTTCAACTGAAGTAGTCCTTACTGCTTTATTAATTGACCAATGTATGATTTTTAGGAGGCATGGAATGTTACAGGACCATGATCTCAGACATTGACTACGCAAGTTTTGATTGTTTTTTACTTATGTTATTTATATCAGATTGTTTGTTCAGCTGTCAAACAATCAAGTGACTACACCTTCAGACTCGCGCATGGCAAACTTGTTACTGTTGGGTGGATGGTTTTTGATTGAAATGTTGCAATGCACTAGTTTACATATGCAATTTGAATTAGATTATTATTGTTGGAGGTGCTGACTAGCTGGTAAACTGATGGGAATGAGTAGACATGGATCCTTTAAATTGCACATATTCGTGGTCATCTATTCCTGCTGATTAGCTTGCTGGGAACTTACACATATTCGTGGTCATGTGGTCAAGTGTTGCTTTCCTTTAAATTGAAGATATAGATTCCTCTGGTGTATTTTAGTTTTCTTTCTTTGGAAGTGACATCTCTTATCAGAATTGTCTTCTCTAATAGAATTAGGGTGCCATTGTTTCTTAAATAGAAAGATATAGAGTTCTCTAGTTATTGTCATTTTCTTTCACATGCTCTCCTACCAATTAAAGCCTTGCCATAGTAAATGACTGATTAGTGCCTATGATTACACTCATTTCTTGTTCAATGGTAGGCATTTAATCTGCATGTTTTTCTATTTTCTCAACCTGCAAAAATGATTAAGTGCAAATCACAAGTGGTGTCATTCAAGGAACTGAAAATTGACTGGCTTCGTCAATTTTCCATCACGTGGAGACACTTCGTTACTTTTGTTTAAAACATTGTCGTCATCTTGTGATCCAGCCTGGAAAGCTTGCCATTTCATAATAGATCCTGAATAAGTGAATAAACAGTACATGAATAAGTGACTAGGTGGATATAATAGTGTGATTGTTGGTATTATGTTGAACCTAGAAAATAGTTCTCACCATTTTACCCGTTCTCTACTCTCTTTATACAATTACTCAAGCACATCCCTAATTACTCCACATTCTATTTTTCAGGTCTCATGGAGAAGTCAACTGACAGTGCTATTTTAATCTATCAGGAAACTGATTATGATATATAGTTTGCCAAAGCTTTCATTTTGGATTAGGGTGGTGGTTAATTACAAGCATTGTCTTCTATTTGGGAAAGCCTGAAAGATGTTTCAGAACCGTGATCTGTCAAAGTGTTGTGCTAATGTGTCAAGGATTTTTTTTCTTTTTTTAGTTTCCATTTTGCTATCAAAATATCGTAGTATCTCATTCGGTCATCTATCTCCTATCAGCCTTTGTATTTGGATTTGTGCACTTTGTGATGCACTTAGGCAAACTTTGATGAGAATCAGCATCTATCTTGTGTTTTGCCAACTTCTAAAAAGATATGCCAAGTAAAAAAAAAGTTCATCTCCAACAATTTGGCATAATTCACTTGCCAAACCGAGTATAACTTACATCAGGAATCCTGAGAGAAACAAAATTATGTTTATGTCCTTCCACCTCTTGAAAACTTACATCAGGAATTCTTTTCTATTCTTTATTTCCTTTTCACCCTCCCACCTACAGGGAAACGCCGATGGCAACCACGATCGGCGCGCGCATATATGCGCGTGGGGAGGTGAGTTTTGCCAAGTTTCTATTTTTACCAAGTTGGCTTGCCAAACTGTTGGAGTAATTTTTCTTGTTTTGCCAAAATTAGATGGATGTCAAGTTGGTTTGTCAAACTCTTGGAGTTGCTCTTATGTACGCTACATCTGAACTGGTGTTGAACTGTACTAAGTTTTAGCCTTGCATCTAAATTGGTGCTGTGTTTTTTCAGCATGCATCATTGTTTTACTTGGTCCATGTTGGGGAATTAGGTCAAAACCTATGACCCTCGGAACTTCAGAGAAAGTGACATTTTCGGGAACTTCGCGATACGAGCGAAAAGAGCTAAGCAGCGTGCGCTGTTTCATGATCTCCGAGGTGTCCAACTTTACTTTTACAAATCAGGGTTCACATAAAGCATGAATTAAAGACTTTCTAACTTGCTAATCGAGATTCTCTTCTGACTACTTGTTCGTGAATTCTCTCTATGTGTTTGGGGGTTCCATCCGATTTTTGATTCCCAACAGTCCATAGGAACACAATTCTTTGAATTATATATCGTGCTTGATCCCTGTATTGATCCCTGCCATCCGAACAAGAGGGGATAGGGGATTAGAGGGGGATTAATCTCATAAGGATTGGGGATCCACCCAATCCCCCGGCCCTCTGGGTTACATCTCTTGGGGATGTAACCCCTGTGTGCCGAACAAGGCCTTGGGGGGAGTTTATCCTGGTAGAGCTTATTGTATGCCTTCTGGGTATCGGTAGCGAGTGGTGCGCTTTCCTTCACAACCTGAAACCGTTTCATCATGAAGACTTCGAAAATTATTCTGTACACCGTGCACTCATGACTGAAGTTATCCGGGTCGTTGATCTGTCCCGATTCCTGTGCGTTTCTGTCCTCTAGCGGATGTATTTCTCCTCGTATTGATTTTTCTTCGCACCATATGCCTCGCACTCCGCCACATGCAGAGCTGGCGGATGGACATAAAGTAGCTTTTTTCTGACCGTCAGGACATAAAGATGCACGCCATCATGGCTAAGCTGACAAACTTTTTGACTTTGAAGCACACTTCTCACTGGTCCCACTACATCTGGCATGCCTTGTGATACTATTACTATCAAAAAAAATATTTTTTTATTCACTCTAATTATTATTCATGGTAGATATTTTTAACACTTCATGATCCTTCCACGACCCGTACATCCTTCAAACATTTGATGCTCATCGATGCACTCTTAACGCCCATGTATCTCCCTTCACCTAAAAATCTATTAAGTTAACAACTAATTACCAGTACAAAAGGCAAAAAAGAAACAAAGAAAATTCACGGTGTACTACAAATTCCGGTACATTGCAAAATCCAAAACAAAAGGAAAAAACACCATCTGCTCTTAGTGTATATGCTTAACAATTGTACATTTATTTCAAACTTAGAAAATTTATTTGTTGTAAACACAAATAGAAACCTGAGCAGCCCATGTACTTCAATGCACAAATAAATCTAGTAAGCTATTTTAATTTTATATTATTTTTTTTTCTCATCCCCGACCACAAGGAACGGAGTGGGTACACAAGAACTCATAACTTTTACACATCTATGTACTTAAGATGCTAGTAACTGAAATTTACATATCAACACTATCTTTTACACCTCAATCTTTGTGTGCATAATTAAGCAAATCTTATTCAAAGATGCAAATAAACATGAGAACCGTTACATTACCTATTCAATGAATCTTACATGAACAAGAAAAAGTGAAGGAAAAAGAATAACAAAAGGGAAAAGAGAGATAGACTAAGAAACAATATAGATTCACTAATTCATGACACACGCTCTCACTAATTCCCTAACTCATGACACAGTTTTATTTTGAAAAAACGAAAGTGATGAACATTTTTTTTTTGCGGGGGAAGTGATGCACATGTATAATCCAATAATCCGTAGGATCGATGTCTGATGTAGATCTATTCAAAACAGAAAAAACAAGAGAAAAGCAAGAACGAAGCTCCTTCTGTGTGCCAAGAGAAAAACAAATCGATGCGTTTGACCATGCTGCTTCCCAGCACCATGCCGGACCAAGATCAAAGAAAGGAAAAAAAATACCACATAAAAGAATACGAGGCTCAGCGCCCCTGCGGCGGTGCACATCGAGACGCCGGCCTGCTCGCCGCCATGGAGGACGCCTACAGGAAGAGCCTCTGGAAGGACAGCGACCTGGACCGCCTCTTCCACAAGCTCTGCTTCGCCGAGCTCGCCGTCATGCAGCTCGACTTGTGCCTCCGCTTCGTGCGCGGCGAGATGTCCAAGGCCGATGGCGACGGACACGAGGAGCTGCTCGACGACCTCCTCGTGACGCGGGACCAGATCCACGCGCACCTCGACGAGGCCGAGCTCGACGTCGCCGAGGCGGACCGCGACTACATGCTCCGGAGGCGCGAGGAGTTCGGCGGCCCGCCGCGCGGCAGCCGGGAGCCGACCGCGGCCGCTCGCCGGGGAGGCGCTGAGTACGAGGAGGAACAGCCGACCAGCAACGGGCGCAGCATCTGCAGGGAAGAGCAGCAAGGGCGCCGCGGCGGTCGAGTCGGCGATGTCGAGCGCGGCGAGGAGCGCGGCGGAGAGCACCTGGCCGCGGAGAGCCGCGGCACGAGCCACGCCCGACCTCCCCACGGTTCTGGCAGATCTGGAGCCGCCGCCGCCGCCACCGCGCCTCCACCGGACCGGCGGCGAGCGCAGCCCAGATCTGGCCGCCGCCCTAGCCATGCGTGGCGATGTTGGGTTCCCCGGCCCGCTGCCCCGCGTCGCGCCCGGCTCCGACGGCCGCTGCGCGCGCAACGTACCGGGCTGCAGCGGACATGATCGCCGGGATGGCCGGTTCCCCTCCGTCGCCTCGCCAATCACCGCGTCCAGTTGCCCTGCGTCGCGCTCGGCTCCGAGGGCCTCGCACCGCCGGCAGCTAGCCCCTCGCCGTCCGCCGGATCTTTGGAGAATGGAGAGAGCAGAGAGAGAGCGGAGGAGAGAGAACACATGGATTCAAATGATTTTGAATCGAGGTAGGAGGAGTACGCAGAACATTTATTTAGTACATCTTCTCTCCCATTCTGTACTCTCCAAACCGAACAGAATCGTTCCACAGAATACATGCTCTACTATACGACAAGACATAATGATTTGACATATACAACCGTCTGCCATCTACATCCCATATCCCCATGCTCCCTACCCACAAAATCAATGGACAGGATAACCCCAGTAACTACTGCCCGGGGTACAAAATCTTACTCCGTGAAGACTTCACCTCTTCTGGATGCAGGGATGTTCGCCATGCATGGCCTGGGTGAGCGGAGCGGTTGGTTCAGGCGCAGCACGTGCGTGCTAGGCATTAAGGCGCGAGTGGGATCAGCGATTCAGCGGGGCCGCTGCATATAGTTCCAGCTTCCTGGCCGTCTCGTCGTCTTTGTCTGTTGCAGGCTTGCACGGATTGCTGAGCTTCTGGGCTGTCTCGTCGGCCAGTGGATCGGTAGCATCTCGTACAATGCCGGCCCATTTTTCTTTGACCGATGGATGATGGCACGTGCGGTTTGCAACAACTTGCTGCATGCATCCATCCAGGCAGGTTTCAAGTTTCAACACGGTAGCACAGCTTCCTCTTCGTCTTCTTCGTTTCGGCCGGTGGCGTGTGGCGGCGGCTGGCCCGTACAACTACGGCCCGAATGCACAATGGCGCTGGCGTGCGCAGGCAGCTCCGTCCGTCCAATTAAGGCGATGATCAACTTTGTCAAGTTTAGGATAATTTAACTTGAGAATGGGGTACGTACTCTAAATCATAAATGAAAACGGCTACGGGACAACGGTACATCCATTCTAGTTGCGGAATGGACGGAACAATGCACGAATACACTACGATTAGTGTACGTGCGTGGTGCAGTGTGATGAATGACGATGGTGACAAGTGTGTTACCAAGAGATTTTGAAGAATGGTCGTAACAGAAATCAGAGGCGCTGGAAGTTTGGTTGAAGTGCTGCACCCGATATATCTTGGGTTGCTAACTGTCTCTATCTACAACAAGAAGTTAAGATCCTTGACCTATACATCAAATCCAGGGCTAGCTGTTACAATATCGATCGGTTACAAACACACGCGCAACTCTATATTTCCCCTAACAGATCGATCGATCATTTGGTCCATGCATGCATCGATCCCTATATATGCACGACCCCCGAATGTCCAGCACACCAAGTTCCAACGAACACCACGTACTACGTACCGGCCGGCGCGGCGTGCCACCATGACCATGAGAGTTTCCATCGCCGTGCTCCTCCTCGTCGTCATCGTGTTCCACGGCGCCAACGCGAACGTCCTCCATCCCAAGAAGCCCTTGTTCCCGGCCATTTTCAGCTTCGGCGACTCGTACGCCGACACCGGCAACTTCATCCTCGAGGTGGATCCCAGGCCGTTCAACTTCTCCCCCTACGGCGACACCTTGGGCCGCCCCACCGGCCGCGCGAGCGACGGCCTCCTCCCCGTCGACCTCGTCGGTACGTCCACCGCCGCCAATAATGTTGCCGCCGCCGCCGCTCTGATATGTGTCAATCGATGTATTGTTACCGTCGACGCCGCCGTTGGGCAGTAACGATCTGACTGCTCTTTTATTTGGTCAAGCGCAGCGAAGGGTCTGGGCCTGCCTCTCGTGCCGCCGTACCTGGACAGGAGCCAAGACTTCAGCAAGGGCGCCAACTTCGCCGTCATCGGGGCACGGGCGCTGGACCAGACCTACTTCCTGGAGCAGAACGTCACCTCGCCGCCGGCTCCGATGAACAGCTCCCTCAGCGTCCAGCTCCGGTGGTTCGAGGAGCTCAAGCCGTCGCTTTGCAACACCACCACCACAGATAAACTAGACTGCGATGACTACTTGGGCAAGTCCCTCTTCTTCGTGGGCGAGTTCGGCGGCAACGACTACCTCGCCTTCCTGTCCTCCAAGAGCGTCGAGCAAACCACACAAACCTACGTCCCCGTCGTCATCAACGCCATTGCCGCCGCTGCAGAGGTGTTTGAAACTGTGTATATATAGATTCTAGTAGTTTCCTATATAGCTCTCTTTTAGAAGAACTAAGATGCATTCACGCATGGCGTGCCTGTGCAGAGGCTTATTCAGCAGGGCGCCAGGTGCATCGTCTTGCCGGGGAACGTACCCATGGGCTGCCTCCCTTCCATCCTGACGCTGTACCCGAGCCCGAACGCGTCGGACTACGACGGCTACGGGTGCCTGGAGAAATTCAACGCCCTGGCACGCTACCACAACGAGCTCCTCCGGAGATCGGCGCGGGAGCTCCGGGCCAAGTACCCGCGCGCGGCGATCGCCTTCGCCGACTACTACCACCCCGTCCTCAAGTTCCTCACGGCGCCGGCGCTCTTCGGTGAGATCGATCACGAGTCCTGCTAGTAGCTTGAGGAGAGCTTGGAACCAAGCTGAGACGACCGAGTGATGCATGGGTGCAGGGTTCGACGGGAGCACGACGCTCGTGGCGTGCTTCGGCGGTGGCGGCGGCGAGTACAACTTCAACGTGGCGGCGTTGTGCGGCTTCCCTTCGGCGACGGCGTGCGAGGACCCGTCCACCGCGGTGAGTTGGGACGGCATCCACCTCACGCAGACGGCGTACAGGAATATCGCCAAGTCGTGGCTGCACGGCCCGTGGTCGGTGCCGCCGATACTGAGCCTCGCCGTCCTTGGGCATTGAGACCTGAACAAGGGAGACCATTCAGTTCAATTAGAATCGTGCATGCTATCAAGGTGTTTTCTCTCGGACTATTGAGATATCCGTGGTATGTGTCAATGTTTGATTCGCGCACATCCGATCCATACTCGTTCACCATTAGCCACTGGTCACCAGGACACCAGATGAGCTTGCTTCGCTCAAGAACACCTCCTCTGCTGCATCGTTCCTGGGCGCCTGGCCCGCTTGTTCCACGGTGGGGCAGCTCAAGTTTACGGGCGCCCGTCCGGATTGTTCCGTCCGGTTGATCTCCCACCGCGTCCTAACAAAGGTGTCACGTGGGGTCTGCAACTCTTTTCTTAAACAAACTTTTTAGAAAAATTTTGGACGCAAAATATTGTCAAAAATTGAAACTGAAGTTTCTGGGCAAACCTTTGCCACAAATATTGTCAGAAATTTTGTAGAAAAAACTTAAAGAAAAACTTTTGTCAAAAAAGATTTTGAAGAAATTTTTTGAAAAAAAAAGATTTTGAATAAATTTTGTGGAAAAAACTTTTGTCGAAATAAGATTTGAAGAAATTGTGGAAAAACTTAAGAAAAAAATTGTGTGGAAAAGTTTTTTTTAATTTAGAACGAAACAAAATTTAGAAAATCCTTAAAAAATAACCAAAAGTTTTGGAGAAACAAGTGAGAAAAAATCCGAAGAAAGAAAAAAAAACGAGATCCCACCATTGCTTCTCCGGTCGAGTGCCACCACTGCTTCTCCGGTCGAGTGCGCACGGTCGGGAGCTCACGCGACCCCTCACGGGCGCCACCTTGAATCTCCCAAGGGAGAGCCACCCCATCTTGAGGAGCTTGCCCGGCGACGCCACTGCTCCTCGGGGAGCTCGCCGCCTCGCTGGAGGCTCGCCGGGGAAGCCCACCTCCACGCCGCTCCCGCTCCCGGTGTCGCTCCCCCGCAGGCCGAAGCTCGCCACAGGAGCCCGCATCCGGGCACCACTCCCTGCCAGTGTCAGCTCAACGGGGGAGTGGGTCGCACTTGCGCTCCTTGCGTGCGCTGGTGGGGATGGAGGCATGGTGCCCCGACGGCGGCAACGAGCGGGATCTTGCAAAAGGGAAAAGAGAAGGGAAGGGAAGGAAGAGAGAGCGAGACAGGGGGTAGTCCTACTCGTCGCTTCAGCGACAGAAAACAAAGCGTCACTGAAGGAAAGAGTAAGCAACCTTATCTTCTTCCCCCCCGCCCCCCTCGTCTTCCACCTCCGGCTCCCAGGCGCTCGCCCCCGCCTCCGCCCGTCTCGGCTGCTCCCGCCAGATCCGGCGGCCGCCTCCCCCCGTGTGCTAACAAGACCGCCGCCTGCCCACCGCCGCGGCCTGGCTGGAACCCTAACCGCCGCCCGGCGTGCTACTCCCGCCCGACTGGCGGCCGCCTCTTCCGCCACGGGGCCCTAAGCCGCCCACGACCTTCCCCAGCCTCACCGCCTACCTCCCGTGGCGGCTTCTAAGGCCGCAGGTAGAAGAAGGAAGGGGGTCGGGCCCGTGGCGCGATGGGATGTTTTTTTGTCGCTTAAGCGACATATAGTATTTGCCAGACAGGGGTGGGGGGGCAAATGGAGAATGGAGATGTGCTACGCGGTGGTTTGATGGAGGAGACACCGAGTGACCCACCACGTGAGAGGAGAGAAGAGAGGAGGCAATTGGGATGGACCGCACTGTAGAAAATTCGCCGACGGTAAATTCAACATTGCGTTGTTGGGCCCACAAGTCAGACTGCTCCTACTCGGGTAATGGGCCCTCTAATTTAGCCTAGCAAATTTAAGAAGGGAACGTATCCGGTGGAAACTAAACTCTTCGTGAAAACCTGTGCAAATCACGGCAAAAAAGTCGTCTAAATTTACACAAAAATCACACATGTAGATGATATGATGATACACAATATTGTAAAATATCTTGCCCAAACTCAACTTCATTTGTGAGATATAAAATAAAAAAATTCTAACAAATTATCTAGACAACTTTCTGATTTGAAATTTATTTTTATATCGAGAACGTGTCTTGTGGAAACTAAACTCTAGATGCAAGTATGCAACTCGCTGCTAAGTTGCTAACATTGTGTTTTACTATTTTTAAATTGGATAATTATATTAGGGTATTATAACTTTTTTGTCCATAGCAACATACGGGCACATTTCTAATTAATTTTTAAGATCCAGTGGTGAAAACAAAGGATGTACCTACCCATGCTAATACATGAATGTTGACAAAAAAGAATCAGAGAAATGCTGAAAACATTTTAGAAATTATGCACTGTTATAGTATGCAATTAAGTAGAATTTTATTGAACCTTTTTTCATGGTAGCAGGACCCCACCAATACTCTAATCATACCAGGGTCACACTAAGAGTCCGTAAAGAATAAACTCAATTATTGCTAGTTGGCAAGCATGCCTATGTTTGTACTTCATATGTTTTTTTTACAAAGTACTTCATAAACTCGTTGAAAAATCCAGACATGATCAACAAGTCATCAAGCAGCAGCCAAGCAGTACTCGCCATCCTCGCACGTCGGTCGATCGGACTACTTTATCCGGATCTCACAGACTGTCTCGCTCTGGCCGGGGGATCACTCCTCCCTGAACTTGTATTAAAAAAAGAGGCGACTAAACGGAGAGGCCTCTCCATTTAGGCTTAAATGAAAAGCCCTCTGAGGTTACTTCCTGCGACATAAAAGTTACTTCTCTCAACAGAAAGAAACACATAGGAGGAAGTAACTTTTAGTCCTACATGGAAAGCAGCGTGGGCGGTACAAAATTACTTCGCTCAACAGAAAGATGCACACAAGAGGAAGTAATTTTGTGTCGAAGGAAGTAACTCTGTGTCGCATGAAGTAACTTTGTGTCGCGGGAAGTAACTTTTGTGTCGCAGAAAGTAACATCGGAGGACCCTCCATTTAAGCCTAAATGGAGAGGCCTCTCCGTTTAGATTTTGCGTTAAAAAAATAGTTTCGCAAAAACAGATTTGTCCAAAATAGTAAAATACATCATCGTTTTTTGAATTTGTCTGAGGTGTCATCCGGCTCATAAACTGTCAAAATACATTTTCAAGACTCTAAACTTGTCCCACGCAAAGGTATCATATAGGTCCACAAATTCTCAAAGTGCAGTTTTTAAAATACATTTCCAAATATTAAAAATTGACACATGTCGTTGATGCCAATGCTTCCTCCTCGCGTTGCCTTCGCAACCACCTTACGCTAGTGAGCGCGCATGTGTTGCTTGGCGCTTGATTGTGGATCTTAAATTGTATTTTGAGAGTTTAAGAACTTGGATGATATCTTAATACAATTTGGGAACCTGAAAATGTGTTTTTAGAGTTCAGATATCTGGATAGTATCTCAAGACAACAAATTTATGATCCAAAAATGCATTGTTTCATTGAGAAGAATAATGGCCTGGTCAACGGATGTGTTGGCCATTGTTTCCCTCTACGGCTCTACATAAACATCGATCGAGGCCTCAAGTCTCGAAGTAGTAGCAGCACTCATGAGCCTGACGCATCAATCCTCGTTTCTTCACACGTTCATACAGACAGCCATGAAGAATCCAATCGGCTTGTTCCTCCTCGTCCCGTGCCTACTCCTCCCCGGCGCATTCGCCGTCGTCCTCCGGCCCAGCACCTTCACCGCCATATTCAGCTTTAATTTGGCGACTCCTATGCCGACACCGGTAACTTCGTCAGGTTTGCCGCGCCCTTCCTCCCCTCCATTCCGTTCAACAACCGCCCCTACGGCCAGACCTTCTTCAGGCACCCTACCGGCCGTGCCAGCGATGGCCGCATTATCCTAGACTTCATCGGTATGCAAACGACGAAATGTTCTAGCTTTTTTTTGTATATATACAACTACAAGTAGTGAAATAATAGGCTGTTTATTCATTCTTTGGCATGGAATATCACTATGTGCAGCTAATGCTCTGGGTCTGCCTTTCGTGCCACCATCCCTGGACAAGGGACAGGACTTCCGCAAAGGCGCCAATTTCGCCGTCGCCGGGGCGACGGCGCTAGACCTGGCCTACTTCCTGCAGCACAACATCTCCTCTGTTCCTCCGTTTAACAGCTCCCTCAGTGTTCAGCTAGGGTGGTTCGAGGAGCTCAAGCGCTCGCTCTGCAAAACCACGCAAGGCAAGTACTCAACGCTACAGCATGCATATATATGCGCAGGGCCAGCCGCCTGTAAATCGCTTAATTCCCTGACAAGCAGGTTTAATTTGTGTTGTGCCATGTGTATATTGCTGCAAGCAGGATGTGGGGATTACTTTGGCAAGTCTCTCTTCTTCATGGGAGAGTTGGGCGGGAACGACTACATCTTCCTCCTGGCTGCCAACAAGACCTTGGAGGAAACCAAAGCCTACGTTCCAACCGTTGTCAACGCCATCGCCAGTGGTGTAGATGTAAGCAGCAGTGATTCACCATCGCCATCGCCAGTTTATGTTCAAACGTTCTTGATCACCGTACCATTCGGCTGTTTGCCGCATCTCGATGTGACCTCCCCTTGCATTTCTAGCATTATTTCTGCTGCTTGACGGGCATATATATATGCAGAGGCTGATCCAGCACGGCGCTAAGCGCATCATCGTGCCTGGCAACCTGCCGACGGGCTGCATCCCGATCATCCTGACGCTTTACGCGAGCCCGAGCATGGCGGACTACGACAAGCACGGGTGCCTCACCAAGTTCAACGGCTTGGCGCTCCACCACAACGACCTTCTCCGGACCAAGGTCCTTGAGCTCCAGAAGAAGCACCGGCACGCCGCCAAGATCGTCTTCGCCGATTACTACGGGCCCGTCCTCGAGCTCTTAGGGAAGCCGGCAGGAACCAACGGCAGCGGCTCGGCGTTGGTAGCGTGTTAGCAGCAGGGTAGTGGGGATAGGGATTAGAAGCACAGGAATCAAAGGAAGGCAGCAGATCACGGCACAGAGGCCGGTTGCTTGATAGAGAAGATGAACAGTGTTTGTTACAATGATATTCCATACCCCTCCTGCCTCTCCTCTCGGCATAAGTAGTAGACCAATTGGCACACAGGCCAAACCGGAGACGGACTCGCAGGCCCAACCACAGGCGGCACCAGGCCCACTTCCCTATTACAGCCCAACACAGCCCAGTAAGCCTAGTATACAGGTACTAATCCTAACATTCCCCCCTCCTTAAGAGCAGCTTGCCCCCAAGCTGCTTAATCTTTTTTATCACCATATTGTTGAAGCTGAGACAGAATATTATCACTAGTGTAGCTTCCCTTGCAACAAGAGTCTTATGGATCATCCAAGGCTTGATGGTAGAATTGCATGAACTGTAGTGTAAGCCTGCCAATTGGATCATACATAGCATCTCCTGTCGTTTGAACAGTCACCAAAGAGGTTGCAGCAAGAGCAAGGCCTGTAACAACACCATCTTCAGTCATAACGGCAACAACAGTTGGATCATGACTATGCCAGATGTAATCCCAGATACTCATCCTTCTGCTTCTGCACCGTTCCTAACAGCATTTATATCAACAAGAAGTGAAGCACTTTCAATTAGGAAGGAATCAGTAACCACTAGTGCAGCCCAGTCAATGTTCTCAGGGGTCAGAGCACTCCACACATTTTGAAGTCCATGCACAATGGTAGCACACCACACTGCGGTATTAACCGCTCGCAGGCCCCAATAATTGATGATTACATTGAGCTCTTGTTTGGTTGTTACTGATGACTTGTTTTTCATAGTATCAACAGGAATACACCACGTAGATGGAGCTTGGGACACATTGTTTCTCACCCACAATTCCAAAATAGGTAGCATCTCAAGATAGAGTACCAACAGACTTGAGAAAATTGTCCCCACCTTGGATTGACAAAATGCAAGTGAAGGTTGTTACCATTATTCCTGGATCCCATGGCTGGTACTCTTTGCTGTTAACAAATACCATGTGCATCATGCAAGGCACAGTGCATGCTAGAAACTCCAAAAACAAGGCAACTAGAAGAAATATGTTGGATCTGAACAAAAATTCAGTAAGCAACATATTGTGATGCTGATTCATTATACTGCAGATCAAGTACACATCACTGAGCTGTTGTTGATGCACCACAAGGACCAAGCATTGCAACACTTCTACCTGATTCAGAACTGCAGTAGCAATCATGTGTACTAGTCTAGGAATCATTCCATTAGAAGACAGCCAAACCAATGTACTTGGATCTTGCAAGGATCTGGTGATAGTCACATTCTGAGTCTTGGTCCATTGAAAACTGAATGAGAAGAAGTAAATTAGAATACCAGACATAGAACACCTAGAACCAACACGGAGCATGACTCGGCAAAGAGGCTCAGGTGTCCCAGCTCTCTGAATAATCTCAAATAGATAACCATCAGTTCCACTTGTGTAGCATTGTAACAATTTCTGCAAATATTTGGTAACTGACAGTCTGTCTCCACACCCCCATACTAGTGTAGCAAGTGGCCAAGGAATTTCCCACTGCACCCAACAATACTTGACAAAACATGATTGTAGTGTAGCTAATCCTTGCCATCTACTTCTATCAACCAGATTTTCAAGGCAATGTTTCCAACAATCACAATTGAGTTCACAGTGGAAAGGCTTGGTGGTGCAGTCCCAATCTGAATAACAAAACACCTTTTGCAGCAACACTGTCCATTTTACACCTACTGTATAAAAACTGAAAGGTGGCCAAGGCTTGGATTGTTGCATCACAATATCAGGAACAAGTGCTACTGCAGGTGGTGGCCAAGGTTGCCTCAACTGCCCATCAGCCAAACCACAATTAAAGCACTGCCATGATCTGAAACAAGGTCTAGCAGTCTGAGAGTAAATTTTTTGACAGCACGACAAAGGAGAAGGCCAAGGTGCTGTTAACTGGAAGTTCATTTGACAAAACAACTTCAGAGCTTCTGTGCGAGTATCCACAAACACCAATATGATATGTGTATGATTCCAAAATATCAGGCTGACAATAATTTTGATCTGTATTCCCAGTTCGAAAACAACAGAACACTGATAATCTATGCTGTAATGAGCTAGAATGTGCCGACTAACAACACTACCACTTCTCTGATGAACTAATTTTGGCTCAATCAGAATGTATGCAGTCATCATCTCAGAATCAAGCAAACACATATCAACCAGTACAGGAATAACAACTAATCTTCTCGGTTTCATCAAGCATTTCCGTATTTCTACAGGCTCAGGAAGCACATAACTGATGTGTTGATGAGTTGATACATACCATGGGGGCTTCCAGAGTCGACTAGAGGCAGACATAACGAAGTACCTCTCAACCATGTTGAACGATGGCCATGGTAGAGGACGAAGCTCAGCCTCACAGCTCACTGACTGGGGTCCTGAAGGTGGAGGCCATGGCCTGCGCTGCCAGCAGATAACTGCATCCCAGCTGAATGGAAACGAAAAACAGCTGCGTGAGAGGATCAGGCAATTCATCAAACACCTATCAGGCATGTTTCTGGGAACCGTATCCTCCGTCAACTCCTTGAGCTGCCCCTGCACCACCGTCAGCATGCAGGCCTCGTCGGCGTACTTCATCTGTACGAGCTGCAGCTCGCCCTCCCTCCTGGCGAGCGCCTGCTTCAGCGCCCTGTTCTCTGCGAGGGCGCGGAGCCTGGACGCAGCGTGGTCCTCGGCGTCCAACACCGAGTGCCGCTGCGGCGACGGGGTCCGCGGCGAGAAACGCGGGACCGACCGCGGCGAAGACGGCGTCGCGGGGCGCGGCCAGCGCCGGCTGGCGGCGGGGATCTGCTGCTCATCGACCTCGTCCGTCATCTCTGCGAACAAGGCGGCGGCGGAGGACGCGGGTGTTAGCGCGATCGATGCGAGCCTGGCTGATGCAGGAGACGTAGCGGACAGTGATGTAGAGGTCGCCGGTGAGGATGTGGCGGTCGTCGTGACCCGGTGCGGTGGCGCCTGGTCGTTGCCGTCGCAGGGGAAGTCGTAGAGGTTGACCTCCTCGGCGAACCGCTCCTCAGGGAGCTGCTCCGCCAGCGCCTCCGAAGCGGCTAGCGGCCTGTCGACGATGCGCTTCGTGTTG
This sequence comes from Cenchrus purpureus, assembly GCA_022644695.1. Taxonomy (NCBI): domain Eukaryota; kingdom Viridiplantae; phylum Streptophyta; class Magnoliopsida; order Poales; family Poaceae; genus Cenchrus; species Cenchrus purpureus. The sequence continues at coordinate 106,469,961 of CP053459.1, forward strand.
TCGGAGCTGACAAGCTCGATGGAGATGGTGTTGGAGACGGCCGTGTCGAGATCGAAGGAGGCGGGGTCGCACACGGGGACGTCGTGGAGGCCGACGGATTCGGCGGAGGCGGTGTTGGAGACAGCCGTGTCGAGGTCGTCACCTCCGTCGAAGAGCCCGCCACAGTTGTCGGCGATTACGGCCATGCCCGCGGTGGCGGAAGATGCGCGCGACGCGAGGGGGATCTCTCGGCCCCCATCGCCTCCTTCTGCAGCGGCCTCCGCGACGGTGGGGAACGCGGTGGAGGCGGTAGTAGCCGGCGATGATAAGAATTGAGGCGGCGGCGGCGGCAGGTACAACTACAACGTCACGGCGGCGTGCGGGCTCCCCGGCGCGATGGCGTGCGCGGACCCGTCCAGGGCGGTGAACTGGGACGGCATCCACCTCACGGAGGCAGCGTACAAGGGGAAAAAAATACGGTGCGCGCCGCGCGCACCCGACGCGGCGTGCGCGCCCCCCTGCCTGCTGCCACTGCCCGATGGGCCTGCCGCTGCCCTCTCCGTGATTCCGCTGCCGTTCCCGTACTGCCGCTACCCTTTGCGTGAGGCCGCTGCCCTTCCCGCGCAGCGTCCGATCCCGGACTGGAGGCGCGGCAACGTATACTAATTACATGATTCATGAATCACGTTATGATTTTACTTCTATTTTTTTCCACTTTTTGTTTTTTACCTCTGTTTTTTCAAAACGAAGGTTCAGTTTACCTTTATTCCATGAACACCTTCGTTTACCTTTACTAGTTCATCAACCCGTGCTTCCTCACGGGCTAGTTTCTTTTATTATCAATAGTTTTTTTCAATTTTATTAGTCATTTTTATTGAGATTTTTTTTCTAGGTGGATTTTAAATACACTAATGTAATGAGTATTTGGTCCCCATAATTTGGGACAATAATCAATAATAGATTAATACTGCATTGCATACTATGTTTGAAAAGCGTGCATTGCATACTATGTTTGAAAAGTGTTAAGTACAATAACTTTATTTTTGCTTAAAGATTTACCAAGATAAGAAGTAAATCTTTGTGTTTCTTGTGTTCCTCTTGGTGTAGCTTGTGTTCCATTGTAGCAGATATTATCAAGGCAATTTGAATACATCTGTGTGCTGGAGGCCTGCCTTTTGGAATTGAACTATGTATGAATCTGCATTTTAATGTCATCGATTAGCACATCATTTGTGTTGGGGGGTCCAAAAATCGGAAGGGGCCCCCGAACACGAGTGAAGCAAGATTCCCGAACAGATACGTGAAAGTATGTAAAAGCGCGGAGACAAGGAATCTCCGAAAGTCTGTTCTCGCCTCAAAAGTTGTGAATCCCTTTACACGTGCCCTCGAGCCCCCTTTTATAGGGAGACGAAGGGACTTTTACATTCCGAGATTACCCTCGAATCTAGGGAATATCCCAAGTGTGAACATGTACATGAACGTCTTTTACATCCCGTGATTTGCGGAACTAATTTCATATATTTACAAGCTAGCCACTTGTTCACACCTTGAACCCGGACTTTTGACACTACTCCTTTGACTTGGTTCATTCACGATTTTCGCCCGTCCTCAAGATTCAGCAAACAGCTTCCCGCTCTTCATCGCCGAAATCTTCGCCGAAGTCGAATCTTCACCAAACTCACAACGATCAGCAGGCGTAATAGAGCTTTCCTGTCCTCATGGAGATCTTCGAAGCTTTTATCATTAAGCTTTCCCGAATCGGCAATGACTCCCGAAACCTCTCCAAACCTGAAACAAGAAACCGGACATGAATTCATGGTTATTCGGCGATTGTTTCGCATGGTTAGAGAATTAGCAATTCTTTTGGAAATCATGAAAATGACACTTTCACTTGGAACTGCATGCTTTCATGGACTCTTTAGAGTCTTGTCATTTCAAGTTTCGAGTGAAAGGTTTTACCCAATTCCCCAACACTAGCCCTCGGGAAGCGGGTTGACTCAATGATCGTTCATGAACAATTCGAATTTCGAAAACGCCACCCTCGAACGTCGAGTGTACACGCGTCCCCTAAAATGCGCAAGCGGTCATCTCGAGACTTTCTTGAAACTACCCCTCTTCCCTATAAATAGAGGCTCGTCGCGGTAACTTTATTCACCGCTTCGCCGCTTTCTCCGCACTTCTGAAGCATTCGCAACGCAAGGCTTTTCGTCTAAAGACGCCCGAAGTTCGGCAACTTCTTCGGTCTTCAAAGGTATTCTATTCGCCTTTCTTATATTTTTTCGGTCAGTATCAAACTATTTCGTGGATTTTTGTTTCTTGTAAATTGATATGCTTTTCGCATTTATTTTTCTTTTGAAAAGGTGGCTCGTACTAAAAGTACTGCTAGACCAATGACTTCTGAAGAGTTAGCTGCTGCTGGTATTCCACCGTCCGGAGAAAATGCTCCCCCCAGTGCAAGTGACCCGCTTGCCGAAGTGATTCCTGAATCTGGTGGTCGTGAGGACGGAGAAATTCGGTCTGGGCATGAATCTGATGCTGGCGAAGATATTTCAAATGTTGAAGCTGATCTGAATGAACTCGTCGCTACCAAGGTTACATCTTACTCACCAACATTTGTTTTCGGCAAGTCGAAGGTTACGGCTGAAGTTATTAAAGAATATGAAGAGGCCGGATTTTTCCCTGTTGGTGACGGACGCCCTCCTTCTGGTGAAGAGATTCCTGTCCCTGAAGCCAATGAAGTCGTTGTTTTCAGGGATTTTTTTACCTGTGGACTTAAATTTCCTTGTGACCCTCAGCTACCTTCTATCCTTGAGAAGTTTTCTGTGAAGATGCACCAATTGACACCGAATTCTTTCCTGGAACTTTCGAAGTTTTTCTGGATCATGAAGACTTTCAGGTGTACCGCTAGTGCTGACATATTCGCACGTTTATTCGAGCTTGTGACTGAGAAGGATATTCTCAAGCTTGACGACGGGAAATTCTACGAAGCTCATTATGCATGCTGTACCTTCAACACCCGAAGGAAGAATACGCATCAAGGCCTCACCCGCATCCAGCTTGCACCTTGCAGCAAGAATAACTTGCCCGAAGACTGGCGATCGTTCTGGTTCTATGTGAAGGTCGATATGTCTAAGGTTTCTGGCTACACTGGACCAGCCTATCCATTCTATTCGCCGATGACACGGTGACATTGTGCTGCGTATGGCGGCCCTTGGTTTCAAGAATTGTGAGAATGCTTTCTTCCTTGCCAGTACCATTCTTGGTGGCCGCGATGCTATTGAAGAGTTTGTTGCAGCTCAAGTTTGACCCTTATCGGACGGTTGGAAGCCTTCAGAAATTATTTTTCTTGACGTGGATTGGGCTTCTCAGAAGGTGCCGTTTCCACGATTCAACTTACGACTTGATGATGGTCAGAGCCTTGATGATTTCATTCTTGAAGTTGAAGAGAGGGTTACTGGAATGGTCGGCGAATTTACTCTAAATGAGTATAAAGCTTTAAAGAACATCGTGAAACATAAGAAGAGAGTAAATCGCGTGTTCTCAGAACTTGGTGCTGAAACTGCCCTCCGATCTCGCCCGCAGGTGTAGACAAGAAGATTCCGGCTGTTGCCGTGGCAGTTTGTTCGGCTCCTCCTCCTAAGGCTCGAAGGAGGAGGGCTTCAAAGAAAGAGAAAGCTAAAAGTAGTGCTGGCGACACCTCTTCTCCTGCCATTTGCCCGACAAAGACTAAGTCCTTGGAATCCAGCAAAAGGAAGAGAAAAACTTCCGAAGATGTTTCCGACGCTGAGATACAAGCGGCCTCTAGTCTTGCGAAATTAGGCAAGAAGAAACCCAAGAAGGCTGTGAAGAAAATTTCCGCTGCTATTGTTCAGCGCGTTCCCTCTGCGTTTTCTGACGACGAGATGATTGACAAACCCCGCCAAATAGGTTCTTTTTCTTGCTTGTGTTGTGAATTAAGATTCGGAGGTCATCATTCTTATACTCCGGGTTCTGAGAACGAATTTGTTGATGTTGCAACTTTTTCAGACAATGTTCCTGAGGCTGGGGCTGCTCTAGTTGAATCTTCCGCCGTTGCTTCTGCTGATGCTGGAACTTCAAAAACTACTGCTGCTGATGAAGAAGCCTCTCTGAAGTTCACATAAGATTTGGAGCGTACTGTGAGTCAGAGTGGTATTTTGCTTCAAGATCCTTCTTTGATCGGGACTCGCGAAGCCATTCCCGACGAACAAGAGCCTACTCCTCCGTCAGCCGCAGAAAGATTGATGCGTCTTTTAGAGGTGAACTGTTAAGCGTTCGTGGTCAGGTGGCTGGTGAGGACGGTGGTAGTCCTAAGTTTTCTTTGCTATGGAAGTCCCCTAAACTTATGGGTGAAACAGGAGGAGATGCTCCGAAGAAAAAGCTTCGCTTGACCGCCAAAACAACTTCTGCTGTTGAGAAGCAAACTTCTTCCTCACTCCAGAAACCTTTGACGATTTCTGATCCTGCCATTCAAGTTTCCTTGAAGATACTTAATACAAAAGATTTGTATGTTACTTTCATCTTTATTTTCTGCTGATCTTCTTACTTTTCTTACTGGTTTTGTTGTTGGTTCCCTTCTGGTTTTCGCAGGTTTTGAAGAGAATGTGCGAAAACTTTCCTCATCGGACCTTTCTAAGTTCAGCCATATTTACGATTTGAAGACATCTATTGTTGGTAAGGTTGTCTCTGAAAGGCTCCTCGAAAAGGAGGAACTTGTCGGAAAGCTTACTGATGAATCTCGAAAGTTGAAGCGTGATTTAAACAAGGCTCTGGCTTCAAATCTCAATCTAGAGCAGCGAATCGCTGAACTGGCAGATTCCTTGAAGAAATGCCAAGATGAGAAGGGACTTGCTGAAGCTGCTCTTCGCGATTCACAGAAAGATCTTGAAAAACTTAACAAGACTCGCGAAGATGACCTCAAGATGATTGAAATCTGCGAGACGAGCTTCGTAGTGCTAACAGCGAACTTTCGACGAAGAACACAGAGCTCGCGAAGACTCTCAGCACAAAGGAGCAAACTATTCTAGATCTCGAGAAGACTTTGTCTGAGCGAAGCGAGACTGTGAGCCAGGACATTGAAGAAGTTAAACAAAGTTTGAAACTTTTGTTTGAGGAGTACAAGGAAGCTTTGAAGCAATTTGGCACCCGTCCAAGCCCACTTCCTGAAAGTGAAGATATTTCAGATTTGATAGATTGGATGCTGAAAGAGTTCCAGGCTCTTCCAAACGTTATCTCAGGAGCTAGCGATTTCGCTGCACTTTTTTCAGTGGAAAGCCTTCTCAAGATTCTCTATGACTTCGACTGTATTGACCTTCTAAAGTTTCGTGGAGCACTCTCGCGACTTCTAGATACTGCGGGTACTTCAGCTATCCGGGCCAATGAAGATGTCCGAGCTGTAAAGGTTAAATTTGCGAAGGAATTCTGGATTGCAAGCGGGAAAGAATTCGCGAAGAAGATTGCCGTGACAAGCTTGAGGAGGTTATTTTTCTAGACTTTGTTGAAGTTCTAACGCCTTATAGATGTCTTTTTTCTTGGTATTTAACAAATTCTTTTGTTCCTTTTTTCAGATGATTCAGAAAGAAACGCGCGCCAAGGCTGAAGAGATTCATGAAGCTACCGAGTCGAGGAGGACGGTGGCGATGGTGGGGAGGAAGGTTCAGGAAGCGAGGGAAGTGGCGGCAGCAGCAGCAGTGGCGACCAAGATGGCGGAGAAGAGGAAAGTTCTGATCGTCGCACCAGCTCTCCGAAGGTTGACATTGTTGGATGAGGCGAAACTTATTCGAACCTTTGCTTTTGATGCTGGAGAGTTGTGAACTTGTATATTTGTGGGCTGCGTCCCCTTCTGAACTTTTTCCTTGTAAATTTTAACCTGCGCAGGTCCTGCAAGGTGGGCTTGTGCAGGATGTCATACCTTTGCGAATCCATCGTCAGGATCAGGTAGTTAGTGGTGAAGCTTGGCGGTTGTATAAAGAAGCTCATCCTGGATGCAAATTCTCTGAGTTTTGGCTTGAATGTTGTCAATACTTCTCGATGTGTAGCTTTCAACTTAGTTGGTTTTTTCTTCAACGCGACGGTTATGCTCTTGCTACTGAAGCCTCAAGTTCGCGATCTTTCGTGAAGACGGAGCCCCTTAGCCCCATAACAGGCGATTGCAGCTTTGCTTATGCTAGTGATATTGCCGAAAACAGGGGCCGTGAGCCAGGCCGTATCGTTGAACTTCCTTTTTGAATTTTCAGCTCTTCGAAGTTGTGTAACTATACTTTTATGAAATTTTGTATGAAACTAAGGCAATAAATTCGTTTTTTAAGAAAAAACATCACCCTTCCCACCTTGCCATTTTCATGTAAAATTTCATGGATGTTTTCCTTTGTTTAAGTGTAAGTCGACAAAATTTGTTTCACGAATTTTGTGGACTTGCGCCCATATGGCAAACTTACCTAGGTTGATATCGCAACCTTCAGTTGCTTCAACCGGATTGTGCGATTGCTATTTTCACGAAGATGACTGAGCCCCTTAGCTCATAGAATAACATTCTCGACTAACAAGGCTTTTCTGAATAGACGTAACTTCATAGATTTTTTCATGCATTTTCGCCACTATGCTAATTTATTCTTACAGTTGAAAAAATTAATTGCTACTTTATGAATGTTCTCACGAAAATTTTGAGGCAATGCGTTGAGACTTTCCGGGCCACAACCTTTCGTTGTTTTCGCCCATTTGGTGGGATATCCCTTTACTCTAGGATTTGGGCCACAACTTGTTGTTGTCTCAGGCCTTTCAGTAGGATATCCCTTTAAGGTGGGATCTAGGCCACAACTTGTTGTTGTCTTAGGCCTTTCGGTAGGACGTCCCTTTAAGGTGGGATCTAGGCCACAACTTGTTGTTGTCTCAGGCCTTTCGGTAGGATGTCCCCTTAAGGTGGGATCTAGGCTTTCACGGAGCCTTCGGCTATCAAGGAGCCTTTTCACAAAACCTCTCTTTCTCTTTCTGAACTTCGGCTATCACTAAGCCTTTTCATGGAACTTCACTTTCTTTTTCACATGATGGAATTTCGGCTATAACGGAGCCTTTTCACGAACTTTTCTTTTTCACGATGAAACTTAGGCTATAATGGAGCCTTTTCATGGAACTTCACTTTCTCTTTCACACGATGGAATTTCGACCATAACGGAGCCTTTTCACGAACTTTTCTTTTTCACGATGGAACTTAGGCTACAACGGAGCCTTTTCACGAACTTTTCTTTCTCACGATGGAACTTAGGCTATAAAGGAGCCTTTTCACGAACTTTTCTTTCTCACGATGGAACTTAGGCTATAACGGAGCCTTTTCATGAATTTTTCTTTCTTACTTTGGAACTTCGCAAGACACATAATTTGGGGGAAAACTCTTTTCGTATATATCACAAAGAGTATTTACATAGGATTCGCCTCGTTAAAAACCTTGCCCCTTGATTTAGGGCCCCCTTCGCAAGAAAAGAGTACGGTCCTTTTTATTCTAAGGTAAATGCAAGAAGTATAGTCCCGTGGTTCAGGTTTTTACAGTTTTATGGAATCTAAATTTGTGAAAAGAAATGCTGAATACTAAATCTAACTACTTTTCATGGTTCTCAAGGGTAGTACCTCTTTAGGCTGTCTGCATTCCACGAATGTGGCAGCTCTTCGCCGGTTTGGTGTGTTAAGCGGAAAGCTCCTGGCATGCTAGCTTCTTTTGCTATGTAGGGTCCTTCCCAAGATTCTTGAAGCTTCCCGGGATTCTCCCAATTCTTCTTCCTTTTCAACACTAAATCACCGTCCTTGATGTTTTTCCTAACTACTTTCTTATCTTTCCATGCCCTAGTCTCTTTTTGGTATTTCTCAATGTTTTCTGAGGTTTCGAGAATTGTGAGCTCAATCATGTCCTTCTCTACTTCATGTCAACTTCTTCGATTTCTTTTGCTTTCTGAACTCTCAAACTTTCATTCTGATTTCTTAGGTGTCATTGCTTGATCGAATAGCAAGCGAAATGGTGTGAAACTGTTGCCCTTGACCTTTGTCTTTGTTGAGACAGATTACTTTCGGCAAGTCATCTATCCACTTGCCTTTTTTCTGATCATATAGACACTTTTTGATTCCCGAAAAAATCAGTCCGTTTCGCCTTTCAACAGCTGGATCGGACGATAGACTGAAGAGTACTTCACGTGGGTGGCCAGAGTTTTAAAATATTCTTTGAAAGATTAGCAGTCGAACTGTTTTTCGTTGTCAACAGTTAACTCTCTTGGTACTTCGAATCTGCAGATTATGTTTTGCCAGAAGAATTTCTGAACTGTTGGCGCTGTGATATTCGCCAATGCCTTCGCCTCCACCCACTTGGTGAAATAATCAACTACCACTGCTGTGAACTTGCAGTTTCCTTGAGCTGTTGGCAATGGGCCGACCAAATCCATTCCCCACCTTTGCAGAGGCCACGATGGTGGAATTAGATGAACTGGCATAGATGGTAGGTTTTGCTAATTCGCTGTTTTTTGGCAGGCTTCGCATTCTTGAACTAGCTTCTTTGCATCAAGGTTTATGGAAGGCCAAAAGAATCCCTGCTTTATTGCTTTGCCCGCTAATGCTCTTGTGCCTATATGTGCACCACAAAATCTACTATGAATTTCTTTGAGAAGTTCTACATCTTTTTCGGAGGTTATGCACCTTAGCCATGGTTCCGTGACTCCGGACTTGTAAAGTTCCCCATTCACTACAGCATATCCTCTTGCTCTCTGCTTTAGCCTTTTTTTTCCTCTAACTCATCTTGTGGTTCATAGTGGCCCCTCAGGTATGCCATGATTTCAGCTCTCCAATCGTGAGTTTCTATACTGTTCACAGTTTTTGGCTTTAGGTCTTTGATAGATGGTTTTTTGATGATTTCAAAGAACACATCCATGAGCATTAGCAGTTAAGCTACTGCTTTTGCTAGTTTGTCTGCTTCGTTGTTGTCATTTCTTGGTATATGATGGACTGAGTAGCCCTTGAAATACTTCTCTATTTCTCTGACTTTCTCAAGATACTTCACCAGAACTGGATTCCTTGCTTCGCTCTCTTTCTCGATGTGTTCTTGAATGACTTTGGAATCTGTCTTGATGATAAAAGTTTACTGGCCCAAAGCTTTCATCTTTCTCAGAGATAGGAGTAGGGCCTCGTATTCAGTTGTGTTGTTCGTAGAATGCACATCATCTGCGAAATCAAGTTGGGCGGCGTATCTTATCACAACTCCAGTTGGAGATGTTACGATCGCTGCTATGCCGACACCCTTGTCACACCAAGCCCCATCACAATGCACCATCCATGGCGTGACTATATCTTCGCCAGGATTATGAGTTGGCGATGTCCAGTCCACGACGAAATCTGCCAAGACTTGCGATTTGATTGCACTTCTTCTTTCGAAGTCCACGGTGTATTCTGATAGTTCAGCAGCCCACTTGATAATTCGGGTTGATGCCTCTTTGTTTGTGAACAAGTCATTTAGCGGTTGATTCGTGATAACTCTTATTCTGTGACCTTCGAAGTAGTGCCTCAATTTTCTTGCTGCCATAACGATTGCATACGCTATCTTTTCTAATTCAGAGTAAAAGAGTTTGGATCCCGAAAGGGCTTCCGAAGCAAAGTATACTGGAATTTGTTTCAATTTTCCTTCTTCCTCTTTCTCTTGCACTAATACAAAGACTCACTACGGCTGAATTAGAAGAACAAGCATGCAGAAGTGGAGATTTTGGCTCTGGGGGGCATAACTTCGTCATGTTTGACAAATATTCTTTGAGTTCTTGAAAGGCTTGCTTCTGAGATTCGGACCACTGAAAATTCTTGGAACTTCGGAGAACTTGGAAGAAAGGCAGGCTTCTCTCTGCCTGGAATGAATCAGGGCGACCACTCTCACTGCCGACAGACATCTTTCAAAACGGGTCTTGCATCTCAACTAGGGCCTTGATTTTGTTGGGATTTGCTTCAATACCCTTTGTGGAGACCAAACAGCCCAAGACCTTTCCCTTGTGAATGCCAAAAACACACTTGTCGGGATTCAGCTTGAGATTTGCTACCCTGAGATTCGCGAAGGTTTCTGTCAAATCGCCTATGTGATCACTTCTCTGAACACTCTTGACGATTATGTCATCGACATATGCTAGAATATTTCTCCGAAGCTGAGGATGAAGCACTATTGCTATCATTCTTGAGAAAGTGCATCCGACATTCTTGAGCCCTCCGGCATTCGGCACGAAACAATAAGTTCCGAAAGGCGTAATGAAACTTGTTTTTTCCTCGTCTTCTCTTCGCACTCTGATTTGGTGGTATCATGAGAACATGTCCAGGAGTGAAAGCATTTCGCTGTTCGCAGCGTCATCAACAACCTTGTCCACCCTTTCAAGCGGGAAATCATCTTTCTTGCAAGCCTTGTTCAGATATATGAAGTCCACACACATTCTCCACTTCCCATTCTTCTTCTTCTGACAGTGTTAGCCCAAACAGGTACATGACTTCCTAATCACTTTGGCATCCTCAAGCCTCTGACTTGACCTCACGCTTTGGCCTTTTCTTCGGACATTTTCCTGAGTTTCTGTTTCTTCGGAGTTATTTTCTCATCTGTGTCCAAGGCATGTTTGATAATGTCTCGGTCAACACCTTGCAAATCTTTTGCTGACCAAGCGAAAATATCTTTATTCTTGTTTAGGAACTCGACAAGCTCTTTCTCTTCTTCGGGGCTGAGATGAGCCCCTATCACTACTGCTCTATCTGGCATGTCATCTAGATATACTTTCTTCGTTTCGCCATCGACTATCTCAACTTTTTCTTTATCTCTTGGCCTCAACATATGGATCTTTCTTTTCTTCGGTGGAGTTTAGGTGATGCACATTGGTTTGACCTGGTGTATGGCCCTTTTCTATATTTCGGGCCTCTTGCTGATCACCGAACACGGTGATGATTCCTTTGGTGCCGGATTTTCATGCATAGGAATTGCCTTATCACAAAGATCGAACTTATTAATGAATCCTCACCGAAAATCGCGAGGTACGGATGATACATGTCAACCACGTCGAAAATGAGAGTTTCGGTTCTCGCATTGTCAAGATCTCCGAAGGATACTGGTAGAGCTATCTTTCCCGCTGGTTTGATTGGCTTTCCTCCGAAACCCAGCAGTGGATATTCTGGTGGCTGTAGCATGTGTGGGCTCAAACTCATTTTCTCGAAGGTTTTCATGAATAGAATATCAGCTGAACTTTCGTTGTCCACCAAGATTTTTCCGATGACCCATCCGGCGATGTTCACTTCGATGACCATGGCGTCGTTGTGGTCAGTGGACTTCAGTTTAAAGTCTTGTTCGGTGAATGTTATGGGCACTTTGGCCCGCTAGACCGTCATTGATGACTGTGTTCACAGATCTGAAGTAGTTGTTTCTTTGCCTTTTGGTTTCGAACTCCATGGCTGAGCCTCCAGTGATAGGCATGATGGTTCCGAAAGAAGGTAGTGCTTTCGGATTGTGGCCTCTTGAACTTGATTCTGGGTTCGCTGAATTATCTGGTGGTGACGGCAGCATTTCACGAATTGGTTGTGGTTGCTGGATAGTTTGTATTGCCTAAGACTGAGGAAAAAAATTGTTGTGAAGGCTGCCATGATGACTGTCCTTATTGAAATTGCTGAATTGGGATTGGGCTTGGCTGAGGACCCATGAACTGCGGTTGCCAGAGGTTTTGACGGAATTGATTCGGCATTGTGGAGGCAATGCTCATCATGGTTTTCTCTTGTTAGATTCTTGCTATGTTCTTTCTAGTTTTTGGGCAAGCTTCGGTGCTGTGACCTCTCCCATGATATCTGCAGTAGAAGTATGGATCTCTTGCGTCATGATTTTGGATCTTCGGATGTCCTCTTCCTCTTCCCCTTCCTCTTGATGGGAAGCTTCCTCTTGTGCTTGGTCTGTTATCCTGGTTGAACTGAGGGTTCTCCACATTGTTGATGTTTCGTGGAGTTTGAAACTGAGGCCTCCATGTTGTTTCTCTATTACCTTGCCTTGCTTGATTTCGCTCAGCAACTCTTTTTCGATGATCTTCATCAGACTTGATGTATTGTTCTAGTTCGTCGAAGAGTTCCTCGATGCTCTGTGGTTCTTTTACGGTTAAGTCTGTGTTGGTCTGAGTCAGACCTTTGATCAGTGCTTGGATTGTTATTTTGTCATCTGTTCCCGGAATTTGGGACTTTTGTTGCATCAATCTTCTCACGAAGCTCTGCAGTGGCTCCCTGTCTCTTTGCTTGCAATTGAAGAGGTCTGATGGTTTTCCAGAAGTTTCATGAAACACTTGAAATGCCTGAATGAATTTCGTCTTGAGATCAATCCAGCTGCAGATTGAATGTGGAGGCAACAAGGAATACCAGTTGAGGACTGGACCTTCACAAGCAATAATGAAAGATTTGGCTAGTGCAACATCATCTCCTCTGCCGAATTTACAGTTGCTTCATAGCTCATGATGAATTGTCTAGAATGCCCATATCCATTGTACTTCGGGAGAGAAACTGGTTTGTATTTCGGTGACCATAGTGCTGTTTGTAGCCCTAGTGAAAGTGGCGACTCTGGATCTATGAATGGCGAGATTCCATTGCCCGTGAAGAAGTTTTCTCTTGGAGTTCTTTTGTGCTGGCCAGAGTTCTGGTGTGGCAAATCGCGCCATAGTGAACTGTTCTCTTGCTCTTTCATTTCATCAATTTATCTTTGCATTTTTTCTAGTTGTTCTTTTGCCTGGTTGAGTTTCTCCAGTTTCTCCGAAGCTTTTCTTTTTGCTTTCAGCTGATTCGCGAATCTTTCTTTCTCCTTCTGAAGCATTAGTACTTTTTGGTTCACTGTTTCTAGTTCTCTGTCCACCGTCATCTTCTTCTTCAGCTTCTTCTTCAGTAAATACTTCTAGAGTATGCGCAGTTTTCTCAGCTCGTGCCTTCTGGAGGGCCTCAAGTTTTGCTCTCCTTTCCTGGTCTGAGATTTGCGAAGGTTCTGCAGTGAAAATGTTTCCATTGTCTTCTTCGACATGATGGTCTTCCTGGTTAGCCTCAGCGGGTGTGTTCTTCTTGGACTTCTTCTGTGGAGGCATCGTGAGTTGTTTATCGGCTGAGACCACGGTGGGCGCCAATGTTGGGGGGTCCAAAAATCGGAAGGGGCCCCCGAACACGAGTGAAGCAAGATTCCCGACACGGCAGTATGTAAGCGGAGACAAGGAATCTCCAGTCCTGTTCTCGCCTCAAAGTTGTGAATCCTTTACACGTGCCCTCGAGCCCCTTTTATAGGGAGGCGAAGGGACTTTTACATTCGAGATTACCCTCGAATCTAGGGAATATCCCAAGTGTGAACATGTACATGAACGTCTTTTACATCCGTGATTTGAACTAATTTCATATATTTACAAGCCAGACCACTCGTTCACACCTTGAACCCGGACTTTGGCACTTTTCTCCTTTGACTTGGTTCATTCACGATTTTCGCCCGTCCTCTCGAAGATTCGCGGCAACAGCTTCCGCTCTTCATCGCCGAAATCTTCGCCGAAGTCGAATCTTCACCAAACTCACTGATCAAGGCGTAATAGAGCTTTCCTGTCCTCATGGAGATCTTCGAAGCTTTTATCATTAAGCTTTCCCGAATCGGCAATGACTCCCGAAACCTCTCCAAACCTGAAACAAGAGACAGACCCTCGAATTCATGGTTATTCGGCGATTGTTTCGCCCATGGTTAGAGGATTAGCGAATTCTTTTTGGAAATCATGAAAATGACACTTTCACTTGGAACTTCTCTGCATGCTTTCATGGACTCTTTAGAGTCTTGTCATTTCCGAAGTTTCGAGGGTGAAAGGTTTTTACCCAATTTCCCAACAATTTGTTTTTGTATAATTTTTAACTATGAGTAGTTTAGATCATTACCTGCGGCTGCACCATGCATCATGATTTGCTTTATTTTTTCTTGACCCATGGTCCGGTTGGTGCCAGGTATCTGCAACGTTGCTTTTTGATGTTCTTTGTCCTTAATGGTTTTGCACTTGAATGAAACAAATAGGTCAGGGTATGCAACCAAATGACATTTTATCATAGCCTCTTGGTAGTTGTTTCCATTGTAATCTGTGCGCCCTTGTAAAGGAGATGGTAGTATTATTTTCTTTTCAACCTGTCCAGGTGTTCTGTCGCTCATTTGAAGAGGATGTTGATCTGCGTTCCGATTCTTCCTATATTGCTCAATAATAGATGTGTCAATGCTCCCTCAATTTTTTTAAGAAAAGATGTTTTGGGATTTTTTGAGATTAGTGGTAAATGTTAAAGACGCATATTATGTATAAGATCAAAATCCTAAAATATCATTTTTGAGGATAATTTTTGAATCATAGAACATTGTTATTTTTGACAAATCGAGTATATGTGTTTTCTGAAACAGATCACGCCTCCTAGAGTGTTTTAGCTGTATTCATATCGAATATATAGTAGTGCAGATGAATAAGTTTATAATTTAATATTTTAGTTTTTTCATGTTAATCTAAGCTGGTTGGATCGTATATACATATAATCAATGCACTTTTTTTTATAGCATATAGAAAAGGGGAGGGTCATTGGTAGGTTACCTAGTTGTCCTCTGCAACATCATTGTTGCTCTGTAGGTAGGCGATATTTAGATGATGATGCTGTCCTGCTTTTCGGAGAGGTTGATCTTCCGTTGTGTTGCCGTCAAATGCCGTCCGCAGCGAGCAGGCTTTTAGATGGCTTCTATTTATGTGTCGTAGATGAGATTGGTTGTGTTCTCTTTAATAGGCTTGTGATAGCGGAAGAGATTTAGATTTAGATAGACATATTTTTTTGGTTTAGAGATAGAAATTTATTTTTAAATGGCATGTGATAGCTGATTATTATTTGATTTCTTGATTAAATTATGTTTTTTTGTTTTTCTATCATCTCGATATATGACTTTATGGATTTCAAAATTTTTTGCCGGTGTTAATATAAGGTTGGTTGTATTTTCATTTTTTATTTACCTTTTGGAGTTAAAAGGCCTACTTTTCCATTATTTGTTGTTAATGTCCTTTTTTTACCTTGTCATTATAGGATTAAAAAAGGCCTTTCGTAGAGGCAGGGGTGTACCACAGGTGTCGGCTTGCACACACCAAAAGCCTCCACGACACACCCACGCGTACGCGCCACCACCAGCATGTTTAATTTTTTTTCTTCCCCATGTCTCTTCTTCTATCCTGAAGCAGTAAATAAATGCAGCAGTCTCTTTGTACTGGTCCTCCCAACAATGGTGTCGTCCCTGCCTTTTCCCAAGTGGTGCCGGAACTCAGCCTTCAGCTGCCGGCATACCTCCATGGCCAGCGTGGTCTTGCCGAGCCCACCGAACCCCACGACGGAGAACACGGTCTTGAGGTCGTCCTTCTCGCCGGCCCGAGCCTTGAGTCGCGCGGCCATTGCCTCGGCCTGGTCCGCGATGCCGACGATTCATTGGCGGTCGTCGTCGTTGGCCGGTTCAGGTGCGAACGCGGGTGCCGGCATTGGGGTTCCCAAGCAGTGTCATGCCCATCTCGTTCCTGTTGCTGTGGCATGTCTTCTCCTCTTCCTTCCCTTCCAACAGCAGCACCAAGGAGCCACTTCTCCTCTCGAGGTGCTGGAGAAATTTTCTCCTTTAGCAGCACTACAGTGACACCCTTGCTTCCCCGTTCCTACTGCAGATTGACGTCGCTGCTCTTGGGGCTTCCTGTTGGGCGTCCTAGGCTTGGCGCCGTCTGCTACAGCGACTGTGCGTCGTTGACTTCTGATCGGTTTTGGATTCGTCAGCAAGGATTCACTTTACCGGTACCTTTTCTCTTTTGTTTTTTCTTTATTATGCGTTTAAACTGTGTTTTTTTAATTTGTGCCTAATTATTAGCCATGCATCTAGCATTACGCCTTAACTTTCTATTTCATTTGATTTGGGTTGTTTCGGCCAATTTAGAGTGTGGTTTTCTGCCCCTTTTCCCATCAGTGTATTACACTGTTACAAACTCTCCTATGGTATAATTTATTCATACCTCCATTAATATTTCGCAAATAGTACTGTACACTGATTTATCCTATAATATTTGTACTTCGAAGGTGGGCGTGTTGTTGAAATTGAACTGAAACTTCTTCTGGTGGTCATCTTCTATCATTTGTATCACTGCAAAATAGATTTAATTATTATTATGGGGTTATTTAATTTGTTTGATGAAAAACATGATACACAAGTAGTGGTACCTGCTACTTTGAGGGGCAGAACTTTGTTACATTGTTAAGCAGAGATACATAGTGTTCTACAGAATTTCCTTGTACACTATATTTTTTGCCATATTATCTTCTGGACATTCTTCATCTGATATCAGAATCTTAAGCCCTTCTCTGCTTGTAACACGCGACACTGCAACATAGAACTGCCCATGTGTGAAGACTTGTTTTGGTAAATAGAGTCCAACATTCTTTAGTGATTGTCCCTGGCTTTTGTTTATTGTCATTGCAAAGCACACAGATATTGGATATTGCCTTCTTTTCAACACAAATGGCCATTTTGATTCGGTTGGTGACATGATAATTCGTGGGATGTATACCTTATTTCCAATGTTTGTCCCAGTTATTATTTGTGCCTCGATGAACCACTTACCAAGTTGTGTTATGGTCAACCTCGTGCCATTGCATAGGCCTGCACTTTGATTGATGTTCCTTAGCAGCATTACTGGTAGCCCAAGTTTCAATTTTAATTCATGATTCGGTGTTCCAGGGAATTTTAAGCTGTTGAGAAACTATGTGGGATACAACTGATCTTCACTTTCTTTTGTTGAGATGGCTTTGCATACTGTATCCGAGCTTAGATATGTTGTTTCTTCACCGGGTATTTTGCTCATTATGTAAGAGTTTATGTTGTCCACCATCTCATTTCTTGGGCATAGTATTGCTCTTTCTTCTAGGTATGTTCTATTTCTATAGTTTCTTGTCAGATCAGGGTATGTGTTGTTTACAATTGTCTCCATTTCATCCTCTCCTTTCTGTAAAATCAAGTCTTTAGGTATTGTTATCCAAGCCTCATCATCTTTATCTCCTGCTAAGCCATCTCCAATGCTTAATATCCAATCTGCAAATTCTTGTGTCTTCTTCTTTTCTTCTTTTGAATTTGTAACTGTAGTTAGGCGCATATTTTGTGTGAGCTTAATTTCTTCAAAGTGCTTCCATAAGTATGACCGCTTTAAGGATGCATCAATAATATGAGTTCATTTTCCTTTTGGTATGACAGGCAAAGTTTGTCTAAAATCACCTCCCATTACTATTGTCATCCCTCCAAATGGCTTGTCTTTGCTATTCTCATCCGTAAATCTTAGGATATCTCTCAAACTTTTGTCTAGTGCCTCAAAGCAGTGTTTGTTTGTCATTGGGGCCTCATCCCACAATATCAATGATGTCTTGTGTAAAAGTTGGGCAAGTAATGATCCCTGCTTGATATCACACGTAGACTCATTATTTATGTTGAGTGGGATGTGAAACCGCGAATGTGCTGTTCTTCCTCCTGGTAAAAGAAGTGCTGCTATACCACTTGAGGCCACGGCTAAAACTATTTTTCCTTCAGATCTCAGTGATGTTGTTATAGCCTTCCAAAGAAATGTCTTTCCTGTTCCACCATATCCATTGACAAATATAAGTTTGCCAAGTTTATTGTTAACTGATTGTATTATTGCATCAAAAGCCTTCTTTTGATAAAGATTCAATTTCTGTATGAGCTCCGGACACTCTTTTTGTAGAGATTTTCTATCATAGTTTAGCTCCTCATTTAGCAATCTATTTCTCAGTCCCTGCATGACATTATTATCTGGTAGTGGCATTCCATCAAAGTCTTTTAGAGATTTTCCACCTTTTCTTAGCAAATCCTCTATCTCTATTAGTGTCAGGTTCTTCTTTTGTTCTGGCTGTAGATGTAATCTTTCAAAGTTCATGATCCTCCTTTGTTGCCTTTCAATGTCCTCAGAGAGTACATCCCAGTTTGAGTCCCATAGTTTCAGTGGGTCTGTGACCTCACAGAATAGCAATATTGTGCAGAAAAGTTGTCGCAGCTGTGATGCAGAAGCCCAATATGAAGCCTCTTTGATGCAGTCGTCCCACTCATTGTCATCATCTAACAAACCAAGGGCATAACATGTTGATTTGTAGGTTCTGTAGATAACACCATCCACTTTTCTGATGTCTTCGAATGACTTGCATCCTTTTACAATGTTCAACAGTATTCTCAAGTAGTACCTATCACCACTTGCAGGATGGGCATAATAGATCCTGCCTATCGATTTTTTTCCACCACGTCTTGGTGTCCATTCCTCTTCTTTTGGGTGCCATGTCCACTTAGTTGGAAATTCTGCATATGTTAGGTCACGAGCATCTTCATGCAACCGATTAGCCGTCATCCATTCAGTAAAAAATTGTTTTTTCAATGTCAGGACGATATACAATCTCTTCAATATTCGTGGAATCAGGAAACACGACTACTTGTTCGTTTTCAAGATGAAATTGTAACCTTTGGACAGATGGCTCTCTATGCTGCAGTTCGAATCCAAATATTCGCCATGATGCTTCTCCTGCTGATAAGTATCGTGCTTCAAGGTACATTTTTATCTCATCATTTTTATCTATAGCAGTCACTTTTGCAATTGCCATGTCATCCCCTTTGTGGATGTATTTGAATAAGTATTTAATAGATCTAGATTTATTGCACCATTCTATGTTTATGTGTGCTTGGTACTTGACTATCAGATTCCTATTGTATGGAACAACATACCTGTTGTCCAGATGCACTCTATCTTTTTCTATGATTTTCCCATCATCTCTTCTTCTGTATATTGGATATCCTTCTTCATCAACTGTTGTTTCCTGAGAGAACATCTTAGGAAAATGTTTTGAGCATTTGCCATTGATCATGCATGGCGAATTATGTTTTGCTTCTCCACACGGTCCATGCATCATGAAATTTTCAACAGCCATGTATCCTTCTGGGTCTTCATCTTTGTCTGGGATCTCTGCCGATATGATGCTGTCAATATTTGAAGGGCTGTGGTCCCTGTCATCTGGGTCTAGGAAGATCAGGATGTGTGCATGAGGAAGCCCTCTCTTCTGAAATTCTATTGTATATACAACTGTAAAAAATAATTAAATTATTAAGCTTGGAATAATATTTTGTTGAGATGATGAAGATGATATCATTTATATATGTACCTGCTACTGTGCGTTCAAAACACATGTTTTTCTTTATGTCCTCTTTTATTAGTTCATGCAGCTTTATATGAAATACTCTATTGCAAATATCAGGGCGGTCTTCAGGCTTTTGACCGGGTATGTGATCTAACATGTACTGTATTTCAGGCCATTTTGGATTACATGTGAATGTAAGGAACAAATCCGGATATCCAGCCCAGCGACATATTGCCATAGCATCCTGGTAGTATTGCTGCTTATTTCTTGGACTTCCTGTATATGACGATGGTAGTATTATTCTTTTTCCTATCTGATCAGTTCTTGTGTCACCATTGTCAATTGCATCTTGCAGACCGCTGTACAATTCTGTCCTTAGCGTGCCTTGATGTGTTCTGTACCAATTGAGTCTCCACTGTTCAATGGAAGCTGATGCGTCTACTAAGAATTGGAGGAATAATTTACCACTCATGAGCAACACAGTTGATTGATTCAAGCGGTGTTGGATGCGATATGCATAATATTCCATCATGGTGACACACTTCCTCTCATTTCCATGGCCCTCTATTTTTTCATATGGTATTCCAGATCTGAACCCATCCTCCCCATATGGGAAGAGCAATGGGTATTGCATAGACATGAAGCTCGGATGCAGTTCCGAAATTCTCTGGAGGTGTTTATCTTTGTCTTTGACAACGATATCCCGTTCTGAAGGTTCGTCACTTTGTTCTCCCAAAATGAGTGCTGCAATTTCTGAGGCGGTTGGCATGTTATATTGTCTTCCATCTCTTGTTCTTTGACCCAGTAGTCGTATTTGAACTTTTTGGTAATCTGAATCTTTGAATCTGTCCCTTGCCATTCGAAATGTTTTGACTTTTGACCAAACTGTTGTTCTCATCAAGCATCGCCAACAACTCAGATACAATGTTTTCATCTAATTGTTGGTTATTTCCCTTTGAGGTAGATGCACGTATTCTATTTTGTACCTCATTTTCAGTATCATGGATGTACAACTGAGCAAATTTTGGTTCACTACCTTCTCTGGGAAGTAATGTACCAATTTGATGATAATTTTGGCCATTCAATCGAAAGACATACGGTCCCCCGCCTTGTCTATTTATCTCATGGTCGATGTGGCCAGCCATTGAAGTGAACGCAAACATTGAATTGTAGTATCTGATGTTTTGTCTATAGTTTGATGATTGGCCCCTTTCATCATAACGAAGCAGTTGCTCTAGATATCCTGGAGGCTTCTTCAGTGATGGCAATTTAACCTTTCCTTGTTTACAACAGAGTCCAAATGTTGGCCTTGATTTCTTCCTATCATGCTTGTTTCTTTCTTGATGCCACATTATATCATCACAATCTGGGCATATGCAGGTTGGTCTTCCAAAATTTGAAGCTTCAGTTGGAGGTTTTGGAGCTTTACCTCTTTTTTGGGCCCTTAACTTTCTTATTTTTTGTGTACATGATTTTCTTATTTGTCTTTTAGCATAATCGAGATTTTCTGATTGGTTCATCAATTCTTCGTGTCGAGGCTGTGTATTAGATCCGATATCTTCATTTTGTTCATTGCTCCCTGAGAACCTCCCATATCTACCACTGCAAAAAAAGAGAAAATAATGTTTTCAGTTAGTGTTTAATTAATAGTTGAATTTATTGAGCAAATATGTTGTGTTATTGTTTCATCGACTACCTTTGTCTCCCTTCATCTTCTGTTAGTTGATGCAGCTCCGTATTCTGATCATTATTTTTTTGCTGGGAAAGGTGTATTGTTAAACTATTTCGCATAGGTTATTTTGTTTGGTGGAAATTAAATAGACGTAGCAGGATTATACTCGTTTTGTTCTTGGATTTTGCTCGTCGTCCTCTTTTCCATTCTGAGTCTTGGATGCTTCCTTTGTCACTTCACTCCTTGAATTATAAGAATATCATCGTTATAAAGTTAGTTGTTAGCTAATCATTATCGCACCGTGATCAAGGATGTCATGGTGTTGTCAAATGAGTACCTATGCAGTTTCTCTATTTTTACATGATGCAGCTCTATATTCTTATCACTGGGGATACTCTGAAGAAAGGCACATTGTTAAGTTATTTTGCTAAGCATCATGTTAATTGAGAAAGATAATTAAAGTGTTGCACAATTACCTTTTTCCTTGCCCTATCAGATATTGCATTGTTGGTTGTTGATATTTGAGTAAATAACCTACAATATTTTGTGCATATAGGTAAAGTATGACTGCATTATAGTAGTGAAATATACAAAGCATGTTCTTACCTTTCATTGTTATGCTCTAGATCATTTTGTTCGATATGAACATTATTGGAATTTTTCTTTGGATACTTGGTTCTTCTCCTTTGATCCATAATGAGTTTCCTTTTCATTCGAGGATTTTCAGGTCCATGCTCTTTTATATCATCTTTGTAATTTCTGAAATGTATTTTGATTGACCAATTTGTCAGAAAAATGATGTAGATGATTCATCTGTTTAGAACAACATACCTGGCAATATCTTCACTATTTTTCCCAGGAAAAGCAAGTAATAATGTTGTAAATTTTCAATTGTTAGGCTGCTCATCGAGTCATTTTAAAAGATGGTGTAGGTATTGTATGGAAATTACTACCTTGGTTTTTTTTGTTGCAGTATTTTCCTCCTGTTTGATCTTTTTTCTCTAGCAATTTCTGTTTGTTCCATCTTTGCCTGAGAAATAAAATTTATTGTGTCAATAATTTTATCGAAACATATGGGGAAAAAGATATTGGATCTTAGTGCTTTACCTTCCCTAATCAGCCTTTTTCATAAATTCTTTTTTTGTTCTAAACTTGAGACGATGAAATAGATTCAAAAAAGCTTGAAGCTATATTAGTTTCCAATAAACTAATGTGATATTTTTTTGCTTGTGTTAGAGATTAGAACATATTTACCTGTGTTGATTGGGTTGGCCTTGAGCAGTTTGAAGTGGCTAACTCCCAAGTAAATTTTTTCTCGCCGGCAGACTCGATACGTCGTGAAAAGGATTGTTGTAAAGCTCCTGCCAATGGAGTTGTGATTCGTGAGGACGGGAGGTGTTGTGCATGCACATGATTTAGTTGTGATGGGTCGTATAAAAAGTGGAGTTGTTTATTTAGTTTGTAGATAGAATATCTGAATATGTTGGGACATGTGCTAACAACTTGGATTTGGTTCTGATCCCTTTGAAATATGTAGCTGTTAGGATATTTTCGTATCTTAACTGTAACAATTGTATTTTAATCATCATCTGAATTATCTAATGTGTGTACATGCCATTTTTTAGATTGATTTAAGGGCACGTCCTGCCCTGTGGTTGTGTCATACAGGTGTACGTACTAACTCAGATTTTTTTTTGAGTGTTGATGTAGCATGGTGATTAAGTCCTTTATCTCACTTTCTTTTTAATAATTGGTCCTCTTTCTCTACTATTCCTCATGCCAGCAACTAATGAATGACATCTCCATCTTGTGTGCATGCACGTAGCCTCTAACCAATTCATATGAAAGAAAGTTGCAGCATCAACTTTTCAAAGTTATTTACTCTTTGTTCTGCAAGCATCTGCAGAACCACCAGTCCCACTATTTTACATCGCAGTCCCTCAATCCAATCTGCAACACTGCTGCCAGCCAGTCTATGAAATCCAACTTTGAATCCTCGCTTGAACAGTTCACCTCTCTTTATTTTCAACTCAATTACCTTATAGTGGGCATGTTGTGGTAGTTAAATGATCACAATGCATATGGACGTGTGGTGAACACAAACTGGATTATTTTCTTTTTAAAATTACCAATTCAGAATAATATATCTATTTTCTATTACAAAACTCTCATATGATGAAATAGTACCTTTAATAAACTACAAAAATATTGTTAACTAATTATATCTATTCTATTTTCTACTTCTTCCAGAGTTCTTGGGTGCTTCAATAGCTTCCGAAATTTCACCTGGACATCTTTGATCGACCATCTGTTTGGAAATAGATATAAGTAATATTATGAGGTTAGTTAACTTCTTTAAATTTAAAATGTAACTTGTAATTGTATTTTACAAAAATAAGACTATACCTATCATCTGTATTTTGCAGGTATTCTCCTAATCCTTGTTGGCCTGTATAGAGTTGATTGTTGATTGTTCTTGTCTTCCCTACTTCTTTTACACCAGTTTCATGTTTGCTCTGCAAAATTTCAAATTATCATTATTAATGCTAAAAAATAGTAAAGGACAGACAACAGATGTGAATTGAACTACCTCTTCATCTGATATTGTCATCTTCATCTCATTCTAGGTACTTTGTGCCTCACTGTCTCCATCAAACCCATTTGGTTCCTTCTCCTACAAAAATTTATAAAATTGGATTATATATCAGCTAATACATAGGAAGTATGATATGATTTCTCCTTAGTTCATTTGTGCATTTGAATACCTTCTCATGGTTATCTTCCTCATTTTCTTCATCGAAATCTTCTATTTTGCATATTCTCTTCCTTGCATTCGGCCTCTTGGCTTCCATGCATTCTTCATCAGACTCTAGTATTGTAATTACATTTCTTGTTTTGTATTTTTTATTTTGGTGGGTCTTCTTGTACTCACGGGCAGTGAAGTTATCTTTGTTGTCATCCTTTAGCTCCAAGTCATTGGTGTGTCCTTTCTACCAAAATTAAAACATTATTAAGTATTGAAAACCTAATTCAGAAAATAGGAAAGATGAATCCCTGTTAGTTACAATACCTGTGTAGCTTGAATTTTTTTCTTTATAACTTTTCTGCCTTTCTTTCCTTTTCGGTGATTCTCCTTTGGATTTGTTTTTATGACTTCGCTTGAACCTAGCAGATCACTAATAACCATCTTTGAGTTATTGTCATCTTCTTCCAGCAGATCACCGATAACCATCTTTGAGTTATTGTCATCTTCTTCCTGAGATAGTAAAAAAAAACCTTTTTAAGTGCTACGGAAATATTTACCAAAATATAAAATACATTTATGTTTGTTGAAATACCATTGTACTCGAAGTATTTGTCTGCACCACAACTTTTTTACTTTTCCTTTTTTGCCGATCATCTTTCTTCAGATGTTTCTTTGACCTTTTGGATGAACTAATATTTTCGTTTCCTGTGGCATCTGAATTGCTGATATATTCATACTAAAAAGAACTTGTCAAGTGTTAAACAAATATTTTTAAAAATCATAATACACTACTTTTATTAGGGAGTACCTTATTTTCTGTGTTTTTTTCAGAAATTTCTCTATGCTTGCATTTTTTCTTGTTGCTGGGCGTAGACCTTTTTTTTATGGTCACTTCTTATGGCACCTCTTTTTTTCTACAAAAATTGTGAATTGTCATATAGAAGAGTACAATAATAGTCTAAGAATTCAACATATATCCTGGTTCAATAATTTGATTGTAGTAGCACTTTCTACTGCATTCAGATCGGATTAGATATTGCACTATTCTTTTAATGTTTAGTAGACCTGCAATTTTTCATAATTAATATTTATTGCAATATTGTAAATAGAGAAAGAACACTGAGATGGAAGCGAGTTTACTTTTTTAGCCAATCTTTCTCCACTCCTTATGGCTTCTTCTACGAATCTTACTTTCTCGGTTAAAGAGTTATCAGTGTCTACCTCTTCATTGAAGATAACTTAGAGCAACTCCAACAGTTTGCCAAAACAACTTCTAACTGTTGGAGATGCTCTAAGTTATTATTTATAGCCTTTGTCTAAGTTATCTTCCACTTCCTACAAATAATAAAAAGAAAATAAAGTTAGGTACAATGCTTAATAGAAAAAAGTAAAAAAAATAAAAAAGTGTTACCTTTTTTACACTTTCCATGCCAATTCTTGAATTGCTCTTTTCTTTTGGAAAAAATATCTTTGAAACTATGTAATCAGGTCTAAAACTTGTTAAGTTGTACTCGGTCAATCTGAACTGAAAAATCAATGTTTGCCCACATATTTTTTGAATTGATTTTGGTATTTCCTTACTATCATGATCAACTGAAGTGATCATCGAATCTGCTGATTCATTAATTACTATTTGGGCTTCCTTATCAAAAAGTACACAAGTTGTACCTGCAGTCGGATCACTTATTTGAAGCTTAATTTTGAATCTGCGAACATTATTCAATTATTAGAAATAGAAGTATTATAATAAGATTGTAAACTACTACTAATTTACCGTGCTTTAGGTTCGGCTCTCTTGTCACATTTACTGCAATAGTAGTGATCAAACTTCTTTTCAAGTTGCTTCTTACAATCGCCTCTACTACATGAGATGTAGTACCAACCATATGTTGCATTAATTTCATTTATTGTTGCTTCAATGGTAAATACTTTATCCTGAAAGTAGGAACAACAGCTCATTATGTATGCAAGTCTTTAAATAGCATAGTGTATAATGAACAAACTTATCCATGATTTAATGTTTCAAATAATATCAAATTTAATTCTTCTAAAGTTCTTCTATTGTACCATTTGGTCTTCCAATGTCCCTTTTAGATGGTCTTCGATATGAATCTCTTTGACAATATTATCCATTGAACTAACATTTTAAAAACCAACAAAATAATGTATAGGTCAGAGTCCATGCTACATAGATTAAGATGGAAAAACAATAACTAATATTTCTTACCTGTCATGTGCGTTCTTAGTTTCAGGAATAGGTAAATCTACATAAACTTTTGTTGCATTTGTTGACGATAGAGAATACCCTGAGAAAATATCAATGATTTATTCTTCTAGAAGTTAGCTTGTTGAATGACTAATATTGAATAGGTCGTATGGAGTGTAGACTTACTGCCAAATTTCCTCACAGTTGTAGATGTTATTACGATGACATGTGATATCATCAACTTCCTTAACTTTGTCTCCCCAAAACCTAACTTTAACTTCATGGTCACTGCAAATTAAAAAGTAAAAATTAATATTTTAAATATTTCACTAAAAATAACTATTTGGAGGACACTATAGAAGATATTTTTTTAATTCAACAGAAATTTTGTAGCATGCATGTAAATGTTAAAAGTTTGTTGTTTTTACAAAAGAAAAGGTAATTACTCGATCAGGAGTACAATATCACGGATTTGGGTAAATCCAAAGTTTGTCCTTGTTTTTTCTATAGGTCCAATGTGTGCTGCGACACCTATAACATCTATGAAACATGAAGATGAATTATTATTAGATGACCATCGAATGCGTGGAAGTGTACAAAATTGTAAAGATAATAATGTTTTACCTGATAGGTACATGTCCACATTTATTCTTGCTGAAAGCATATCCACGCTCATGAATTTGAAACTATACTTTGGAATGTCTTCGGTATCTTTGACTTTTCTTAGAGTAGTTGTGGGTAAGAAGTTGACTATCATATCATTTTCAACTGGTCGATACTTTTGTGCTGCTGGTGTGATTCTGACATTGGTAATTATGTACACATTGCCTTCTTCAATCAATGGTTTGAACTTTTCCATATAGGCCTTATTGATAACACCGTGCATCATGATTCCCTATTTTCACATCATCATTAATAATTTGTAGATAAAACATTATACCAAATGCAATCAAAGTGAGCATATGTCATACCTCTTCATCAATAAGGATCATGTCAAGACTTAATTGTTCGCCACTACTGAGTAATGTTGCATTCCACAATCTGGTTACCCTTGCTTTGATGTTCCACAATTCCTTTCCCCGGTCTAATTTCACTCAAGTTTTTGTTCACCATTGTAACTTGTTAAACTGCATAAGCAGAGGATGGTGATGGATCTAATTGAGCAATTTTTTCATACAAAAGACATGATCTACAAATACAGAATTTAATTGTATAAAAGTTATAGTACACAAACAACAATCAATTCAAATATATTTCGCCATGAAGATAACAGTTTGAGAACAATGGTGAGAAGGTAGTCATCCTATATCACTCACGCAGCCAAAGTGCATAATAAGCAAATGATTTATAAGTAATAAAATATGTCATTAAAAATAAATCTAATTGTAGAACGGGAAAGAAATAATAATTGAACATTCAATACGAATAACAGTGTCTATAAGAATGCCCCAAGCCAAGTAGATCGTACCTTGTTGAAAGTAGCCAAGGTCCCATGTGAAAGTAGCAGAGGCCCTATGCGATGCTGAGCAGTACGCTATAGATGCAGGGCAGCTATATATTTTTGTTTATAGATGCATGTGCGGCAATCCCTTGGAGAATTTATACAGCATGTGCGGCTAGCTCTTGGGGATAATTTATTTTTGATTTAAATAGGAGAGAGAGGTGCAAGGGAAGAGATATATTTGAGTACGCATGCATGTGCGGCTTGCTCTTGTGGAGTTAAATAGGAGAGAGATATCCAAGGAAAGAGATATTTGAGTACGCATGCATATATTAAGTAAATTATATATACATTTATTTATTTATACATGTTTAGGGGTTACTTTGGTCTATTTTCATAATGGCAAGGTGGGTAATTTATTAGAAAGATAACAGATCCAATGACTATTATGATTAGAGATGTTGAACTGATGGCGGATGTTTCCGATTTTGTGAGAATTTATAGGATTTCTCTATTTTTTAGACTGTCCACCTAGGATCCTAGGTGGCATCATATGGAGGCCTCAAAAGGAGCCTCCAATTAGTCATAATGGCAAGGTGGGTAATTTATTAGAAAGATAAGATCCAATGTCTATTATGATTAGAGATGTTGAACCCGATGGCCGATGTTTTCGATTTTGTGAGAATTTATAGGATTTCTCTATTTTTTAGACTCACCTAGGATCCTAGGTGGCATCATATGGAGGCCTCAAAAGGAGCCTCCAATTAGTAATAGTAAGATTCATGAACACCATGTAATTAAAAAGTTGAAAGAAGACAAATTTGCTTGACATATATGAGTATTTTTGTCCTTTTGCCTACAAGGAAATGCTCATGGACAAGGATGAACAAAGTGAAATTTGTTGCTATTGTATTATATCAATGCTCATGGACAAGTATGAACTAGGTGAAATTGTTGTCATTATATTATATCAATTGAGTCCAATCTTGATACTTATTCCATATTTGTGCTTATTTCATAATATAGTTGTATTATAATCTCCCTTCATCTTAAAACATAGCTCTGTTTAGATTTTTTCAATGTCAAACTGTAACATCCCGGAATTTTGAATGTTTTCCCATGTGTGAATTTTCACAAAAATTTAAAACTTTTTGTTTGAACTTGTGTGCTACCCAATTTTAAACCAATGTGCTAGCCTCTCATCCCAAATTCCATATAAATTAAAATTATATAAAATTACTTTCAAAGTTATGGTATAAAAATTTGAGTTGGTTCTTTTTGGATTTTAATTTGGAGTTTAAACATGTGTGAGAGTTTGAATTTGAACTTTATTCAAATTCAAACTATTTATAAATGTTAACCCTGTTTGACTAACTCTAACTTTGCACCCGAGCTAACACTAGCCAATTAGCTCGGCTTGAGCTGCTAACATCTTTCTCAGCTCGATCTGCTAATCTCTAAGCTCGCAACCTTTTTGGATTCTTAGAAGTGCTCGGAATTTAATAAGTGAATTATATAATATTTTCCGACTTTTCGAATTAATCTATGATAATTGGTTCGATCTCGGAAAATAGGCTAATTCATTTGAATCAAATTCCTCGGAGCTCATTTTGAATTGTGACAATGTTTTCCGGCTTCTCGAATTAATAGTTCGCTACTTAATTCGTTCCCGGAAAAATCAGTCTAATTCATTTGTTCTGATTCTACAAAATAAATTGTACCAATTTATTTTGCGGAATTAATTTGTCTAGGTCCAAATATCCGACCCATCTAAATCCATTTATCTAACCCTAACTCCTTCCCTTAAATACCCCTCACTTCTCTTCCTTTTCCTTTCTCCTCTCCCAAGCAGCCGCCGACCTCTTTTCTTCTCCTTTTTCTGCACCGCTGCACACCCTGCCGCTCCCTTCTCTGTTTCCAAGCCACGCACTAGCATCTTCTCTCCCACAAACCCTCCACCAATCAGCAACCGCAAGCCTCCATGCTTGATTTCTTTTTCCTGATCTCCTGCGACTTGCAAGATCTAGTAGCTGGAGCTCGTTTCCAAGGAAATCAAGCACTAAAATCCACCTCCCCACAGATCCTCAGCACTCCTCTTCTTTTTCTCTGATTTCTTTCCTTCACCGCGCTAGCATCGAGCAAAAGCCTGCTGCCGTGAAGAGCCCTGGTGTGCAGCCGCTCGAACTGCAACACCGAACCAATGGGAAGTGGAGCACCATGACGTTGAAGATCCCGGCATCGCACTGCATCGCACCGCTGCTCGCCAAGCTGCACCCTCGCCGCCGGGCACGACGACACCCCCATGCCGTACGAGAGCTGCAGCTCTTCGTCGGTGGCGACAACATCGACCACGCTTTTCCACGCCATCGAGCTGCTGCTACCTCCCCGTCAAGCCACAGCTGCCGAATACGTTGCTGGTGAAGCCCGAACCACAAGCGTAGCCTCCCTCCATCTCGCTCACCAACTGTTCGACGAAATGCCAAAGTCACGGCCTACTGCCTGTTGCCGCCGTCTACACCAAGCTGAAGCCACCGTCATGGACAACAACGACCGCTGCACGCTGGGGAACGTCTTCGCTGTCGCCGCCCAGGAGTGTCACGCCGTCGCCCACGAACGTGGAGCCATGGACCTCTGGGGCAGCCGTGGACCAGAGGAGATCGGGGAACGCCGAGCAGGAGGCCGGCCACGTCGTCTACCCCAACGCCGAGCTGAAGACGCCGTCGTCGTCGAGCCGGCCACGTCTTCATCCTCGCCGCTCCGGAACCACCGCTGACCAGCCTGCACCGCACCGAACCGTCACGGCCTCGACCTCTCCCTGCATCGTCGAGACCGCCGACGAGCCCGCTGGTGAGCAGCACGTTCCCTAGCCGACTCCTTTTTGCCCCTGCCTTGCTTATCCATGTCGCCGGCCTTCTTGCCCTTCGCGTTCGCCGTCGCCGGTGTTCGGCCTTCGTGCCGCATAGTCGTGCACAAGACGCGCTGCCCTGTTGATCTGCTTGCCGCGCACCTGCTTGCGTCGCCGTCGTCGCTTCTGACCGGCCTTCGTGCCACGCGAGACCCTGCAGGAGCCAAGCACGTTGTTGCCGCAGAGCCTCGCCACCGCGAACCCCGCCGCGCGCGCTGCCGCCCTGCCGTGCTGCACGACGTCGCCTTGAGTGCTGGCCTTCGAGCCATGCTCTTCTCTTGCAGGTGCCGCTACCACTGCCGTAGCCTAACCTTGCCGCCGGCGAGCCTATACCGCTCCGCCACACCTTTGAGGCTTTTTGTCGAACACCTTGTGCGCCCTCTTTTTCTTGAGCCCTGAGCGGAGCCACACGCTGGACCACATGAGCACAGCCACATGGAGCCGCAGAAGATCCCGGATCCAGAGTTGGACGAACCCTCAGAGGAGTTCAGGGTGCAAACCCAGACTTCCTCGCATGAACCTTGTTTGGGCTTCGGCCCACGGAAGGCCGCTGAGCCCAAGGATCAACCAGGCCGGACCGTAGTGAAGTTAAAGGAGGTTTTTCAAACCTTGGGAACCTTGGGCCAAACTGGGCCGGCCCAATAGGCCTCTTACACTTTCGGCCCACCTAAGGACCACTAAACCGCTGACGTCATGCTGACATCAGCATTATTTTAATAAAATTATTTTTGGTTTAAATAAAAGGATTTAATAAATGTTTTATAAATCTCTTTTCTTTAAAAATTCATAACTAATTATCCGGAGTTCAAAATTATGAAACCGATTGCGTTGGTTTCATAATTTGAGACGCCGGCTACCCTATCCTTATCCTCTTTTGCCCTTGAACCAAACCTGTTTTGCCCAGCGTACTTGAGTAGGATTCGTGGCTCACCGCCATCGCTATTGTGGGTCCGGGACGGAGCCCCGCTAGCCACCGACGTGTTGCGATACGCAATTACAACCCCGAGTCGTGTTCTCATAGCTTTCCTTGCTTGCACCGCTTCCACCGTCGCCCGCAACCCTCACATACCGCCCGCCTCTTGCCTGGCAGATAGCCGCAGTAGCACGCGACGCACCATAGTAACCCTCATATTGCTAGCACTTGTTCCATCGTGCTCTCGAGCACGCCCATCAGATCATCACCCTTTTTGGCCGCCGTAAGTCAACCCCTTTCCTCCTCTCGCTGCTTCGCACACCTTGTTACGATAATACCTTACCTAACTCGTTCCGCCTTACTCCTCTCTCTTCATCCTCGAGCTTCCACTTCCGTTGCACCCATCGGTTGCGCTAATACCTTCCAAACCTCTAGCCTTGATCGGCAAACCCAACCTTGAACTAACCTTCTCTCTAACTTGTTTTCTAGTATATAAAGCTAGTAGCTTAAAACTATTTTAATATAAAACTAATTACTTTGATTTCCTTAAATTAAACTAGTGCTGCTTGTAGCTAGATCGGATTTATTTGGTTCTTCTAAATTGATGTTATTTGGAGTTATTGCATAGATGATTGCCGTTGTTTATTTTTGCGTCGCATCTCGTGTAGGTTTGTGATCATGTTTGAAGACCCGAGCTGCGACGACGACCCGAGCTGTGACGATCGGGAAGACCGTTAACCCGAAGGAAGGGCCCAACCTCTACTACTCTACAACGACTCTAGCGGTGTCATGTCACTCCCGACCATATAGATCCCATGCATGCTATTTAGTTGCTAGTGCTTTATTTAATATATATTTTGGATGATTGAAATGCATAGACAATCTTTTAGCCATGCCTTGATTTTGATATATCCTGAGCCTTGAACTTCCTACCTTTGGGACTAGCTACAGACCCCTAGCTAGTCTCTGATACTTACTATCCATATATTTTACCTGATTTGTGATATGGATGGATCTCTGGTTTGGACCGAGATTGGAATATCTCGGTATTCTAGCGTGTGTTTTGGGTGCGTGTATCCTTGACGTGTTCTGGCGGGAGCGCCGCTTTGGTTACTTGTGAGCGCTTTGTCTAGGGAGATGCGACTGGCCTCCCGCCTGGCGGCGTGTCGGAGGTGGAGTGCTCGCCCTTGCAATTAAGGACCGATCGTGTGTGACCTTGACCTTTGGGCTATTTTCATACAAACCGTTCGCTCACGTATGGGCGGGTTCGGTCGAGAACTAGTTGGTGGTTGGCACTCGGCTTGTAGGCGGACCTGTGGTCGTGTGAGGGGGACGGGTTATACCCCGAGTAGACGCCGCCCGGCTCCTCCGGGATGGTTTCACAGCTGAGGCCCGCCTGCAAGTTTCGCGCCCCGGGCCTGTGACGAGTCAGCTCGAGAGGCGGGAGAGTGCCACCCATCGCTAGGTCTCCGTTAGGTAGGGATGTGGAAACCGATCCCGTTTACGCCCTCCATGGTCCCGGGTACAACCTCTGCAGAGTGTTAAACCTATAGCTATAGTCTCAGGTCCACCGGTATGGATGCTTGCGATCTCTCACTGGCTAGTATTTTCTTGTCTTGCTTCTCTCCCGAGTGTGTGTGAGCCCGTGCCGTTGGGATGGGGATAGGAGTTGGTGACCCCACATCGCAGATGAGAGTGGGATCTTGTGACTCGGTTGAGGTCCGTGTTTTGTGTACTTTCCTTGGTTGGGGTGTTGACCACGGAGGCGTTGGCCTCGGAGGTGTGGATCTCCTGAGATGGTGACCTCTCTCGCAATACCGCTTACCTTGATGTTGCTACCGCTTGCATAAACTTACTACGGATATAGGTTTATCCATGCATATTAGAATTCATCCACTTGCTTTGCTCTTTGTTGGGAAGTCGACATGACCTACCCGCTTATCGGGTAGATGGCAATGCTTTCAGACTTGGTGATCGACTACGACAACGACGAGGAAGGATGGGAAGACTAGAGTGGTCCTACACTCAAGTTTGCCTCGTGGAGTCGGACGTTTCGCTCGATAGATCCGCTGCGTAGATGATTTACCTTTCTTGTTTAGTCCAGTTGGACTTGTACCCGGCTTATGTCGAAATGTTGCACTCTGATGTATTAATAAGATTATGTAATTTCCCTTTTCACTGTGTTGTATGGATTTGTACCACTTGAGAGGGTTTGCGTGATAGCCACTTCACGGGACTATCACGGATGCAGAGGATCGGGTTTCCAATTTCGGAAATCTGGTTCGTTTCACAAACTTTGTCAACTTTGACCATGAACAATTAAATAATCATAAACTAGCAAGGTGGTCCGCGACGTAGCATCTAGATCTATACATTTGGTGTGTTTAGTTCCAAAAAGTTTTGACAAAAATTTTTAGGTGACCCTTTCAAATTCTATTAGGAGTAATAAATGTACTTTAATTATAAATGTAGTTCAATTATGGAAATATCTAAATTACTACCCTCAGGTATTACCAAAGTTTGGATAACCCCTTAAAGTATTTATTGGTTCATTTCACCCATAAACCATACCATTTGGTTCAATTTACGCCTTAACACAAATTGTCTTTTTTATTTCTCCATGCACAAGTGGACTTTTAAGTTCAAATTTTGCAAGGTGATAGAGACAACATAAGGCATGTTAAAAATATATCATGAATTTTTCATCATATTTTGATAGGTAGAATACTTAATAATAAAATTTATGGTTGAGATACAAAATTATATAAACACTAATGATGAAAAATTCATAAAACATTTGTCTAATATGGGAACGTATCAGGTGGAAACCAACCCTCGGTGCAAACTATGAAAACTTCACTCTGAGCCACACGATGTTGATCCAAAGGAGTGCTCATGGGAGGTGGGAGGGGTGATTTGCAAAAGTGTCTTTGCAAATCATCCCTCCCACCTCTCATGAGTTTTGCACATCACCCCTCCCACCTTCCATAAGTCTTCCCTTGGATCAACATCATGTGGCTCAGATTGAAGTTTCCATAGTTTGCACGGAAGGGTTGGTTTCCACCTGATATGTTCCCGTCTAATATAGATTATGATGTCCAGTACCATCTTGCAAAATCTCAAATTAAAATTCAACTTGTGTATGGAGAAACAAAAATGAGAAATTGCATGGTGGGGTAAGTTGAACCAAGTAGCTAACTTTAGGGGGTAAACTGAACCAAAACATAGTTTATGGGGTTATCTGAACTTTCGCTATATTTGAGGGTAGTAATTTCGACTTTTTCCAATTATAAAACTAATTATACATGTGGATGAGAAATCGTTTGTCGAATCTACTAAGCCTAATAGATCTATCATTATTAGAGATTGTTTACTTTAGCACAACATTTTCTAATAGTGGTATGATTAGGCTCATTAGATTTGTCTCGTGAATTTTTACCCAAGTAAGCAAGGGAAAAACCCCTACCTATTTTTTTATTTTAGCCCCGTCTAATTCGCCCTCATATGGAGTCGAACCCGAGCCTGCTAGGTGCTACTCAGGTGCTCTAACTGCTAGGCTTGAGACCCTTTCGCTTTGTAATTAATCTACACTTAATATTTCTAATTAGTATCCGTTCATTCGATATGACGGGCAAATAGAGACTCTTTCCCTTTGAAATTGAATTTCATTCTAATATTCATAATCTAGACACAAATTATTAGTGGATGTCATGTGCTCACCTTGTTAATTATTAGTTGCATATTATAAATATAGCAAGTGGATCTATAGAACCAATTTATATCTCTACCTCCATGAATTGAAGATAGGCTTATATCCAAACTTTGAAAAGTTGTGAAATACCGCATTCCAAAAAAACAGCGTACTCCATTAAGTATATTTCAAATCCTTTAAAATGAAGAGATCCAAATGGGACCTTAGGAACAATAATAATTTAAAATATTATATTCGTTTTTTGTTATTTATTATGATTTTTCATGAAATATCCTAAACCAAAGTATCATCTTTCTTAAGCATCACTTTCTCTTGCATGGAACATAAATTCGTAACAATAGGGAATGCCTTATGTAGAATCGTAATTTTCATGTTCGTCAAAAGTAATAACTTTTACCTCTTAAAGTGAATTTTGGTTAGAGAGTTAGAATTCCGGTGAGAGAGTTTAGTTAGAGTGTCCCTAGTTTGGACAATTAAGATAGATCCTAAAAATGGGATATTATGACTCCCACTAATTTCTCCATCCATTGTTTGTATCTTATACACTTTTTATTTTATGTTTAATATATATTCGTTTCTATTTCATATAAATTTAGTTATGATGAATTATAGTTTATTGATTATTCTATTTAGGTCTTTTTCAATACATGGTGAAATCTAACTCCATATGACTTGTTTAGCTTTTTACGAAATGTCCAAGCATTTATTTATATCTATTGGACATAGACCGTTATTTAGTTATTTTAGTTTTAAAGCCCTTGTGAATATCAAAATTGTAGTCTTACTTAATTCTCTTAACTGGTAGACTCATTGTGCATCTTTAATTTGACTTAACCTTATATTTTTTGAGTCATTTATTATTTCTACACTTCAATGAAAATTCTCTAATTATAAAACTATTTAGGAAATGATTGGGAATATGTCCTTGGGATGTAGCGCTGACTTGTGTCCTCTCTCTCTCTCTCTCTCTCTCTCTCTCCTTTTTCCTTTTTGTGTCCTTTCTTTTCATCTCCCCATCACACAACTGTGCCTTATGTGTTCGCTCTGCAGGCCCTGCAGGTGAAGTACCCCAAAGCACATGTAAACCATTCTATTAGGCGCTTTTCACCAGTTCACCTACTTCTTTTAATTTGGTTTCTCACATATGTTCTAATGATCTTTTCTTGGATTGACACCAAAGTAGAGATTGGGGTGTAGTAGATTTTCTTTACTTCCCTTCCTCTAGTCGCTTATACACTACACACTTAAGGTAATCGCTATAGGAGTTTTTTTCTTGCCCATTGGGATGCTTTCTATCTAGCTCCATTGAGGGTCGTGCTCTGGTGATATATTTTCACACTAATCCATTCACCCAAGAGCATTCCGGTCATCGATTTGCTTTCTAAAGACATGCATCATGGAAGGTGTGTCTACCTAGATCATGGACAATACACCAATGGGGTGTCTTTGGTTGCGCTCTCTTAGCTTCCTAGTTGTGATATTCATCGTTTGATCATATTGTGTCCCAACCTTCTTATCTTACTATTCCTGATTAGAATGTGTGGACGTAGAGATATGTATCATGACCACCAATGCAATGGGTCTTATGTTATTATTCCTCACAGTGTGAGGCTTCGTTCTACTCCCCACCTGGACGTCAGTGCCACCCGATAATCTTAATGTTTCTTATGCTCTGCCATTTCCTTGGTGCATTATAATATTTGATGGATGCATTTTTTTCATGTGTCATACTTTCCATCCATGTGAGGGTAACTTTTATTTAAATAAAAATTGCAATCCTTTAATATTATTATGTACAAAAATTAATTTATTCATTATGAGACTAATTTTATTTTAAATTAAAGTTGTACTTTTGTACTTTATTCGTATATGAAAATAACCCTAGTGATTATGATATGGGTCCATTGAGATAATCTATAGAAATATTTTTCTACTTTTTCCTGACTAAAATGGTCATTTGTAGGTCCTATATAAGGTGGATTTTCATTTAGCACTTAAGTATTAAAATAATATTAATATATAAGGCAATGTTGCTATATAAGGAAATGGTCAATTCATTTACACTTAAGTATTAAAATAATGTTAATATGTGTAATATTTTGTTTTGTTGTTGATAGGGACATCACCTACGACTAAAAGAATAGCATCGGGCTACATCCTGAAATAAATCCAGGAAAATGCCTATGCCGATTCAAGGACTCCACCCTAGTGGTCAGGTTGCACCACAAAGAATCTTACCAGTCGTGCTATGCTCAGTTCACAGCCTCAGCGTGGCTCAACTACCAAGGGGAATCTACCCATCAGGACTGGAGTCATTGACTCAACAATGATGCTCATTTTTTTAAATTGATACTAGAATTTAACCAGTATTATTCTTAGAATTTAACCACCATTATTCTTTCAATGATATATGATGTGCTCTTGATAGCGAGGTGTCAACGTGGATGTTATATGTTGCTTCAGCGACAAAATCTCTTCGTGTCGCTGAAGGCCGCGGGACAGGAGGGGTGCGGGTTTTTTTTCCTTTCTTTTTTTCTGTTTCTTTCTTTCTTTTCTTTTCTTTTTATTTCTTTTTTCCTTTTCTATTTTCTTGTTTCTTTTTTATTTCTTGTTTATTTTTCTTATTTCTTTCTTATTTCTTGTTTCTTTTTTATTTATATTTCATTTCTAATATTAATTTTTCTGTTTCATTTTTCTTTCTTTCTTTTTATTCTTCTTTCTCTTTATTCTATTTCTTTTATTTTTCTTATTTCTATTTTATTTTTATTTATTTATTTTTACTTTCTACTTTATTTTTTTGTTTCTATTTCCATTTTTTATATTCTTTCCTTTTTAATATTTTTCCCTCCATTAATATTTTTATTGTTCGAGATGAGATGTAAATTTGTTCTCGCTAGAATAATAAGTTGTTCTGGCTATAAGTATCTTGTTAGCTATAATAACAACTTGTTACACCCTTATTCGATTTGTTCGACACTACATTTATTTTTGTTTGAGATGACACACAAAATTATTCCTATAATAGGATTTTGTTCTAATAGTTGTTCTCATTTGTTCTGACATTTCTTTTGTTCGAGATAACATACAAACTTGTTCTGGCTATAATAATAAGTTGTTCTGGCTATAGTAATATCTTGTTTTGTCTATATAATAACATGTGTCTGACCCTTGTTCAGACACCACATTTGTTGTTCGGGATGACATATAAACTTGTTCTGACAGTTGTTCTCGTTTGTTTTGGCACTTCATTCGTTTTGTTCTAGCGACAACAGAATATATAACCGTAATTAAAAAATACAAATAAAAAAAAGTTTGTCTATAGTCAAGTGAGATCTTATTTTGAAGTTTTTATTGTCAGAAATCCAATGGTGCGATCGGAATTTAATTTTGATGTTTGGTTTGTGATTTATAGATTTTTTTTAGTTTCAATCAATGTTGCATGTGGCTGATGTCATTAATTTTGTTTTTTTTTGCATGCATGCACTCAAACCTCCAGGCCTTCAGCGACAAGATGCTATTTTGTCGCTGAGCGGCGTGTCAATGGTGACTTGATCTCGATGACCTATCAACCCAGTAACTCAGTCTCTAGAAATTGCTCATAGGGATATGGTTGTGTGCAATGCATTCTTAGGGTTGAGTATGTATCTGAGGGTCTACATTAACTTCATCCTTTCCGCTGGCATGCAAGTCATGCAGTGCTGCAGCTCGTTCTGTTGGAGTGTCTGACCAATTTTTTAGGCACATCGCATGATAACTAACTTGACCTTCGAATGGCACTGTAGAGCCCAAATAAAGGTCATTTTCTGATGGATTTAGTTATCTCCTTACCCAAATGGAGTTTTCGTCACTAGTATTACTTCATGTCTAAAATAAAAGAAAATATTGTTGGATTGTAGACCAACCGATCCCATTGCATATTGCATTATAGAGTTCGGACTTCGGCCACAGAATCAAACCGACATCTTTGTCCCTTTTTCCTTATATAAAATGGCGTATGCCTTTTTTCTTTTTCCTTAAATATTGTGCTAATTATATTAGTCATATTAGTCGTATTTATCTGGTATTCTTTGAATCATCTGAGACTGTTGGTTCTTCATAAAATCAGGTGATGCACATTATTCTCTTTTTTTGGATTAACGTAAGAATTTCTAAACCCTCTCGATGAAAGTGGCTTCTTTTAATTTTGTAACGCGTCGCTCTATAATTTTTGTCACTCCAAGTACACATATGGACGAATGACCTTGACGTTATTCTCACATTAATTAGCATGGTACCCAAAGGTAGAGAAGGAGCTAAGGACATATCAAATACTTGCAGTTGATTTGTGGTGGTAAAGCATATTGTACCTAAGCACAATATTAATTTTCTTATTTTTTTATAACAAATTTTAGTTATTTATTAATTGTATTTGGTATGGACTCTTTTATTTAGCTATTTCTCTTCTCATGCCGTACTAAGTTTTGCTTCTAATTTTCTTGTTTTTTAAAATTCTGAATTTGTATATATATTTATTAGTTATATTTAATATGGATTCTTTAGATCGATCTAGACCGTCAAATCTTCCTAAGATCTGACGGTCCATATTCTTCTCTTTTTTGGATTAACTTGGGAATTTTTTTACCCTCTCGTGAGCGTGGTGGCTTCTTTTAAGTAGTATTAAGATAATAGATGTTAATAACATAAAAAGATATTAGTAGATTCTGATGAAACCAACTATCAAAATATGTAATCTTCTCTATTTAAAGTAAATTACTTTAAGAGTTATTTTTGTCAAAGTTGAAAAGTTTGACTTTGAAAAATTCTAAACGAAGCTATATTCTAGAACGGAGGAGTATAATATTGATTGCCCGTAGCACACACGAGCACAATCCTGTCATCGAATCCGAGTGTTTTTTGGATTTTTAGTGTTAGTTTTCATCCACTTTTTGAATCAATGAAATGATGACACATCATCATTTATCTCTACAACAAAAAATAAGATGAAAAGGAGACAAAACGTCGTAGTACAAAGCGAAAACATGTTTGCAGTCTACCTCCTCCAACCACGAGTCTTCCCATCTCATCTGATTCCGCTTCCTGACGTCGTCTTCCTCGTTCCATCCTCGCAGCCTTCGTCTCTCCCTCCCGCGCCCCTGCTCCTCCCAGCCAACACCCACGCCTCTCCTCCCTCCCTTCGCCCGCGCCTCTTCTCACTACAAGAAATCTGCGTGAAAGGAAACAGAAAAACAGAATTCTGAAAAAGGATAGAAAAAAGTTCATTTGAAGATTAAGAGCATCTTCAAGAATTTGTTATTTTTAACTTGGTAAATCTTGTGATTTGGCAACTCCTAAAAGCTAAAAAAATGCATCTACAGGAATTTGCTATTTGTAACTTGCAGAGTTATTCTTTCTCTCTTATACATTTGCATCGGGAACTCTTCTCTATCCTTTATTTCTTTTTCCACCCTCCCACCTGACTCCACGCACACGGAGAAACATCAATGCCAAAGTCGATGCAGCGTGTATCTTTACATGTCGGAGGCAGGTTTTTTCTCAATTTGCCAAAAATTGACAAGTTCTTTATCAAATTGTTGAAGGAGTGTTTTCAACATTTTAATCAAAGATGTCAACATAAATTGGCAAACTATTGAAAATGCTTTTAGTCCATAATAAGACCATGTGAGCCCAGAATGAAGCTATCTCTTCGCGGATGGAGTGCGAGTCGAAGCCTTATGGGCCTGCCAGAAACAGAATATTTGGTGGACCTTCTATCAACGCCATATACCGGCCTGCTATCATCTTGCCCGCAGCCTGGCACATGTCTCCGCGTATTTGGTCAGCGCCACATCATCACCGTGTGGTATGATCTCCGCGTATAAGATTCTAAGGCTGAGTCTAACAAGAGTAGGCAAACGCATTATTGCCTCGCGCGGGGTACTGTGCACTCACCGGAAGCCCTCCAACAGAGGAGGAAAAGGGCAAGTTAGGCAAATTGCCTTTGGAGGAGAGAGGGGATGCAAAATTGCATCGCCTCTCTTCTTGAAGGCATCCGCCGCAGCCCGCAGGCGACACCCACCCGCGGCTTCGCGCCCAACTGAGGAAGTGAGGAGGAGTCCGCGCGCCCACCGGGAAGGAGTGTCGCCGGTGGTGTCCTGGCCCCGCCGTGCGGAAGAGGAGATGCCCACATGACGACGCGAGCAGGGAGGCGGGCGCTCGGCGGGATCCGCCGCCGTCGATGTCCTCAAGGTAGGGCGGCGTTCGGCGGGAAGGAAGGGAGGCGACGCTCCGGTTCGGCGCTCGGCGGGGAGGAAAGGAGGCCGACGCTCGGCGGGATCCACTGCCGTCGATGTCCTCAAGGGAGGGCGGCGCGCGGCCGGACGGAAGGGAGGCGGGCGCTCCGGTTCGGTGCTCGGCGGGGAGGAAGGGCGGCGCTCGCGTGGGATCTGCCGCGTCAAGCTCCTTGGCGTCGGTGGGCAGCAGGCGCGGCGGCGGAGCGTCGGACAACGCGGTGTGGGGCGGGTTTGACGGGGAAGTGGTTAGAGGGGAAAATTGCTTCTGCTGTTTACCTGTTGCCTGTTGGAGACGATGGAGAATGCATAAGCGAGGCATTTACTGTGTGGGCTAGGCAAACCGGGTGATGCCTCTCCTATATTTTCATGTCCTTGTTGAATTCAGCCTAAGACGTTGAAAACTTCAACATCGATAAGAGAATGGACACTAGCGCTCATGACAATTTATTACAGAAGTGGATAAAAAAATTCTGAGATTTTATGAAAATAGAAGCGGCACAATAATGTAGACAAGCACCAAAAGTTGACTTGCAGTTTGTTCGTTTGGTAGTAGGATCTTGATTTGTTTTGAGAAAATATCATTATCCGGCTCGTAGCTAGTTTGGTGTGAGAGAAAAGTATTACCTGCTGATTCCCTTGTATTGCAGCTCAAAAAAAGAAAACATTTTCTCGTGTGGCTCAGTGGCCTCAACATTATTCCCACGGTTTGTTTAGTATCAGGTCAACGAGCGGTGCAGTACGTGTTGCGATCTGAGTTTTCAAGTCCCAATACCCCCGAACCCCATACTCCATTTCAATTACTCTTGTGGTTCAAAACGATCGCCGTATAAACCAGGGAATGCCATGCCGGCCGAGTTAGGTCTGAAGCGGCATTTGACAATCGATTCGTAGTTGTAATCTCGTTTGGTCGTCCACCGATAATTCTGCAGCCATGAGGAGCAGTCCCGTCGTCGCCGGCGTGCTCTTCCTCCTCCTCGGCTCGTTCCTGCTCCACGGCGCGGACGCCGGCTACCACCGGCCCAAGCCCTCCTTCACCGCCATATTCAGCTTTGGCAACTCCTACGCCGACACCGGCAACTTCGTCAGGTTCGCCGCGCCCCTCATCCCCGTCATCCCTTTCAACAACCTCCCCTACGGTGAGACCTTCTTCCACAAGCCTACCGGCCGGGCCAGCAACGGCCGCATCATCCTCGACTTCATCGGTATTACGCCCCTACTACGCCATCGATGTCTTGTCGCCGCCGCCGCCTCTCTGAACAACAAACACGCTTCATCTGACAAGGCTGCGCGTGTATGCAGCTGAAGCTTTTGATCTGCCGTTGGTGCCGCCGTCCCTGGACACGAATCAGAGCTTCAGCAAGGGCGCGAACTTCGCCGTGGTGGGGGCGACGGCGCTGGACCTGTCCTACTTCATGGAGCGCAACGTCACCTCCGTTCCCCCGTTCAACACCTCGTTCAGCGTCCAGATCGGGTGGTTCGAGCAGCTGCTCAAGACGTCGCCGCTCTGCAACACCACCACCGCCGCCGCCAAGGGAAAATGCGGCGACTACCTGAGCAAGTCTCTCTTCGTCATGGGAGAGTTCGGCGGGAACGACTACGTCTTCCTCCTCGCCGCCAACAAGACCGTCGAGCAAACGAAAACCTTCGTCCCCGCCGTCGTGAAGGCCATCGCCGGCGGCGTCGAGGTACTCAACACTCAACAGTGAATAAATACTCACCGGCCTCAATAATCGATCATCCTCTGACGACCTGATCGGCGGTGGTTGACCATTGCCGCGTGGGTGCAGAGGCTGATCAAGCTCGGCGCCAGGCGCATCGTGGTGCCGGGGAACCTGCCGACGGGATGCATCCCGATCATGCTGACGCTCTACGCGAGCCCCAACAAGGCGGACTACGACAGGTACGGGTGCCTCCACAAGTTGAACGGCCTGGCGCGCTACCACAACGCCCTTCTCCGGCGCGAGGTCCGGGCGCTCCGGATCAAGTACCCGGGCACCAATATCGCCTACGCCGACTACTTCTGGCCGGTCGTCGGAATCCTCCAGAACCCGGCCAATTCCGGTGAGACCAACCGATCGATCGCGTGCCAACTTGAATCGAACGCCGTCCGAATTACTACACTCGAAAGTCGAAACCAGGCTGTAATAAACTAACTAAAAACTGTACGTCGGGATGCGACGACGACGCATGGCGCGGCGGCGGTGCATATGCAGGTTTCGACGGCAGCACGGCACTGGTGGCGTGCTGCGGCGGCGGGGGTAGGTACAACTACAACGTCACGGCGGCGTGCGGGCTCCCCGGCGCGGCGGCGTGCGCGGACCCGTCCAGGGCGGTGAACTGGGACGGCATCCACCTCACGGAGGCGGCGTACAGGGGCATCGCCGGGGGGTGGCTGCGCGGCCCGTTCGCGCAACCGCCCATACTGAGCCTCGCGCGTTGAAACACGTATTGCTACGAGCTTTTGGGTTTGACCCTTGAGGGAGAGTACGTGGAGCCCTTTGGCTCTGACCTTGTCCGTTGCGTACAGCACATCGCTCGCGCAAAAATGTTTCCCTTTTCCGTCCCTTTTGACCCGTGTGTTTCTTTATTGTTAACTGCTACATTTGAGCTCCCGTTAAGAATAAAATGTGACCTCTTCAAGACTTGGACTGAAT
Source organism: Cenchrus purpureus (assembly GCA_022644695.1). Classification (NCBI taxonomy): domain Eukaryota; kingdom Viridiplantae; phylum Streptophyta; class Magnoliopsida; order Poales; family Poaceae; genus Cenchrus; species Cenchrus purpureus. The sequence goes on from CP053459.1 coordinate 106,513,679, forward strand.
TGATACTTTAACAGCCGCTTGTTTTTAGAAGCCACGCATGAACGTCAACAAGCCATTTTTTCTTTTAAGAAGGAAATAAAATGTTGTGACGATGTGACTCGTTCTTTTTTTTTTTGGCATGGATGTGACTCGTTCTTGGTAGTACAAGTATTGTATTTCCGGGCCAAACAGATAACTTGGGATTTGTTGAACTTTTCGCTGGGTGCAAGAAAGAAATTCGTAAAACTTGAAGGACAGAACGGGCCTTGTGTCCCATTATCGACTTATGCAGCCCATCTCTCATGCCCTCTAAAAAGTGCACTTTCAGCCTTTTTGCGTATATAGGGAAAACTGGGTGTGTTTTTTTTTTGGAAACATATAAATCATCAGGGTTAGAGCATCATTTAGAGAGTCATTTGCATAAAAATTATTTTTTATATATTTTCACTTTCCAACAGCTTTTCTATTTCTTATGCGCACTCTAGAGAGTCATTCTCGTCTTCTATATTTGACTAGCGAAAAATCCGAAATAGAAGATGACTATATTTGGATGACCATTTAGATAAGTTGTTGGAAGTCATTTTTTTCACCAAAATCTCTATTTCTACCATTTAGAAAAAATATATAAAGTCTCTTGGAGATGCTCTATACGTTGCGCGTTGTGCATGCTAGTGGGGCTATGATGGGCGTGTTTGGATGGTTTGGGCAAATATTTACCTCAACTCAAATGTTTTGCTCCTCCCATTCGCCCTTAAAAAATTTGATCTCTTAGAGTATTTGGATTGAGGGCTAAATGTTAATGGGCTAAGCACTTAATGACTATTTGCATAATAAAGAGGTGGAGGAGGGATGCAGGAGTTGCCTCAAAATTGACACTCTTGAGGGGCAAACGAAATTGGAGGGGCTGCACATTTTCTCAACCCCATTTACCCCACATATTTGGGGCTAATTTGGGCAAATTTACCACATTTACCCCACCATCCAAACATGCTCTATTTTATCTTTTTTTTACAAGGACGTTTGTCCTTCATTGATGCTTCTAGCAATTATTCTTCTTTCTTGCTATTATTTGTCATTTCATTTTGTTCGATCAAACAATAAACTTCTTTTTATACACAATACATATTTATTTAGTGACCCATTAATAATGCATGTTTTTGAAGTTCCACTAAGCCTCATAGCTTTGTGTTCGGTAGCAAATATGTCATTGCATTCATCACGGTCACAGCTAACAAAACACGTCATTATCTTCGCACCAACTTCATATTTTATAATACTTTTGTTTATATATTCTTTTATCTAGGCGGCTGACTAGACCATTTGTCTTCATTTTACGTTTTCGACTGAGTTTTCAGGTCATTATTGAAGTGCCAATGTCTTGTTAAGCATGACTTCTGTAAAAGAGATGTTGAGACCAAGGAATAGGAAATTTCTAATCTAGATGTTACCTATATCATCTATATTTCTGTTATATTGTTGGAGTATGTGCACCCAAACCCCTTAGCACCACATACATATTACATTTGTGACTTTGACAATTATTGTTTGACATATGTTGGTGCTCCAAAACCCCTTTGCACCAACATATAGGTTACACTTATAGTTATATAATAGATTTGGGTATGTTGGTGCCCTAAACCACAATTTGCACCACATACGAGTTAAATTTGCTAGTTGTATTAATTACAAGTTAACAAGGATTTATTGAATAAGAAAATTTTAACCCTGATATAATTATGGGACTAAAAGTTGCAATATAGTATCTTGGTTATTTTGGTTAATTTTTCTAATCAAAATAAAGGTTTTGGATTGATCTTCATCATCATATTATTTTACTATTACACAAGATAGTAGAGTCCTAAATGCACTGGCTGTGTCTAATTCCTCGTGAGTTATTCGGCCCTGAGACCGCGCTTAGGCAGCAATATATTTGCCTACTATAAAGATCTACTCTTTGTCTCCAACATAGAGATTATCTTGTCTTGTGTACACCGAAACTTATGATGATTAGATTATATGGTCTACACATTTATGTGACTACCTACAACAATCCAAAAACTATGATAAGATATAAACTTATAAAATATTGCATAACAGATTACAACATATCACCCTAGTGATTTGAGTTTTCCATAATTGTAACTTCATTAAATCAATAGTTTGTCACATGTTCTGGATATTGACTTCAGAGGAATCTGTTGAACTCGCTCTCGATGGCATCAATATCCCACATGGAAACTGGACATTATTATTGGTTTTATCCCATAAACTAATAAAAGAGTTTAATGACCCTCATTTAGGGGTTATTTATTATAGATCAAAGAAATTGTGCCTTATTGTTAAGGTACTACATCCATAAAGATTATCGATAAGACTATCTTATGGAAAGGAAATGCACATACTTTATGGTATACTCTTCAGTATTATGAACAATAAAGTAGATCATACCTTTAAGACTAGATCTTATTGTTCATACAATTTACTTCCAATGATGGAAGCAAAATGCCCTATGTGCAACTGAGTCGTGACAATGAGAACCACATAATAAGTCATATAAGTGGTTGTTTTTAGCAGAATGCTAAACAATGTCATACTCTTAATTTTGAAATTGATCTATATCATAATAGTAAGGGATAATAGGGGAGCTAAGACTAAGATTTGAATAATTTTCAATCTTCAAATTAAAGCTCCCTAGGAAATTACTAATGTCCATCGAAATATGTTGTAACATTTGTTGTCATAACTATTATGAGTATCATTTTGATAAATTTGATACTCGACAATATTTATGGATTTCTATATATTAGACAAGAATTTCATTTATTTCTTGTCATATATAGATTGTACGGAAATTTTCCTAATAAGGATTGATATGTGCACAATAGACATTTGTGTTTTCATAGAGAAACACAAAAGTAAAACATTAGATATGACACATAAGTAATGAGATAAGTCTCATTTTGGTTGTATTATGCATACAATTATCCCCGTACAACAGGTTGCGCATAAGAATTTTTCACATGGTTGATCCATTTAAGATTTGGAATGATCAACTTAGCCATCCAAAGAGATGAGTGAAAAATTAATAGCAATTATTTTGGTCGATGTTCCCAGGTATGGATACGATAAGTATCATAGGGAAACAAATTTTAAGACCATCTTATCAGATTGACTTAGATCCCTTGATCATATTCGAAAGAATATTTTGCGCCCGACAGAAAGATTGTCTGGACAGTTCAGGCATTTCATGGTTGTGTGCAAATATCCACACTTAGCCTTGTATTTGGTAGATCATGGTTCTTGTTATGAGCATTATCCTGAACACTACTAAATTGTGTACCTTCAATGATGATTGTTAGGTATAATAAGAGTTTAATTACATAGCCAAAGGGATAGATTAGAATCTATAAGTATGATATTAAGATCATACAAGACCATTATTAGTAAATTGCTATTTGTCAACTTCGTATTGGAGTCAGGAAGATTTACACACTCCTGACTTAAGATTAACTGCATACCCCCCATATGCATTCAGTACGTTGGAATTCATAAGATTTCCATTTGCGTAAGATTAGGTTACGTTGTATACGTACCAATCTCACCACCGCAGCATACATTGATGGGTCCATACAGGAAACTGGGGATCAATCTGAGATTTCAATCTCCGTCGATTGTTCAGTATCTAGATCTCTATAGAGGATCTATTTACAACCTGTATGCTAGTTTTAGAATACATGAGCTTTTCCAGGCATTAGGGGGAGAATAGTAGTACCATATATAATGCCTGGAAAATATTTGTAATGCATAAAGCATTTCAAGCTCAAGATCACGTACTAAATAAACTAAATCAATGGTTTGCCCATATTGTGGATATTGAATTCAGAGGAGTTAGCTGAACTCGCTCTCGATAGTATCAATATCTCACTGGGAAAATGGACATTAACATTGAGTTCAAAGAATGATTTGCATAATATTGCAAACAAACTGCCTAAATACTTTCATAGATTATATAGGTGTTACAAAGTCTCTCCATCCTGCAAGGAAAGTGCCAGAAAGAGTGGAATATACCACTCACCCCCATATTGGCTATATGAGGGGAGAAGCATTTCAAGTGGCAAGATGCAAGCAAAAAGCAAAAGAAGACTGAAAATGCAACTCAACCTTTGGTTGAAAGACACCTAGAGGACATGTAATGTCCTGTGGATATTTATAATCCACAAGCCTAGCTCAGTGCCTTTGAAATCACGAGGCTAGGATATCGGAAAGCCCTGACTCTCATTTATGGAAGTCACGAAGAGTCATTCGGGGTTCATTTTAGTTTTTGATAGCAGGAGAATTATATCATATAAAGGCTACGAGTCGACTCATACTTCTCTAAATAAATTATATATTCCAAGTTATCCAGGTAATAAGACCATGGCAGAGTGCTTTGTCACTCTTTCTGGAACTTGATTAGTTATACATATAGAGATAGTCTTGCTCACGGAAAATAGGAGTTAGCGGAAGTAAAGCTAACACCTCACGACCTTTCTTTGTGGAGTGCAGAATGTTTCCATCCTAGGATGGATTGAGAACAAGGTGGTGGTGAGATATAAAGCAAGACTAGTAGCACAATGGGGTTTCAAAAGCCCAAAGCATTGTTTATCAATGTAGTTATTCTCCATAGTAAGTTAAATTTCCGATACTAACTATGATTGGTAGTACAAAAGCATCTATCTTTGCAGTTGATAGGTGAAGTGATTACATATAATCACTTGATTTGGTATATTTGTGAAGCCTCCGGAAAGGAATTCACATACCAAACACCAATACATAAAAAGCGCAACACATATTGTGTATTACTTAAGTCAATATATGGCTTAATGTAGTTAAGTCGAACTTGATACAATCGACCTTGTATGTATTTCTTAAATTGAAGGGATACAAGATTGGTTACACGTGGTGTTTATTTTGAAGTCTTTGATTGGATTTCCTAGTATTATATGATTGTCAACAATCATTGAAATCATTATTAATGAATACTTGTCAATAGCACGTTGTAATCTAAAGACGGAGTTTAAAGATGGGAGATACGGTCTAAACCAAAATTTCATTATGAGCTTAGGATCCAAGTATCCTCTCCCAAGTTTTGTAGTAAAGCTATCTATATCCACATCATATTGAATGGCTCAATATGAAAAGGAATCATATGGTTGTTCTACCTCAAGATACAGGAAGATTGTTTTTATACCATAACAATTGGAATGAGATATTGGGACATGTGGTCCATTATCTACGTACTATTTATGTTCTAGTATATATATTGCAAAGTTCGACGGATATTATCATTGCAATAATTTGCTATCTAGTAGTAGCGCTATCCTACCAAATGTTGGTAGATTAAAGTTGAGAATATCTTTGATAGCACATGTGATCTTGATATAATCCAAGATCCAATTATATGGATATTATGATTCTGGTTATCTATAAGATCCCCAAATTCCAGATCATTGAAATAGCCTTTACATAAATATAGACATATGAATACTTGCAAACTAAGTATTGTGATAATCTCGGAAAGATACTCACAGAATCTACCATACTACACATTTCTTATGTTTTGAGTACATCGGTATGAAAGGTTTGCAAGTTTCAGGGGGAGAGTCTCTCATCTCTCTGGTTAATAACTTGTTGAAAACATCATATTGCACTCTTTTCTTTGTATGAGTTTTTCCCTTAGGGTTTCTCATAGAAAGTTTTTAATGAGGCAATATTGACACAAGATTATGTCATATCATCCGTTTTTCCCATAGGGTTTTTGGTGGATGATATTGTGACATATGATACATTGTACTCTTTTCTTTATTTGAGTTTTTCCTTTCGAGGTTTCTCATGTAAAGTTTTTGACGAGGCAATGCCTATACAAAGTTATATGCCATATCATCAAGTTTTCCCCATCGGGGTTTTTGGAAGATGATATACGAGCATATTGACCATATGGTCAAGGTGTTATTAGACTAAGTCTTTGAGCTTATCTCAAAGGGTCTAACAACATTGGTGATTGTATATCACGAGGTTTCTCCTTATTTTCCCATAGGGTTTTAAGGAGTTTTACGATATACCAATAGCACTTTGGATTTTTCCCATTGGGTTTTTCCAAAGATTTTCCTCACATTTTTCCTAAAGCTTTTTGTGAGAAGTTGTCATATTATCTATTTTCCCTAAGGGGTTTTTTTAAGGATAATATTATATATGACATATTGATCTTTGATCAAATTGTTTTTAGACTAAGTCTTTAGGATCACCTAATGGGTCTATAAACATTGGGAATTATATATATACCATGGTTGTTCTCCTTATTTTTCCCACTGGGTTTTTAAGGAGCTTTTACCTGGTATATCGATATACTTGGTTTTTCCCACAGGGTTTTCCAAAGATTCAAGACTATGACTGACGATTATACAACGGTGCCTACACAAGACTATATGAAGCCTATACAAGATCCATTGATCAAGGGGGAGTGTTAGGATTAATTAGGGATAATTAATTAGTGATCAATAGGATAATCCCGTCATTAGCAACTGCTTAGGCCCTTGATAATTTACTTGAGGGCAAGATACCCTTCGGTCATGCACATATATATTCTGACATTGTATACAATCATCATCAAGAGAATCATTCAGTCATTACATCAATACTTTGTTCTCTAACAAGTTCCATACTTTTGATCTACTATGAAGATGTTTGTTACTTTATGTACATTTTGATACTATTCACTCCCGTTTCCAATACTTGTCATCTATGTTTCAAAGTGGGTGTTTATTTGCACATTTTTTTTGAACCGAGGCCCATTTCCATTGAAATCAATACGGTAGTACAATTACAAGCAGAGAAAAGAGCAAGGGATAGAAAGAACTAGAGTTATGTAGGGACTACTTGCTTCTCCCAGACGAAGCTCAACTAATAAAAAAACTAACTCCTTCAGATTACACACCATCTAACATGCCAAGTTCCCCCAACATTTTACGGACAAAAGGAATAAGCCGCCAACTATAGTTTCTAATCACCTTGCTCCCTCCCACACCTTCTTTTTGGTTGTCCCCATCTGCATAATGACCCTTCTGCTTTTCAGGCCTCAGGCATTTCATCCTCTTCGTCTTCCTTGTTTGTACTTGCTCCTTCAATTTGGGGAGGCCGTACGGGAATTGCTCGTGGGGGAGGACTGGTCCACGCGATGGCTCAGGCGCCAGCTCGCGTGGCTCAACCCAGGTAGTCGTCGAGTTCGAGTTGGAGGCAGATCCAAACTCGAAATCGGCGGCATTGTTGTAGATCGAGTGAAAATTCATCGAATTTTTCGACGAGCTGGTTCGTGGCGACTTCTGGAAGCGTCACGAACCCGGTCTCTAGGTCCGGGGTCATGGTGAGGTAGCGCTGGAATGAACCAACACCGTCAGCGGTGCAGACCTAGGAGCCGAAGACGAAGGTGTCATCGCGGTTGAAGGCGGTGGTTAGATTGATCGTGATGGAAGCCGTCGAGTTTGCCATGAGATCTTGATGAGAGCCCCTACAGCGCGCCCGGTGTCGGTGTTTAGACCGGCAACCTACGAAGGGGAGTACCCAAGGTAGATGTTTGTGGCCTCGCCGAGATCGGGAACCCGAATGAGAGACACATGGCACACAATTTAGAAAGGTTCCGGCTGCAATGTGCGTAATACCCTATGTCCTGTATGCTGCGTAACTCTTGATTGATGGGGTGTTGTTTACAAGATGGTGCGGATAGGTAGAGAGGGGTCCTACCTCGCCTCATATAGTCCGGGAGGCAGGGTTACAAGTCGGCTTAGGGAAAGAGTACTAGCCGTACACGAGTAGGAGTACTCTACATGGGTTCGGACATGCCTAGTCTTCCTATTCGAGTACTAGTCCTCCACTGTCTTACGCTCCACGCCGTCTTGCACTGTGGCGCACAAGTCGAATAGTCCCGGGGGCCCACGTAGTAGTCAGTCCCAGTACTCGCATGGGTAGTGGGCCCTGGGATGTCCATATGACAGCAGGAGCCCGAGAACCCGAACCGTGAGCAGGAGCTTCCAGGAGGACTTTGAAGACGGCAAGTTTAATCTCATCCTTTGTTGCATATTTTGATCCCAGTTTTATAAACGCAACCCTATGACCTGTTTTATAAATTGCATGTTATTTTACTGCAAAAAACTGGTAGGATAGCCACCCTTGATTGCTATGAGTGATCCTTGATTGACCTAAGTGATTTCTTTAAAATTGTGTGAGTGCTTTAAAAATGGGGATTGAGTATTTTGGAAAATGAGTAAAGAACCGGGAGGATGAGATGGATGTGTGAGTCAGGAGTATTGGGGAAGTTCGTACCTTTGTGGTTGAGCGTGTGGGAGATATCACTCGACCGTTGTATGTGGCAACGGCTTAGCATAAATCCCACTAGTTAATTTGCTAGCCATCAGGAGTGCGGGTGAGCAGTGGGAGATCAAGGAGTAGGGATACGATATTTGTGAGTTATGCCCTGGTTATGTGTGATAACCCCTTGGTTGCTTCCGTGGTGGTAGGTAGAGTTAGCTAAGGTGGGTAATGGCTTTGATAGGATCTGTGAGCACTAAGGATGTTCGTGTGGTGGTACCCTACTTGTGGGTAAAGTGTACAACCTCTGCAGAGTGTAAAAACTATTCGAATAGCTGTGTCCACGGTAATGGACAGTCACGGTGTGGTCACAAAGCCAGTGTTTGGGTTTGGGATGATTTTCATGGCGTGAGTCAATTTTTGGAAAAAAGGTGTGTGGCTGTGTGCCTGGGCTACTACTGACGGGGAGTCCGGTAGTCCTCAAGGAGTTTTCTCAAAGCAACTAAGTTACTTGGGATACAAAAACCGTTTGTGAAAACCTTTTCAAAAACAAACCCTTGCATGAGTAAAGGTTGTTTCACAAAATAAATCCTATCCTGATCCTTGATTATACCCTGTGCATATTCTGATGATTGGCCCCTCCGTGGATGGGGTTGGACTTGTTGAGTACGTATGTACTCACCCTTTCTTAATTAACTGTTTTCAACGGAGGATCCCGATTTCGTCCCTAAGGACTTCAAGTAGGTTGTCATCCTGCACCCAACCCGTGCCTATGGTTCATGGTCTCCACAGGAAGCTTCCATGGTGCAAGACTCTGATGTTATCTTAGATGTCGTTGGTGTTGTAGTTTGGTTTGTATTCTTTGTTTTATCCTCGTGATAGTGGTGCTTGATTGCCCACTACCTCAGCAGTTTGTCTGCGGTAATGAACCATCGATGCAATAAATGTGGTACCGACCTCACGGGGTATTTGCATCACATTAGTCACCTCTGATGAGGGGACGCTTCATGTGGTATCAGAGCCATAGGTTGGTAGTGGGGCCGACCTTAGGACACGAGACCTTTCCTAAACCTTTCTCTAGACCTTTCCCAGCAACTCACCTTTCCACACAAGCGCTTACACTAGCCTTATGCGGTTCCGGATGGCTAACATGGAATGGAGGGGAGGCATCTGCCCGGCAGTGATCTGGCCTCCCTAAGTTATTACTACTCAGCCTAGAACGCGTCGGAGTTGTGAACCCACCAGAATACATCTATCGAGAATCTGATCGCGAGGCACCTTCGGTGTGATGTGATGATCTTCATGGGAAGGAGCACACTCTACCCCGACATAGATCCTTGGTTCATCTCCACCATTGGTTTTGTCTTCCCCGACACTTACCCGAAGGCCGCCCGAAAAGCCCTGCGACTCCTACGAGTGGTCTATAGCTAGGCATCATCTTCGACGAACTCCAATGGGATTTTTTCCTCCCGAGCTCTCCAAGTCCAAGTCCTCTCATCCGGGCAATCCATGAGTGTCCTCTTCCTCCAGAGGGTGGAAAAATCTCATTGAGTCCGTGGAAGATGATGCCTATAGACCACTGCAGCGTCGCAGGCTTTTGAGGCCTTCGCAAGTGTCGAGAAGCGAAACTAGTGGTGGGGATGAACCAAGGATCTATGTCGGGGTAGAGTGTGCTCCTTCCCACGAAGATCATCACATCACACCGAAGGTACCTCTGCGATCATACTCCCGATAGATGTATTCTGGTGGGTTCACAACTTCGACGCGTTCTAGGTCGAGTAGTACAACTTAGGGAGGCCAGCTCATGCGGCACGCATCCTCCATTCCATGTTAGCCATCTGAAGCAAAGGCTAGGGTAAGCGCGTGGAAAGGTGAGTTGCTGGTGGAAAGGTCTGAGAAAGGCTTAGGAAAGATCTCGGGTCCTAAGGGTCGCGTCTCGGCCAACCCAGCTACGACAACTGGCGTCCTCATCGAGGTGACTAAATGTGATGCAAATACCATCCCGGAGGCTGGTGCCACATTTATTACATCGATGGTTCGTTCATTGGACAACTGTCGAGCGGGTGCGCAAGCACCACTATCACGAGGGATAAAACAAAGACTACAAATCAAACTACAACACCAATGACATCTAAGATAACATCAGAGTCTTGCGCCATGGAAGCTTCCTGTGGAGACCCCGAACACGAACGCGGGTTGGGTGAGCAACCTACTCAAAGTCTTCAGGGACGAAATCGAGATCCTCCTCTGGTTAATTAGCAGGATGATGCATACGTACTCAACAAGTCCAACCCCACCCATGGAGGGCCAATCATCAGAATATGCACAGGGTATAATCAAGGATCAGGATAGGGCTTATTTTGTGAAACAACCTTTACTCATGCAGGAGTTTGTTTTTGAAAAGGTTTTTGCAAATAGTTTTTGTATCCCAAGTAACTTAGTTGCTTTGAGAAAATCCGTTGAGGACTCTGGGACTCCGTCCGCTCCGGGCACCGCGCACTCCCATTTGACTCACGCCATGAAAATCATCTCAACCCCAAACATTGGCTTTGTGACCACACCGTGACTCGTCCAATACCGTGGACACGGCTATTCGAATAGGTTTTACACTCTGTAGAGGTTATACACTTTATCCACAAGTACCGCCACCTAATGCGGCGGATCCTATCAAAGCCATTACCCACCCGCCTAACTCTGCTATCCTGCGGAAGCAACCATGGTTATGTCAGACAGTAAGGGTCCCCTAAAAACCGGGAAACCCATTCACTTTCGCAAAACTAAAACACAAAGCGAATTCACAAACCTAACGCGCTCAAGATAGTCACGGCCCGGTAGCCCACTGGTGGCCCACGGTGACCCACCGGGCGGTCGGCCCAGCCACCCGGTGAAACTCCGCCGCTCGGTAGCGCGCCACGCTAACGAGACCCGCCTCGCTCAGGGTGTCGCCTCGCCGGTCGGTCGCCCCCTCGGAGGATTCCGCCTCGCTCGAGGCCCTCACGCTCGCCCCTGCTCCCCGAGGCGTTCAGCGTTCTAACACTTGCAGGCGCCCGGGTCAAAGACGAATCCGCGCCATGCCGTCCCTCTGACACGCCCGGGAATCATATCCCGGCGCTGTTCTGCCAACTCTCCCGATGAGGCCATCCCACCAGCATGCGGCAAGGCGGTGTCGCGACATGCGCCACCCACTCGGCAAGGCGATGTCGCCCGCGACAACTGCGCCACCCACTCGGCAAGGCGATGTCGCCCGCGACACTGCGCCACCCACTCGTGACGGCCAACGCGCGCACCTCGAAAGGGCGGCGAGAACCCTCAAAGCGGGGGCGGGCGCCCGCGCCACACCATGACGCCCGGACCCGGTGGAGGCGTCACCTCCGTCACCGTCGGTCCGCGGCCATCCCGCCATCACGGCGCCATCCCGGCATGCTGCGCCATCCACAGCTGTGGAATGCGGGCGACAAGACACACCGCCACGGCGGGCGTGCTCGCGACCTCCGTCGGCCGCACCCTCGAGTCGGCGTCGGACGGCGACCACGCGGAAAGTTTCTCGCCGCCACCCTCGAAGCCGCTCTCTGGCGGATACGAGGCACGCCCACGGCGCTCCGCCGAAGCAAGATTCGCCAGACGGGCGTCCACTGTTACCTTGTCCGCCATGCCATCACACGTAGCTAGAACGATGCGCGCACGCACGCTGTAAACCGCCTCCTCCTTGGCCTATAAAAGGAGGGCACCTCCGCAGGGGACGCGGAGGAAAAAGCGAAAAGAGCACCGACTCACACGCCTTCCCTCCACCACGATATTGGCACTCGCCTCAATCAAAACCTCGGGGACACAGGCCGGCTTCCTCTCCCACCCGCTTGTAGCTCCCTCTGCAAGCACCACGGTGCAACGTCTGATGCCTCAAGCACACCGCTGCTGGGCGTCTGGCCCCGGCGGAACCAGGATAAACTTGTGTCCCCCTGTGTTGTGTGCACCGACCAGGCCATCGGCGATCACCTAGTTAGTGTCGGGACTACTTTCCGCGACGGTTGGCGCGCCGGTAGGGGACTCTCGTGATCGACTCCTCACCGGCATTCTCGATGGTGATTGTGAGATGACGTCCAGGAGTACGCCATGGGCAGCTCGGACCCTCTCCCGCGGATTCGAAATCCGGTTTGGGAGCACGAACTTCGAGGCTACGAGGCAGCTACCTCATGCGCCTCACCAACCCGACGAGCTCCACCGTGGCGGTCGGCGGGCCCAATGCCCGTCACGCGCTGCTCGACGCCTCGGCACCACGGGTGGCTGCGAGCGCCTCGGCCCGACGCGCGCCGCGCCCGGTCGGCGCTTCGCGCACCGGAGCGCCGCGGGCGGCAGGCGGCAACCGCGGCGGCGGGACGCGCGCCCCGCGCGGTGGCGCACCCTGCGGGGAGCACGTGGCAGCGGGCGCGATTTCCCCAGGATGCGCAACCTGCTGCGGCGTACGCCTCATCCGTCGGCACCGATATGGCGCGTCACGAGGATCTCCCGGGCCATCACTTGCTCATCAATCCGGAACCTCGCCACCACCAAGCGGCGAGTCGTACCACGGCTCGCCCGGTGACTGCCGCCCTCAACCCGCATGGCTCGCGGTGGGACTTCTCGGCGTCTGGGACCACCTGTGGTCTTCTTCGGCGATTCCTTGATGCCGCGGACTCGGTTCGGTTGCTCGACGACTCCGGCGAGGGAGTTATGATCCCTCGGCGAGTGCCCGTTGTCGCCGCCCAGCAGCAAGGCAGGCGCAAGCGAGCGGGCGGCGGAAGCGGCCCGACATCCGGAGTCGAACCGCCACCGGCCCCACCGGTGGGCAATGCGGACATCAATGCGCGGTGGCGAGCACGCGAGCTCGGCGGCTTCGCGGAAGAGTCTGCGGCGGTGCGGCTCTGCGTGCAACTATCGCGGGGAAGCCTCGGCGGCGAGCAGCGCCCGAGCAGCCGGGAAGCAAACTGCGGCGCATCAACGCCAACTTCAACGTGGGCGACCCACACACGCCACCGTGCCGGCCAAAAACTCATCACGGCGGCAACACTACGAGCCATGCGAAACCATCGACACCGAGGCATCGTAACTGCGCGCGCAGACTCTCATCGAGCAAGCGGCCGTGCAGCAGGCCGAGAGCTCCGCGTCCCGCATGCGCAACCGATCCGGCCAGGCGGCAGTGGCGCGAAGACCGAGGCATCCGTCCCACGCGGACGGCGGCGAGCAACCGCCAAACCGAGCAAGGCGCTGTCAAGGCGGATCTCGACACGCGGCGAGGCCCACAGCGAGACGCCCGCAGCGTCACGAGCGCCCAGCGGAAGGCGGCGTGGAGGCGTGGCGGCGAGCTACCACCCTCGGCGAGGTGGTCGCTACGGAGAGGACCGCTCGCCAGCCGGAACCCGGAACCCGAGTGTTCGATCGGAAATCCGTGCGGCGAAGTTTCCCCGGCGTTTCCGCCACCCACCACCATCGACAAGTACACGGGGGAGACGGACCCTCGTGTGTGGCTCAACGACTACCATCTGGCTTGTCAGCTGGGCGGAGCCACCACCGATCACGGTGATCATCCGCAACGCGCTGCACCTTGCGGACTCGGCGAACATGGCTCGAGCACCTACCGCCCAAATCCACGGTGGGATGACTTAGTGCGCCGCGTTCGTAGGGAACTTCCGGGTACATATATGCGCACAGGAACTCCCTGGGACCTCTGACGTGCGCCCAGGCCGGCGAGTCGCTCGGGACTTCATACGGCGCTTTTCAAAGCTGTCTTGAAACTCCCGGCGTTGCTCGATCGAGATCGTGCGCCTTCCTTGAAGGCACGACTGTCGGGACCTCGTCGTGAGCTCGGGAGGAGCCCGCCGATCGACTCCAACAGTTCGACATCGCCACCGGCCTCCTCGGGAGAGGAGGCGGTGGGTGCCATTTTCGGCGGCAAGAAGGGCAAGCGCAGACGGACGCCGCGCCGGGCAGCAAGTCAAGGAGCCCGGCACAAGCACAAGCGGGCAAGAAGGGCAAGCGCGCCACGACGAGGCGGCGAGGCACGACAGGGCGGGGGCGAGGCCCTCGCGGTTGACCCGGCTCGAAAAGGGCCCTCGAGGGGCCTCGAGGCCCGGCGTGTCGGCGATATGTTGAAGAAGCCCTGCCCGTACCACAGGACCCCGGTCAACCACACACTTGGCGGTGAGACATGCTCAAGAAGTACTACCGCCAGCGTCGCGCGAGGAGGGCGAGGCCAAGAAGGCGGGGGTGGCGGAGGCGGCGGCTTCCCTGCGGTGGAGAACGTCTTCTTCATCTTGAGGGGACCGACGGTGGACATGTCCTGTCAATCGCATAGCGAGGCGGCACGAGGTCCTCGCCAGCGGAGAGGGCACCTCCTTCCTTCCTCGATTGGTTGGAGGACGCCATCACCTTCACCGCGAGGACCACCGAACCGCATCCCCAACCCGGGCCAAGATGCCGTTGGTCGTCGATCCCATCGCCGGCAACGCGCGGTTTTCAAGGTGTCGATGGGACGGCGGCAGCCTCAACATCCTCTCGCCCACACCCTCGGTGATGGGGATTGGGTTGGACCAACGGCCCAAGACGGCGCCGTTCCATGGCGTCGCGCGCCGCAGCGCGTCCGGCCCTCGGGCGGATCGACCTACCGATGCAGTTCGGCTGCCGGACAACTTCCGCAGGAAATCCTCACCTTTGAGGTAGTGGGGTTCGGGCGGCGTACCACGCCATCCTTGGCCGTCCGTGCTATGCCAAGTTCATGGCGGTCCCGAACTACACTTACCTCAAGATGAAGATGCGGGCCAAAGGCGTAATCACCGTGGGCTCGTCGATCGAGCACGCATTCGACTGCGACGTCGAGTGCGTCGAGCACGCTGAGGCCCTGGCGCTCGACGAAGCGTTTGTCGCGGACATGGAGAAGCTGGCCAACGAGGGCCCCGACTCCTCCGCCAAGCACGCGGGCAGTTTCGAGGCTGCCGAACAAACGAAGGAGGTGCCCCTCGACCCTGCAGCCCCCGAGGGCAAGGTGTTGAGGGTCAGTTCCACCCTCGACCCGAAATAGGAAGTGGTGCTCGTCGACTTTCTCCGCGCCAACGCCGATATCTTCGCGTGGAGCCCCTCGGATATGCCAGGCATCCCGAGGGAGGTCGCCGAGCACTCCCTTGATATCCTACCTCACTCCCGAGCCGTGCAACAACGGCTGCGCCCGCTGACGAAGAGCGGCGGGCGATCGGAGTGGAGCTGCGGAAGCTCCTCGAGGCCGGGTTCATCAAGGAAGTTTTTCACCCTACGTGGCTAGCTAATCCTGTACTAGTTAAGAAAAAGAATGGGAAGTGGCGGATGTGTGTAGATTACACTAGTTTGAATAAAGCATGTCCCAAAGTTCCTTTTCCTTTGCCACGAATCGATCAAATCGTTGACTCAACTGCAGGGTGTGAACTATTGTGTTTCCTCGATGCCTATTCCGGGTACCACCAAATAAAGATGAAGGAGTCCGACCAGCTTGCGACTTCGTTCATCACGCCATTCGGAATGTTACGCTACGTAACGATGCTGCGTTTGGCCTTGAACGCAGGCGCTACATACCGGCGATGTATGCACGGAGCATCGGGAACACATAGTCGTGAAAACCAGGAAGGCGGACGACACGGTTAGCGACTGCGGCGTGGCATTCGATTGCTGCGAGCCAGCGGTGAAGTGAACCCAGAAGTGCGTCTTGGTGCCGCGGGGCATGCTGCTGGGATACATAGTTTCCCAGCGGGGCATCGAGCCCAACCCCGAGAAGGTCGCGGCCCTCGAAGCGGATGGGCGCGATTCGAGACCTCAAGGGGTCGAGAAGGTGTTGGGGTGCCTCACCGCCTTGAGCCGCTTCATCTCGGCTCGGCGAGAAGGATTACCTCACCGACTCGAAGAACACGGGCGCTTCTCCTGGACCGTCGAGGCCCAGGAGGCGCTTGACAAACTCAAGGCGACGCTCGCCCGCGCGCCAATCTTAACGCCGCCCCGGAACCACGAGCCTCAGCCTCGTCGCGCGACCACTCGGTGGTGGGCGCCGTCATCGTGGTGGGCGTGCAGGAGGGCACGCCCGCCGATCGAGGCCCGTGTACTACATCGGTGGTGCTATCCGAGACCAAGGCACGGTACCCACAGATCCAGAAGCTGCTCTGCGATGAGTGCTCGCCGCGCAAGCTCAAGACTACTTGAGGCCCACCCGTCACGGTGGTCTCCTCGTTCCCGTTGGGTGAGATCATCGCAACCCGGACGCAGGCGAGAATCGCCAAGTGGTGAATTGATGGGCGAGGCAGCTCGCCTATGCGCCGCGCAAGGCAATCAAGTCCCAAATCCTGGCGGATTTCGTCGCCGAATGGACGGACACACAACTGCCGCCGCCGCAAATCCGGGCGAATCTTGGACTCTCTACTTGACGGGTCGGTGATGAAAACAGGGGCAGGCGCGGGCCTGCTCTTCATCTCACCCCTCGGGGAGCACATGAGATACGCGGTACGCCTGCATTTCCCCGCGTCGAACAACATGGCGAGTACGAGGCCCTTCTTTGCGGCCTCCGGATCGCCATCGAGAGGCATCAAAGCGCCTCGGCGTCGGGGGACTCGCGGCTCGTGATTGACCAAGTTATGAAGAATGCGAGTTGTCACGACAACAAAATGGAGGCTCATCGCACGCCGCACGAGCTCGAAGACAAGTTCTCTGACCTCGAGCTTAACCACGTACCCCGCAGGTACAACGAGGAGGCGGACGAACTCGCAAAAATCGCGTCGGGGCGAATCACCGTCCCCGAGCGTTTTGCACGAGGCGTCGCCGTCAGTCCGTCAACCTCGAATCGACACCCTCGAGTCAAGAGGAACCCTCGGGGGCTCCCTCGAACCCAGCGGGCGCGGAACCCATGAATGAAGACCCCACGAACGAGGCGTTTGTGCTCTCCTTGCTCGAGGGCTACGGTGCGGCCGAGGCCATGGACACGGAGTCCCCGGCCCAGCGGAGGCTGGCGGGCCAAGTACCTCGCCTGGATGGAGCAAGGGGAGCTTCCCTCGGATCGGTCCGAGGCCAGACGCATCGCCAGGAAGGCCAAGTCGTTCACCCTCGTCGACGGCGAGTGCTGGCCTTGCTGCGTCGGCGTCTGCGGTGCATACCCATCCCAGTGGGCGCGAGCTCCGGGACATCCACGCAGCGCAGTGTGGCCACCACGCCACGCACCCTCGTGGGCAAGCAGCGTTTCGCCAGGCTTCTATTGGCCTACCGTTCGCGATGCGGCCGAGATCGTGCGCACTGCGAAGGGTGCCGGTTTTACGCCCGCAAGACCAATCTCCCGCATGCCCTCCGACGATCCCCATCACGTGGCCTTTTGCCGGTGGGGCTGACATTGGACGTGTCGGGCCCCTACGAAGGGCGCCCGGGGCTACAAGTTCTCCAAGTGGGTGAAACGCGCCCAATCACGAATCTCGAGCGAGCAGCCGTAATATTCTTCGACATCATCCACGGTTTGGGGTGCCTAACTCCATCATCACCGACAACGGGCCCCGGTTCACCGGCGGGAAGTTCACGGAATTTGCGACAAGCACCACATCCGCGTGGGCGGGTCGTCGCGCACCAGATGGTCAAGTGGGCGGGCCAATGGCATGATCCTACAAGGCCTCAAGCCCGGGATTTTCGGCGATCGAACAAGTCTGGCCGGAAATGGCTCCAGGAGCTGCCGGCGGTCGTATGGAGCCTCAGAACCACTCCGAGCAGGGCCACGGGATTCACCCCGTTCTTCCTCGTCTATGGCGCGGAGGCCGTCCTCCCCACGGATCTGGAATACGGGTCGCCCAGAGTCAAGAGCTACGACAGGCGCCAACCAGAGCCGCGAGGACTCACCGATCAGTTGACGAAGCCCGCCTGTGGCCCTGATGCATTCAGAAGATACCGGCCGAGGCTAGGCACCAGCCGGAAGATACGCCGAGACTTCACGAAGGGACCTAGTCCTAAGGCTGCGCCAAGATAATCGAGGCCGCCACAAGCTATCGCCCCCATGGGAGGGACCCTACATCGTTGTCAAAGTGCTCAAGCCCGGCACCTACAAGCTGGCCAACGAGGACGGCGAGGAACTCACCAACGCTTGGAACATCCAACAGCTACGTCGCTTCTACCCTTAGAAAGAATTTCCAAGTTTTCTTGTCATTACATACCCAACACCCAGGTTGGCATAATTTCCATCAAATTAATAAAGCTGAAGGCGACTTGGTTTTCTCCAGACCAAATCCTCGGGGAGACTCTTCCGTCCCCAAAAAATGGTCCCATTTTTTCGCAAAATTCGCCGCAAATGTGCTAAGTATGCCTCGACCCAAACTTTGGGTGAACCCACGCGGGACGCGAGTGGCCAAGGCGAAGACGCCGAGTCGGGATAGCCCACGCTCCCGGCAGGATACGGCCCTTCCCCTCGCCACTTTGCCTATGAGCTACCGTCTGAGCGAAAACCTTCCGGCCAAGGTTCGCCTAAGAAAGCGGGAGGCAGAACAACACAATTGCGAAATAAACAACGAGTTTTTCAACTTACAAACATTGAAGTGTTTTAAACATGAATGTTTATTACAACAGACCGCGCTCAATTCTAACATCAAAACATAAAGGGCACAAACGCCCAATGGTCTTGAGCTTAGGGGCCGCATAGGCGTCAGGAAGAGGAAGTCCATGAAGTCCTCGGCGAGGATGTCGGCGGCGGCCGCATCCGCACGGTTCATCGCCACCTCGTCGGCGACGCCAGCGGGAACGACGTGGCGTGGAAATGGCCTCGAGGTCGACACAGTAGTGGGAAGCCACCACGCCAAGAGCTTTCGAACTCCCGGGTGAGGCGCGGCGCGCTTGGTAACATGCTGCTGAGGCGCGGGCGACTCGCCATCGAGCTCCCACGTTCGCCGCCTCTTGACCCCAGCACGCCTCGAGGCGGCGGCCGCAGCTCCTCCAGCTCTGTGAGGAGTTGTAGGCCGCTGGAGGACTCTGCACTGGGTCGTCGAGTTCCCAAGAGCGTTCCAGCTGAAACCCGTGAGCGAAAAACAAAAATTGGGAGGCGGATCCCAAGCGAACCAAATCGACACGCAAAATCGAAGAGAGGCGACTCACCTTCAACTGTTTCTTCTCCGTATCGAGGGCCTTGCGCGCGACTTGACCTCTGCTGCGAGCTAAGGACCGTAGCTTCTGCTCCTCGGCGGCTGGCGCAGTCCTCGTGGAGACGCTGGTTCGGCTCCCATCGAGCCGAGACTTCTTCATCCGCTTGAGGGTTGCCTGCGCCCCCTCGAGTGCGGCGCTCTGAAGGAGGCCACAGGCCTCTTCGTGCCAGGCGCGCTCGAGGGCGGCCCGAGCCTCAGAGGCGGTTTCGCTCTGCCGGAGCGAGCGTCACGCTGGGCGCGTCCGCTCGGCCGCTCCCGTCGAGGCAAGGGAGGCGGCACAGTCTGCCAGTGGCCTCACTCGGCCTCCTTGGCCCTTTCTCGGCACAGCTCTGCAAGACCGTGCTCCCTCGAGGGTTGCACGGTCCTGTTCGAGCTGGGCGCGAATCGAGGCCACCTCCGTCTCCCACTCTGCCGCCACGGTCTGCATCGCGGCTGCGTCCTCGCGCGCCTTCCGCAGCGCCTCGTCCCGCTCCAGGAGCGCTGTCCGCACCTTCGCGACCGCAGAGACACCTTCCGCAGCCTGGGCGTCCTGCTCCAGGAGCTCGTCCCGCTGAAGCCGGTACTCCAGCCACCCGTTGTCAGTCCGCAGGGCCTCGACAAGGGCGTCAAGAGCGTCGTATTGGTCCCGGTACCAGTTGCGCTCGGAGCTCAGCCGGTCGAGGCGGCCGTACTTCTCCCGGGCTCGACCCTCCAATTCCTGCCACCGGCAGACAAGGCGGAAGAGAGTTTGAGTCGGAAAAAGCGCGAACGCGGGAGAGACGAGGGGGGAAGAAACTCCAAAATCCAACGAAGAGGCGCGTGCACTGAAAATCCACCACGCAGACGTGGATCGCGGCGCCTCGTCCGGTAGCGTTGTTGAGCGGTGCGTGGTCGCGGAACTCTTGCCACAGCTGCTCGGCGGGCCCTCGAGGGAGGGCGGCAGCTGGCTGCTCCGCTCCCGCTCCACAGCGCCCACGGCGCCATCGGGGCGGAGGGCCGGCCAGACGAGCGAGGCCTCGGCGCCATGCGCCGAGGGCTGCGGCATCACGCAGCCATCCTCGCATCACTAACACCCACCGCGGGCTCGGGGGCCTGGCGCGAGTTCTCCCATTGGCCCCATCCGGTGGCGTCGTCGTCATGGATCTCCACCACGGCGCTGACCACCGCCGCCGCGACAGGCAGAGGTCGGACCGTCGGCGCGCGGTTGCCGCGTCGTAGCCGCCGCGGCTGCCGCCTCTGCTGCGGCTCGTAGCCCGCAGCGCCGCTGTGATGGCTCGCCGTCATCGCCGCGCTCCGGCCGCGTGGCGCCCTCGGCAGCGCCGCCTCGTGGAGTGCAGACGCATCCGACCTGGCGCTTTAGCGGCGCGAGGCGCGGGAAGCGCGCCACCTGCGAACACGGAGACAACAAGCGAGCTCCGGCCCTCGAACCGGGCGTGGAGGAGCGCGCACCTCAAGGTGGAGAAACCTCGCTTCCTCTTCCTCGAGGGTTCAGCAGCGCTTGGCGCTCGTCGTCGCCCGCCACCAGCGCTCCCGAGCTTCAGCGGCACGCAGCTGGCGCTTCGCGCGCGCCGCCTCGTCCACGGACCGCCCGCGGCGCCGCGCCGCCCTGCAGGCGCCTGCTCTGCCGCCTCTGCGGCTCTCGGTGAGGGTCGAGGATTCCACCTCTCGGGGCGCCGCCCCGCTTCCTCTTCTTCCTCCTCTCCCGACGACGAGTTCCGAGTCGCCGGGAAGAGAGTCCTGCTTTTCGCCGCAGCCGATACTCCTCGTCCCGCGCTCCCGGCTCCGCCGCCCGATTCTCTTCTCCTTCCTGCGCGCCGCCTCTGCTCCCGCGCGTGGCGCGGCAACCGCTCGAGCTCGGGCGTGGGCGGGTCCGACGAGGCATCCACGGTCACCCTCTGCTAAAAGGCGATCAAAACCATCTTTGATGCGTTGCAAGGGAACGAGAAAGGGAGGAAGGCCTACTCACCGCCGGGCGTCGGGAGCATAACGAGCGACCCGGAGGTCGTCGTTCGTGTCGGCCGGCCTTGAGGCTGATGGCGCGCCTCGCCCTCGTGGCCGCGTATTCCCGGCGAGGCGCTCATTCAAGAACATGGCGGCGCCAGCGGCGTAGGGTTGGCCGCCTCGCTCATCTCGTAATCTGAGCTCCCTCTCCATGAGGGGAACGATCCGCCCGGTGGTGGAGGTTCGCGAGGACCGAAGCCGCCCCCAACCCGGCATCCGCCAGGCTCTTCAACGCGGTTAGGAGCGAATCCAACCGCGCCTGGTGCGAAGGGGACACGCGTGGTGCGAGTCGGCCTTCTCCTTCGACTGCTTGCCGGTGTAGGGGAAGGCGGCGCCGTCGTTGCGGAGGTAGAACCACCCCCGCTCCCATTCCGCGTTGTTGGATGTCATCGTGCAGGGGATGTATAACTCCTTGCGCGAATCCCGCAACGAGACCGACAGGCCGCCGGCGCGCACCGCCCGGCGCACCGTCTCGGGCGTAGCGGCGTGTGCAGCTCCGCCGGAAGAGATGGACCCGAGATCCCGATTCACTTTGGGATCCCGAAATCCCTCGCAGAGCGCCACGGTGGCCGCTGCGAAATCGCATTGAGGCGGTTGTGCGGCTCCACCCGTAGTGGTGGCACGATCCCGCGCATGAAGCGGCTCGCCGGCGGCGGCGCGCTCATGGTGCCGGATGAAGGCGGCAGCGTAGCCGTCTGGCGGGTTGGGCTCCCGATCCGTCGCGGCCGTGAGCGATCCACAGGGCTGCCCTCCACGTTCGGCGCCGGTACCGGCGTTGTTCACGAGCTCGCTCGGGCGAGCTTCGTCACCGTCGGCGGCTCACGCAGCGGATCCGGCAAGTGATCGGTGAGGGGAGCCATTGCGGTTGTGACGCGCGAAGCGAAGCTAGCGGCGAGCGAAAGCGGGAAGCGGCGAGAGCGCTAAGTAACGAGGTAAGGAACTTCCGCCTCCCTCTACTTGGATTTATAGATCTAAGGGAGCCACGCTCCCCAAACCGTGCATGCGCGCTTCGCGGTGTGCATCTACCAGCGACAAGCGGGGCCCGCGCACGGCCGGCAGCGCGCGCGATCATTCTGGGCGACAACCCGAAGAGCCGCGGCGGCGTCCGTCACGCCCCGCCCCGTCGCCCTACGCGCGGCGCGCGCGCTGAAAAGGCGCACCGCGACGCGCGACTTAACCACAACTGGGCATTTAAGCGGCCTGGTCCTTACTCGTAAGTGTGACCCTCGCCGCGGCCCGAGCCCGGTGCTCGAAAAACCGGACCCTCGAAGGTGCGATTACGACCCGGTGGCCTCGAGACCCGCTCGGTGGCGGGCGCCACAGTGCCCTCGATTCTAGAGGATTCGATCGGCGGCTCGGGGTCGGCTCGGACCGCGAACCCACGAATCCTGCGGATGCAATCGAGGCAGGGGCACTTAGCGCCACCCATAGCGGCCCTACTAATCGGGGTTGGCGACCCTCGAAGGGTCGAGCAGGCGCCCCGGATCAGCAGTCGAGGGGCGGCGAGGCGCGCGCATTCGAGGCGTCCTCGAGCTCACCCGGCTCGGGCGCCCCATGTCGTATTCAAGAGCCAGCGAGGGCAGCTAGTCGAGGGATCCCATCGAGGAGAGCTTCGCGCCCTCGGTCCCCGCCAATGACGGGACCGAGCCCTGCCTAGCAAACCCACGTAAGCGCTTTCATGGACGAGTCTCCGGACCACGAGCCAACCCTTATCGAACGGGGCATGGGCGTCCACTTGAATCACCCGATAACAGCTCGAAGAGGAACCCGCGGTCGCGACCCGCTCGATGGGAGTTGTGGACACCTCACCCGTCCCCGCGGAGGGGCGGAGGAACGATACAAACAAGTCGGAGAGCCGCCCGATCGCCTCGAGCGGGCCCGGGCTCGGGGCTCGGCGCGGCTACACCTGGATATGCAACGCACGCGACGTCGGCACATGCGTACGGCACCGCCAAGGCCGGCTGAAATACCGCCGAGGCCGGCTGAAATAAACGCCTCGCACAAATGACGGCCTGCGAAAAACCTTGAAGGGTACACACTCCTCCAAGGCTTGAGCTAGACCAGCGGGTCCGCTAGCCCCACGGAATAGCACAGCAATCAGGAGGGAAGAAGGTCCCATCAGCAAGCGTCGGCATCTGCGGGATCTAACGGATACACCCCGAGATGCTCGGGCTCTTGTCGAGGGGCAGCCAGTGGGTCCCCTAAAAAGCCGGGAAACCCATTCACTTTCGCAAAAACTAAAACACAAAGCGAATTCACAAACCTAAAAGCGCTCAAGATAGTCACGGCCCGGTGGCCGACCACAGTGGCCCACGGACGGCCGCACCGCCACCCGGGCGAAACTCCGCTCGCGCGAGGGGCGCCACGCTCGAGACCCGCCTCGCTCGGGGGTGAGACTCGCCTCGCTCGGTCGGTCGCCCCTCGGAGGGATTCCGCCTCGCTCGAGGCCCTCACGGCTCGCCGCCCGCTGCTCCCCGCGAGGCGTTCGGCGTTCTAACACTTGCAGGCGCCCGGGTCAAAACGAATCCGCGCCATGCCGTCCCTCGACACGCCCGGGAATCATATCCGTGACGTTACCAACTCTCCAACTCTCCCCGCGGCAAGGCGACACGCGCGACAACGCCACCCACTGCGGCAAGGCGATGTCGGCTCGCGACCTGCGCCACCACTCGGCAAGGCGATGTCGCCCGCGACCTGCGCCACCCACTCTCGTCGCCAGCGCACCTCGAGGGCGGCGAGAACCCTCGAAGCAGGGCGGGGCGCTCCGCGCCACACCATGACGCCGGACGGTGAGCGTCACCTCCGTCACCGTCGGTCCCGCGCGGCCATCCCGCCATCACAGCGCCATCCGGACGCTGCTGCGCCATCCACGGCAGCTGTGGAATGCGGGCGACAAGACACCGCCACGCGCCGGTGCCCTGCGACCTCCGTCGCCGCACCCTCGAGTCGGCGTCGGACGGCGACCAGCACGGAAAGTTTCTCGCGCCACCCTCGGCCGCTCTGGGCGGATGCGGGGCACGCCACACGCTCCGGAAGCAAGATTCGCCGGGCGGCCGTCCACTCTGTTACCTTGTCGCCATGCCATGCCATCACACGTAGCTAAACGATGCGGCAGCCTCCTCCTTGGCCTATAAAAGGAGGCGGTCCCACAACATGAGGGGCGGCGGAGAGCAGCGACCCACACGCTTCCGCCTCCACCACGATATTGGCACTCGCCTCAATCAAAACCTCAGGGACCCGGAGGCCCGGCCTCCTCTCCCGCCCCGCTTGTAGCTCCCTCTGCAAGCACCACGGTGCAACGCAATATAGTGCCTCGAGCACACCCACTGGGCGTCGGCCCCGAACCAGGATAAACTTGTGTCCCACGTGTTGTCGTTGGCACCGACCATCGAGAAGCGATCACAGCGTAATTTACTAGTTAGTGTCGGGACTACTTTCCGCACCGACAGTTATCACACATAACCAAGGCATAACTCATACAAATCGTATCCCTACTATTTGATCTCCCGCTGCTCACCCGCACTCCTGATGGCTAGCAAATTAACTAGTGGGATTTATGCTAAGCCGTTGCCACATACAACGGTCGAGTGGTTGTACGGATAGTTGGGTCAGGTGAGATGACACGCAACCCGGTTTTTAACGACAAGATGGATATCTCCCACACGCTCAACCACAAAGGTACGAGCTTCCACAATA
The DNA here is from genome assembly GCA_022644695.1 of Cenchrus purpureus. Lineage (NCBI taxonomy): Eukaryota > Viridiplantae > Streptophyta > Magnoliopsida > Poales > Poaceae > Cenchrus > Cenchrus purpureus. Next base: position 106,538,824 of record CP053459.1, read on the forward strand.
CTCCTGACTCACACATCCATCTCATCTACCCGGTTCTTTACTCATTTTCCAAAATACCCGATCCCCATTTTTAAAGCACTCACACAATTTTAAAGAAATCATTTAGGTCAATTAAGGATCACTCATAGCAATCAAGGGTGGCTATCCTACTAGGTTTTTGCAGTAAAATAACATGCAATTTATAAAACAGGTCATAGGGTTGTGTTTATAAAACTAGGATCAAAATATGCATCAAAGGATGAGATTGAACTTGCCGTCTTCAAAGTCCTCCAGAGGCTCCTGCTCACGGTTCAGGTTCTCGGGCTCCTGCGCACAGTACGCGGCTTCGAACTCCTCCTGGTGTTCCTTCTCATTCACTCCGTCGGCTACGACACACACAAGCAAGCACACAATCAATAAAAGGGAACAACATTTTGCCGGCTAAGCTCGAGAAGAGAATAAATGAAAAAAGGAGGAATATATATTATTTATGGGAAATTGGTTAGTGGTTCAGCGTGAATAGAACCGGGGAAGATGTGGTGAACTTTGGAATTAATTTGGGTTAAAATTGGTCATAAAATGATGGTTTAAAGGGGGCTTAGGGGTAGTTTAATAGGACAGGGACCTATTTGTAAAGAAACTTAAGGACCTCAGGGGCTTATTGGCGAAACAGAACTTGAGGGGCTGCGGGTGGAAAAAGGAAGGAGGGAGGGGTTATGGGCAAAGTGTCCTTCTTCTTCCCCGGCAGAGAGGAGGAGGGCGACAGGCGGTGGCGTGCCTCCCGGAAACGGTAGCGGCCGGAAGTGGGTGAACGGAGAGAGGAGGTCGAGGAGATCGATTCTGTCCTCACCTCGAGGCGGAGAGTTCGGAGGAGATCGACGGGCGGCGGGCTGCCGGCGGCAGCCGAGGCGGTGGCGGCGGGAGGCTGGGAGGAGATGGAGGGCCCAGGGAGCTTCGTGGTGCGGTGGGGAGACGCAGGGCCTTTTATAGGCGCAGGAAAGGCGGTGGAGTGGCCGCTGCACGCCTTGAGCTCGTCACGGCTGTCATGGAGGTTCGTGCTCGCAGTAATGGCGTCGGACAGACGTGGCGGCAGCGTGCGTGGACGCGACTCGTCGGGCGAGGGACGCAGTGGCGGCGGCGCGAGGTGGCGCGAGCGGGCGGCGTCGGCGGCGATGATGGCATGAAGGTGACGGGCGTGCAGTGCGGTTAATGGCGGCCGTGTCGGCGGCGGCGAGGTCGCATCGTGGGCCGAGGCGTCGAGAGGCGGGGCCGGCGCAGGGCTTGGCGTGGAGGCGCGCGAGGGGCCGGGCGAGGCGCGTGGGCGAGGCCAAGGCAGCGCGCGAGGAGCCGAGCCGCGCGGTGCATCGTGAGGAAGAAAGGGAAAAAGAAAAGAGAGAAGGAAAAGGAAAGGAAAAAGGAAAAAGGGAGAAGAGAAAAAGAAAAGGGGAAAAAGAAAGAAGGGAAAGAGAAAAAGAAAAAATTGAGGAAAGTGTTAGGAAAATTGGGGGGAAAGGAGAAGGGGTTTTGGTGGAATTTTCCGGTCTCGAGCACCGACGCGACGTCGAGCGGTGATTGCGGGGCCGGTGAAATCGGGGCGCTCGCCGGGATGCGGGCCGGAGAGATTCCTGGTGTCAGGCGACTGCCGGGGGTGACTCGGTTTGAAAAGGGAAAATGACATGATGATCGGGTTTTGAGGAATTGATCAAGCTCAAAGGAAAAGATTTTGAAAATACGCGTGATTTAGAAGGTGATTTATTAGGGGTTAAAACATGAGCATTACATTAGGTTATTGTTAAATGCGATTGTCTTTCATTTAGTGATGGTTTCGTAAGTATAAACTGCAGATGATAAATACATATTTTTAACAATTTACACTTTTCACTTTGTTCAGGTGGGAGGTCCCAGAGGTAGCATGATGCTCGATCGTGTCCGCAAGAAGAGGACTATTGCTTGCTGATGCTATTTTGTTTTGGACAGATTTGAGACCTTTTGTCATGTGAATTTGTGTAGCCACATCTCACATGTGTGTTGTGACAAGCCTAACTTATGGGTGTGTTGAGACAAGAGACCATCTTGTCTATCGTGCTACCTTCTATATTTTCTATGTGGTCTGCTTGAGAGTGACTTGTGACAAGCCAAACATATCAAACTATGAATTGTTAGATTGACTTAACTGAGTTCACTGACAAGAGAATTGTTGGTGTCTTCAATGACAACTAAGATTATATATGTTCACCTGTGTGTATTTGATATCCATTTGTTCAAATTAGAAGCAATGTTTTTTTATCGCATGCTACGAAAAATAGCGGCAGCCTGATCTGGCCGCTATTGCCGCTATGGCGGCCGCTATGGCTGTGCTATAACGTAGTAGCATTAGTTGCCTGTTCCCGCTATAGCGCCTCTATTTTCAAATGGCAGGAAAACATGACAGCAAACATAATATGATAACCACAGTCACAACTAACATAATCTAATAGCCATCAAACATAAAACAACATATAAGTTGTTAATTAAGTTCATAATTCAACCAATCAACCATGGAGGCGTGAAGATCAAGTACATAAGAAAACAACCATATGTTCACAATTTAACCATAAACACTAAATATTTAAACATTAGTGCCATTAGTGGGTTGTTTGATTGGGTCGGGCATCATTTCCTTTGACCAACCAGAGAATCAGTCTTAGCGCGCTATTAGCAGTGCTATGCCGCTAAAGCAAAATAGCAGCGCTATAGCGTGCTATAGCGTCAATAGCGTCGATAGCGCAAAAATACAGAATATCGCCGCGTCATGTGCTATGAGCCGCTATAGCGCGCTATTTTTTTTCATGATTAGAAGTTATGTGTTATGTTCAACCAATTGCTTGACATGTGTTATTCGAAAGATTAGTATCAGATTGTAAATGTGAAGTTATTATATGATTCTGCAATTTAATTTTGTATGAATCATTAGCGTTAGATTGTTAGTCGGTATAGTAAATTATGTTGTCGAACCATTAGTTGGTACAAACGTCCGTCGTTAGTTATTCAGTGAAATCCCACTTCAATTCACTATTCATTATATTCCATCACATCCCCACCAATTTTCACCCATCTAAACACCTTCTATGTCCGTCGGTACATTTTTAGTGGGCATCTAACTGTCCATCGGTATAACTTTATACCGATGCCACTTATTGTGACTAATGTGAGAGGTCGGTATAACGGTATGTGAGGGGTTGGTACAAGGCTTATACCGACTACAATGTAGTCATTATAGACAGGCTGTGGTATAGTGCTTTTCCTAGTGCTATTTAAGGATGGACGAGGATTGATTAGCCCATTGAATTAGTACTTAGTGTTTAGCTAAAAAAAGAGTGGAATGAGCCATCAGTTAACCCAAGCAAAATCAGGACTAGGAAGTGAAGGGTCACTGCAAGCTCATACTCATGGACAGTGACGAAAAAGATTATACGTTTGCTTATCACCGCAAAATATCAGAAACTTAAACAAACAATGAACTTCTTGCACTGTGCACATTCGGAAAGCCATAAAATCATTTTTTTTACAACAACACATATATTATATTTATTCAGTAATCAAGTTACAAAGAAGACCTCAAAAGAGATCTTGATTATAACAAAGTCCAACAGCTTCTAGAAAGGGAGGAAACATCATCGGAGGTGTTGAAGGAGATCTGGCCGCCGGCGAGATGGTGTAGAGGCATCGAGGACAAAGCATACGCCGGGGCGAAGGGACCGCGCAAAGCGTCGGTTGTTGAAGGGATGGCCGTGCCAACGTAGACGACACACACCGGCGACCGAAGGATTCAAGTGTTGCCGTCGCAGGAGGTTGAAGAAGCATGAACCGGGATCCCAAGTGGAGGTGGAGGAGGCAACCCAACACCAAAGGAGTGCTGACTAGCTAGGGAGAAAAGCAATGGACAAGAGACCGCCGAACATACAAGGAATAGCCGGTGGAGATGAAGAGGAAAGAGCAGATCTCAATGGTAAAAGCGGTGGGGTGAAGAATGGGAGGAGATCCAGTGAAGGCGGAGGGTGGATTTATTTTATTATCACGAACTCAAGGTCGACGAGCGGAGGCGACAAGCGTCCGGGGCAGAGCCATGGAGGCACACAAGTACAAAGGCAACTACTACTATTAGCTAGTACTAGACAAGAGACCGAGGCCCGCACCCTTCCGCTGCGGCAGCTGGCGGAGAGGCAGGAGGGAGGGGGCTGGCGGGATCTAGATCTCGAGCGCTCTAGCGGAGGCTTCTCAAAGCCATAAGATCATTAAAACTGAGTTAATATGGGAAGCTCAAATTTTCAAAACTTTCTAGATTTAGAAAGCTAAACGCATTTTCTAAAGTCTCTGTTCGGCTTGTCTTGTTTCAGTTTTTTCGCGGTATTTTCCCCTCATAAAGTAGAGCCTGATCGGCTTATCCAAGCTTGACTTACACTACTAGAGAATCGGTCATTTATCCATGGCCTGTTTTTTTATTTCTACCAGGTATTTTTGCCCCGGTACAAATGAGGGCATTTGTACCGGTTGGAGCCACCGATCGGTACAAATGTCCCCTCACAGGGACGCGTCGGGGCCTCATCCAACCCATCTGATACAAATGTATCACATTTGTACCGGTTTGTGGCTCCGCCCGGTACAAATATGCTGGCCCAACATTTATACCGGTCAAGGCCACCACCCGGTACAAATGTGGAGTCATTTATACCGGGTCTAACTCCACCCCGGTACAAATATTCCTGCCTAGAAACGTCGTCTCGCTTCCGTCTCTATCCCACCAATATCTGCTCGATCCATCCACCACCACCCATCACTTCTCTTTCCCTCATCTCTAACTCTTCTTCTTCCTCATCTATCTCAAACTCTTGACTCTCTTTCCCTCCCAACAGGAGGCCGCCGGGAGGAGGTGGAGGGCGCGCCGGCGCAGCAGTGCTGCCCCAGTGCGCGAGGCGGCCTGTGACCTCCCGAGGCGCGGGCGCGGCCTTGAGGCGGCCGGCGGCAGCAGCCATCGGTGCCATATTATCGCATAAACCACTCCTTTTGGTCATTACGCATAATAACACCAAGTTAACTTGTCGTCTCTGCGGTCAAGCCCGGTAAATCACTTATAACAAAGGATCGACAACCGTACATCAAAACTCATACGAAGGCGAGTCCAGAGATGAACAAGTCACAATTTATTACATCAATTCCCATGAAGGGTTATTTAATTACAAACCGAGTCTTTTGCATAAAAGTAAATTATTCAGAGTTTATAAATACAGCGGAAATAAAACTAAAGAAAAGGTAGCATTATAGGAGGCCATCCATAATGCCAACAAACATTGTCTTCTTCCCATCCCAAACCTCACGAAACAACAACAAAAGCAAGGCCGAGTATACTAATACTCAAGAAGACTTAACTGGTCGGGTGATGTAAAATCACCAACTCTTTAGACATGAAAGGCTTTTTGGCTAGTGGATCATTTGTTGAAAAGCACCAAAGAGTATGTCCTTACTTTCAAGATTTTAGCTCCAATTCTAGTTGATTAACCATTACTAAGTAAGCATCTGCAGCAAACATAAGTTGTGCAATACAATTAATCAAGCATCCATATTAATTCTCAATTCCATCATAAAGGAAATAGGCGTATAGTTAAGCGGTCTCGGATAACGGTGAGAGGTCGACGATCGATCGATTAATAACCTTGCAAGGTGGACCTAAACACACGGAAAAGTGCACACTCCCGGTGTGCACCCACCAGACCGTCCCCAGCCATCCTCGGTTCGGGATCAAAGTCCACAGTCTTTGGTACAGGCTATCCGGTCATGGTACAATACACCCCGCCCGGAGTTCACTCCCGCACCACATTTACTGCAGGCATGGGGAATCTTCCCAAGATTAGTGGACCAAGTTCCCTTACCGGATCAGGAAAGTACTAGGCTTACCAGTCCCATTCCTGGCAAATATTTAGTACGTTCAAAAGCTTAACCATTGACACCTATTGACCGGAGCCGATCCCAAGCTCTTACCACATGAGCATATCAGTTTAAATCTTATGATTCCAACATAAGAACCTATAGCTCGCGAGAGAAGGATTTCACTCGACTTTTACCGGGTCCCTAAAGCATGGCAACTAATGACCTATCATGCTAGTAAGAACATAGGAACCTAGGATCATGCAACTATGGTTTCAATTCAACTCCTGAAACTTAAATGCACAAACATAACATATATATTTGCAGGAAGTTAAAAATCATAGGATTATGCTCCGGTGCTTGCCTTTCAAGCAGATGTTAGTTCTAACTAGGCCTTGGGCCCTTCCAAACTTTGGTTTGGGTCTTGTGGTACTCCACGATGTCCACTTGTCCCTCGAACGGTACTTCGTCTCCTTCCGGGACGATCTCGTAGCTACCGACAGGAAAATCTACACGAGGTGCATATGCATAAGATTTATTTGTCCAATTCAAATGAGATTTCACTTTTGAAACTTAGAGATAAATGCGGGGTTTAAGGGTGACCACATTCACCTAGATATGATATTCAGCATACTCTTCCTCTATTAGAGAAAGGTGTGCGGGTGATTTTATTTCTCATTCGATGGTGACTGTGTACATATTTAAGATAATTAATTTATTTTACTTCACCAAGGTAATGGTGCTGTTTAGGGTGTGTCTTGGTGAGGTGCATGCATTTAAATTTCGCGTCGCACAAAAGTGATCTTGGTTTTCCTTTTTTTTTCTCCCTTTTATTGAGCGTGTGTTGTTTCCAAATTAATTATGAAATTTTTATACCGCAACTTGAGCCATAACTTCACATAGAGATGTAAGAAACCTAACCATGTAGAGATATGCACTTACTCAGCAAATAAACTCAATTAAACTGCACACATGAAATTAGCCTTAAATAAACACGATAAGTTGCTGCGTTTTAGATCTAGGGTTGAAGATTGTTTTGTTTACATATAGGTCCTCATATTTTATGTTCAGGCCCCTGCAAGTTTCTACAGCTAAGCAATGTGGTCCAAAGGCGGGGCAACTTCGCCGGGTGGCGGCGTCGATTCCGTGACCTCGCCGGAATTCTAGGTCGGGGAAGAGCTCTGGAAGGTCGAGGGGTTCACCTTGGCCTGGATTGCGAGCTCATTTGGGGTCGAGGCGGTTCCGGTAGGTGGCTACGGCGGTGCCTGGCGGCGGCGATCAGCTGAGGCGGCTCCGGGAAAGGAGTGTGGAGTGAGAGGGCTAAGGCGCGGAGGGGCTTGCCTAGGGGTTGGTGCGGCCGGTGGAGAGCTCACACGGGGAGGGAGGTGACCGGACACGGGAGCTCGGCATGGGGGTGGCCATGGCGCGGCGGACAGCAGCCTTGATCGAGGGTGGCGGCGCCTGGCGAGAGCTCGAGCTCCACCTTTTAAGGCGGGGCTTGCCCCCTACTCCAAGGCAGCGCAGGGCGTCGGCTTGGGCAGCACGCGAGCACGACGGCGCGCGCCGGGTGGCGGCGCGGTGGTGCAAGCGTCTTGCCGCGTGGGCAGCAATTCTCGGAGGGGATAAGGGCGCGGGACGTGATGCGCATGGCGCGAGGTGACGGCGCGAGTGGGGTCCACAAGCGGTCGACGTCGATGGCCAGACGCCGGGAGCCGGCTCGGCGCGGCGCGATGCGTGGCGCACGGGCTCTGCGCGGGAGCGCACTCCAGGGCTCCAAGCCCTGTTTTCCATTCGGGGAGGGGCTGTTTGACCAGGTCAAACTCAAAATTCTTGAACTGAAGTTTGAAATCGCCAAAAATAGAAGTTGTAGATAATGCATCCAGCTCCAACTTTTGTAAAGGTTGACCTATGGAATTCTTCATGGTTTAGCCAGAAAATCGACTCAAACTTCAGGATTTTCTCGGCCCGGTCAACAGTCTTGTGAACTTTGATAGGTTTTGGACCTTTTGCACTTGGAATTTCAAATGCCACTAATTAGATGAAATATGTTCCCGGAGATCCTTGATAACTTTCATATTGGCATAATTTGAAGTGCTTATGCAAAATTTTGAGAACGCGCTGGAATACGGCAGTGAGGTCTAGGGTCTTAGGGGTTTGCCAATGGTTTTGAGGGGTTTAACCCAAGGGTGGGTGTTTGACCAAGTAACCATGTTAGTGAACATGCTTAGCTCCACTAATTAAGATGGTTACTATTCTTCAAAAAATCGGGTGTTATTCTGACCTACCCTTAAAAGAATCTCGTCCGAGATTCGACAACAAGATTAGATGCCAATCTTGAGGGAAAGATAAAGCGTTACATAGAAGGAACTACAAGCCGAGCTGAACTCTTCAAGATCTAGAGCTCAGAGATGACAGAAGTACAGGATTTTCCTCACACAACTTCAACGTCGCTCATGAGGAAGCGGACGGTGAATGTACACATGAAAAGCTAAAATCATCAGAAATTGCAATGCAAAGCAGATGTACAATGCAACTAGAGTCCAGCGAACTGAAACAAACATCTCCAGCCAATGAGCCATGGAGTGGTTCGGGATTGGATTCTTCTCTTGGACTTCTTCTTGAGCTTCTTCTTCGCGTCACCGATGAATGTCGTAGGTGGAGAAGATGGATGGCATGCGTGCTCAAAGGGGGAGCCGGTGAGGAGTGAGAGTGGCTGGGATGCAAGGCTCAAGTGGAAGCAAGCTCTGGGTGGTGAGCCGAGGGAGGAGGTGCTCCTTTATCGAGGGCCAAAGGGGCTGCGGCATCGGTGCGTGCCAAGTTGTAGTAGGGGCCGGTGAACGATCTGCGAGAGCTGCACGCGGCGTGGTAGTGGCCGGCATTAAGATGCCTTGGCGACATGACACATCATGCGGTGGTGTGTGCATAGGCGGTGACCAGCCTCTGCGGTGGAAAGGTGGCGGTGCAATGCTGCCCAAATGCGACATGGCATCGAAAAGGATGGGGTCAAACGGCTCGAGAGAAATGACCGTGATCTTGGGGGGAAAACGAGAAGATCTTGGGGTATCCACAATTCAAAATTGAGATTGAATCACGAAAAACTTGTTAGGGGATTTTGCCTGTCATTTGCTTACTTAATTCCCGATTTCTTCGATTTGAAAGAGATGTGCAAAAAAAAAGACCACGGATCACTGATTGAGAGAAAACTCCTCGTATCTTGACTTTTAGAGAACCTTGATTGCTTATGAAAAACTCTGCTCATCTTGCTTCAAATTAGTCCTGTTGATTCGAATTGATACTAGGTGAACTTTGAGATTTGGAAGGACAGAGACAAAATCGAAAGGTTCCATAGAGATTTTTCAAGAAGAAAAGGTTGGTAAACAAACATGTTGTAAGGCTTGTTTACGGAAGTTTCTGAATTTTACTGTAGAAAAGCAACCAACATGTCAACTCAGGGATTGTCCTGGGAAGTATCAACTTTTCCAATGACAATTGATAAGAATTTGGGAAAAAGATGAGAGTTAGGAATTAACCCTTGCTCAAGGTGTTTATCAATGGAGTATTTTTCGTCACTTATTGTATTGCCTCAAGATGCAATGCATTTAAACTGGTGATTTGATGCACTGATGAGTCATGGGATGACGATGCTTATGCATATGGGGATGACTTGTGCACAATGTGACAATGCTCATGACATGATGTATTAATGATGCCATCCGGATGATGCACATGTTTATGAATGCTTGATGCCCATGCTTATGATGCAATGTCAGCATGACTCGCGTTACCCATGAATTCAGTTAGTGACATGAAGGACAACCGAGAGTTTGAGAAATAGGATATGCGATGAGTTGCCTTCTCACAACCAAGATACCTAGCGCGCCTCGGTGGTAATCACATGGGTGCACACACGATGCACCGGGTTCCGCCGCGCACCTTTGGTTATGAAACAACAACATCACCACCAAGGAGGATAGAGTAGAAAGGTTGAGACCTTCAATTCGTATGCAAGTCAGTTGAACCCAGGTTCCAGATGCGCATGTCATGTAATGCATTTCCATGATCATGAATTATTTCGCTAAAGGTGCAGCATATGCATGTTGAGATGATGCTCATTATGCTTACCAACATATTGGAAGGCTTGGTGCCCATGTTCTTATTTATTTATTGATTTGTGAGCAAGGACAAGAATACTAGGACCAACGGTTGAGAAATTAAGGTGATCAACGTAAGGAAATTGTCAAAGCAAGGAGGGATGAGTGATCAAAATTACATAGTCGTCACAAGTTGGTTATTTGTCTTCTACACTAATGAAAGTGTGTAGGAGCAATAAGAAAGCATGAAGAGACTTTGTTTGGATGGGCAAAGAAAATTTTGTTTCTCTCATTTTGGGTAACCAAAATAAATGAAACGGGGATGATTCGATCTTGCATAGATTGTGCCCACTTTCTGAACAACATCGACTAAAACTCTGAAAATCCAAGATGGGTGCTCCAAAAATCCTCATATTTTACTAGAAGCTCGGTGAGGTTACGAAGCACAAGTTTTGGTATCTAAAGGCTGGGTGAAACTGATCCTAAGAAGGAGAGAACGAATGACACAAAATAGGCGGAGCATGGATATGGAGGTAGCAAACGTACACCGCGACTGGATTGTGATGGCAAGCAGAAAGAGGCAGAAGTTTAAAACTATGGTAGAGGTCAAGTACCTGTGGCAACTTGTGATCCTCAAGACACGTTCAGCCAGCCCTCATGCTCCCCGATCTCTACGAGACGTTATCTTAACTTTTTGGTCCTTGCGACCGTATGCTTGATGCTTTCTTTGGAGCTGGGGGCAATCATGGGCAAAATGACCCATTTCAAAGCAATTGTAGCAACCCACTGGGTCACTAGATTCTTCGTAGCAGTACAAATGACTGGATTGATGACTAGGGAAAGGAATCCTAGGAGTTGTCAAATGTTGGAGTAATTCCCTTGCCTCTATAAATTCCCTACTAAGTTCAATCCTCTCTCCTTGGGGTGACACGATGTCCCAGTCTTTTGGGTCGTTCCATGTGCTAGAAGGGCATTCGCGAAGGGAGTGATCGCACTCTCCGCATTTAAAACAAATTTGGCATTGTGCGGGAAGACTCCTTCCCATAAACTTCATTAATCTCTTGGGCTTCAGAGAGTTTTGACCGGCGATTAAAATTACTAGTCTCGTCTGTTTCCTTTTGCATGGACGAAATTGCATGCGGTGATTCCCCATCCACTTATGTCAACCTTAGGTAATATCTCTGGCTGCACCAACTTCTTCCCTCTTCTCCTGGAGGTCCAGGGTAGTTTTGATGGTGGTAGGATAGATTCTAGGATGTGTTGATTGGAATCTTCACTTTGTTGAATCTGGGTTGCATGATTCATCAACATATTGAATAGACGGGCATGATCAACCATAGATTCCGACAAGGCACAGGGAGAGGTCGGTATACTGAGCATTTTTGGCCCGGCCCGCCCGCCCCGCCACGGACCTTCTTGGGCCAGGCGTGGGCGAGATTTTGAAGCCAGCGAAAAAAATTTTGGCAGCCCGGCCCGACATGTCTTTTAGCTATTTTACACTATAAAATCGCGGGCGGCCCGCCTGCCGGGCCGGCCCGAGCCGGCCCGAAAAATGAGGCCCGACACGTCCCATGGGACGGTCATGGGCAGGATTTTCTCAACCCGAAAAACTCAGGGTTTTTTTTCGACCCGGCCCGGCCCGAACCCGGCCCGACCCGTGAAATGCTCAGTCTAGTGCTAAACCGCTGTGACAAACACGGATAGATACCATAGATGATGGTATGCATTATGTGATCTAGTACCATATTTTGTCGTTCAACATCTCAATTGCGCCAACAATGGTGTCCATGTCGACTGGTTAGGTGGCGGGCGAACAAGACTCATATGGCTCGGGACTCTTGGTATTTCCTCCAGTGGAGACCATCGTCCTGAAATTTTACCACGTACTCAATAAATTAGAGAGTACAAAATTGGTATTCAACGGTTGAGCTAAAAACTAGAAGAAGATAGCCAAATGAACCAAAACATTAGTGGCTGCCTCCCAGGAAAACAGCAAACATAGCTGCACTATTTTGGTCATCACTCAAAATTCCTTCAACCAAAAATTCTGAAATTTACATAGCCGGTGCTCAACAATATTTGGAGCAACTTTCATATCTACCATTTTCCCAGGAAAAGTTGTTTTGGGGTCGAAACGATTACCGAACAGATAGGTACTCGAATTGACAGCTAGATGACTCCTTAGGAAAAAGACCATAACTTGAGTTTGGTTGATCCAAATTTTATGACATTTTTACAGCAACTTCATGGTAACATTTGGGACAACTTTTGTATATATGGTTTCTGCATACAACTTAATTTTCTAGCCCGAAAAGTTTCAGATCAGCAGCTCATTCAGAGAACTGCTAGAAGGCATTAAGTGATTTAGACAAAAGTTTGGAGAGGAAATGATTTCAGATTTCCCTTCTTATTTTTGTTGTTCAGTTTAGAGAGTTTTAACCTGATGCATGCACAACCTAGTCGTTCTCACAGACAATTCCTTGTCAAAAATTGGAGTTAGCGCCGGTGGCATGGCACAAAAATACGACTCTTCCTATAATAACTAGTCGATTTTCTAATTGATCTTAGCTCTAACGGATCACGGTTAGTGTACCTGCAGAAAATGAACATTTCGTGCCAGCACTCACGAAAGCGTCCCCATACATTACCGTTCACTATAGAAATAGTATCCATGCGTCAAGCCGCTGCATGGACAGCGTCCAACCTTAGACACTCTCCATTTGAATGGAGTGCATCCTTACCTCGCATTTTTATGTCTGAACGTCCACGTATGGCAAAACGTGGCGAGACACAAACGCGACGGTGGGTTCCCTTTGGAATAGGTCTCATCCATCCCTCACATGACTTCCATGTGGCACCACACACATATAGCAAAACATGGTGTACTAGTATGGTTGTGCGAGACAGTAAGTTTTGACAGATAATAAAATGTGCTGGAAGTCAGACTAATAAACCATAGATTACTAGCCACCTAAAAGCACCCAAAAATACCTCTAGGGCCTCTCGGACTAGTTAATCCTTAGCGTTCCTAACGCATTTTTGCAAACACACCTTAACTTGCAAGTTTTATTCCAAAAACATGTTATTAAGGGTGTATTAAGATCTCTGGCGTACAGTCGAGCTCTGATGCTAGCTGTGATAGAACCGCCAAAATTAACTCCATATTATCGCATAAACCACTCCTTTTGGTCATTACGCAATAACACCGAGTTAACTTGTCGTCTCTGCCGGGTCAAGCCCGGTAAATCACTTATAACAAAGGATCGACAACCGTACATCAAAACTCACACGAAGGCGAGTCCAGAGATGAACAAGTCACAATTTATTACATTAATTCCCATGAAGGGTTATTTAATTACAAACCGATTCTTTTGCATAAAAGTAAATTGTTCAGAGTTTATAAATACAGCGGAAATAAAACTAAACAAGAAAAGGTAGCATTATAGGAGGCCATCCATAATGCCAACAAACATCGTCTTCTTCCCATCCCAAACCTCACCTGAAAACAATAACAAAAGCAAGGCCGAGTATACTAATACTCAGCAAGACTTAACCGTCGGGTGATGTAAAATCACCAACTCTTTAGACATGAAAGGCTTTTTGGCTAGTGGATCATTTTTTTGAAAAGCAACAAAGAGTATGTCCTTACTTTCAAGATTTTAGCTCCAATTCTAGTTGATTAACCATTACTAAGTAAGCATCTGCAGCAAACATAAGTTGTGCAATACAATTAATCAAGCATCCATATTAATTCTCAATTCCATCATAAAGGAAATATATAGTTAAGCGGTCTCGGATAGCGGTGAGAGGGCGATGATCGATCGATTATCAACCTTGCAAGGTGGACCTAAACACACGGAAAAGTGCACACTCCCGGTGTGCACCCACCAGACCGTCCCTAGCCATCCTCGGTTCGGGATCAAAGTCCACAGTCTTTGGTACAGGCTATCCGGTCATGGTACAATACACCCCGCCCGGAGTTCACTCCTGCACCACATTTCGCAGCATGGGGACTCTTCCCAAGATTAGTGGACCAAGTTCCTTACCGGATCGTGAAGGTACTAGGCTTACCGGTCTCATTCACGGCAAATGTTTAGTAATGCGTTCAAAAGCTTAACCATTGACACCTATTGACCGGAGCCGATCCCAAGCTCTTACCACATGAGCATATCAGTTTAAATCTTATGATTCCAACATAAGAACCTATAGCTCATGAGTGAAGGATTTCACTCGACTTTCTGGTCCCTAAAGCATGGCAACTAACGACCTATCATGCTAGTAAGAACATAGGAACCTAGGATCATGCAACTATGGTTTCAATTCAACTCCTGAAACTTAAATGCACAAACATAACATATATATTTGCAGGAAGTTAAAAATCATAGGATTATGCTCCGGTGCTTGCCTTTCAAGCAGATGTTAGTTCTAACTAGGCCTTGGGCCCTTCCAAACTTTGGTTTGGGTCTTGTGGTACTCCACGATGTCCACTTGTCCCTCGAGCAGTGCCGTCTCCGGATGATCTCGTAGCTACCGCGAAAATCTACACGAGGTGCATATGCATAAGATTTATTTGTCCAATTCAAATGAGATTTCACTTTTGAAACTTAGAGATAAATGCGGGGTTTAAGGGTGACCACATTCACCTAGATATGATATTCAGCATACTCTTCCAATATTAGAGAAAGGTGTGTGCGGGTGATTTTTTTATTTCTCATTCGATGGTGACTGTGTACATATTTAAGATAATTAATTTATTTTACTTCACCAAAGGTAATGGTATTGTTTAGGTGTGTCTTGGTGAGGTGCATGCATTTAAATTTCGTCGCACAAAAGTGATCTTGGTTTTCCTTTTTTTCTCCCTTTTATTGAGCGTGTGTTGTTTCCAATTTAATTATGAAATTTTTATACCGCAACTTGAGCCATAACTTCACATAGAGATGTAAGAAACCTAACCATGCAGAGATATGCACTTACTCAGCAAATAAACTCAATTAAACTGTACACATGAAATTAGCCTTAAATACACACGATAAAACATGGCAAATTATTTGACTAAGCTAAACATGTCCAAAATAGATATACTATTTATCATGGGTGCATAACCATCAAACAGGGCTGTACCAAAAAGATTGGCTCCATTTGATCAACAGATTAATTTATAAAAATAAAAACAGGAGCATGACACATATCAAAATTAATTCATGACTAAAGGTATACATGACATATATGTGCCATTTTTGTACACAGGATCAAACATGGCAAGACTAGCAACATACCCAAAATTCATTTGCAGATCATTTATAGAATTTGAATTGTTTCAAATCTAAGCAAAATGATGAATTCAAAATATTTTAAAACCTGAACCGAAATTTGAAAACATCCTTTGTAGAAAAGTTGCTCCTAGTCACAAGGATCACAACAAAATTGAGTTTGCATTTTTACTATTTTTCTGTGATTTTATATGGATTTGACAAGTTGCTGCGTTTTAGATCTAGGGTTGAAGATTGTTTTCTTTACATATAGGTCCTCATATTTTACGTTCAGGCCCCTGCAAGTTTCTACAGCTAAGCAATGTGGTCCAAAGGGCAGGGGCAGCACTGCCGGTGGCGGGGCGTCCGGATTCCGGCGACCTCGCCGGAATTCTAGGTCGGGGAAGAGCTCTGGAAGGTCGAGGGGTTCACCTTGGCCTGGATTGCGAGCTCATTTGGGGTCAGGCGGTTCCAGGGTCATGGCGGTGCCTGGGCGGGCGGCAGCGGGCTCCGGAAAGGAGTGTGGAGGGAGAGGCCTAAGGCGCGGAGGGGCTTGCCTAGGGGTTGGTGCGGCCGGTGGAGAGCTCACACGGGGAGGGAGGCGACCGGACACGGGAGCTCGGCATGGGGGTGGCCATGGCGCGGCAGCTGACGGCAGATCGAGGGTGCGCGCGCACGGCGGAGCTCGAGCTCCACCTTTAGAGGCGGCCGGGCTTGCCCCTACTCAAGGCGCGGCGTCGGCTTGGCAGACGCGAGGCACGGCGTTGGCGTGCAGGACAGGCGGCGCGGCGCGCGCGCGCCGTGGCGTGCAGCGAAATTCTCGGAGGATAAGGGCGCGGGACGTGATGCGCCGCAGGTGACGAGGGCGCGAGTGGGGGTCCACAAGAACGGTGCGAACGTCGATGACGGACGCCAGGCTTCGGCGGGCGCGTGCGTGGCGCACGGCTCGGCGCGAGGCGCACTCAAGGCTCAAGCCCTGCTTTCCATTCGAGGCTGTTTGACCAGGTCAAACTCAAAATTCTTGAACTGAAGTTTGAAATCGCCAAAAATAGAAGTTGTAGATAATGCATCCAGCTCCAACTTTTGTAAAGGTTGACCTATGGAATTCTTCATGGTTTTAGGAAAATCGACTCAAACTTGATTTTCTCGGCCCGATCAAGCAGTCTTTGTGAACTTTGTTGGGTTTTGGACCTTTGCACTTGGAATTTCAAATGTCACTAATTAGATGAAATGTGTTCCCGGAGATCCTTGACAACTTTCATATTGGCATAATTTGAAGTGCTTATGCAAAATTTTGAGAACGCGCTGGAATACGGCAGTGAGGTCTAGGGTCTTAGGGGTTTGCCAATGGTTTTGAGGGGTTTAACCCAAGGGTGGGTGTTTGACCAAGTAACCATGTTAGTGAACATGCTTAGCTCCACTAATTAAGATGGTTACTATTCTTCAAAAAATCCGGTGTTACACGGTGGCGGCCAAGCCATGAGCGAGGCATGCATGTGAATCTTGTAGTTCTCGAATGGATTCGATTCTTGTAGTTCTTGAATGTTTGTGATTCAATTCTTGTAGTTCTCGAATGGATTCGATTCGATTCTTGAATCAAATTGACTTTGTAATTTTTGGCGATTTTTATTGTTGTTGAATTCATTGTATCTTGTGTGATTGAATGAAGAAGAATATAGAAGAAAATAAAGGAAAAGGAAGAACTATAAAGGAAAGAAAAGAAAACGGAAAGGGAAAAAGAGGGAGGGGTGAGGGGATGACGTGTGGGGAACGGACGTCCTGCGGACGAACGGGCGCTAGCGTGAGAAGCACCCGGTACAAATGTGACTTCACACGTTTGTACCAATCAGTCTGTACCGGATGGATACCCGGTACAAATGAAATGAGGGTTCTCAACCGGTACAAATGACCGTTTTTGTATTAGTGTTACTTCAACTTCTTTCGACTTATTTCCTTTTACATAATACTATTTAATCTAGCAAACGAGTGCTGCTATTTATTCTACCAACCAAACACGCTCGTATCTATCCTACCAATCAACACACGGTACAAATTTGTTTACCAGATCAACAGATGTGTTGTTAGCTTTTTTTTAAAAAAAAGTACTAGCTCCGACTTTTCAAAAAGCTCCAAAAGCTGCAGCTCCAGCAGACCCCAGGCAATTGATGATCGACTGCGCGCGTGTTTCACGAGCTGACGATCTGCTAGATGACACATCAGTTATACAGTAGCGTGCTTCAATAATGCACTTGGACCTTGGTGTGGAACAATCGCGATACTATATCTGGATCCATTGTAGCGGCAAAAATAGCTACTCCCTCCGTCCCAAAATATCTGCATTTCTAGGACCTGGCATGAAAACCAAGGTGGGTGCGAAATTACGAAAATACCCTTGCGAGTGGCGCAGAAACTTCGTCCCCACATGGGTCAGCCCACCGTCTTTTTTTCTTCTCCTTGCCCTCTGCCTCTCTCCGCCCGATAGCCTGTCCATCTCCCCCACACCATTTTCCCCCAGATCCAGGGAGCCTGGACGCCACTGTGAAGCCGCGCGGGAGGGTCGGGACGACGC
Organism: Cenchrus purpureus; assembly: GCA_022644695.1. Classification (NCBI taxonomy): domain Eukaryota; kingdom Viridiplantae; phylum Streptophyta; class Magnoliopsida; order Poales; family Poaceae; genus Cenchrus; species Cenchrus purpureus. The sequence goes on from CP053459.1 coordinate 106,556,613, forward strand.
GCGCGGAGTCGCACCGCCGGGGAAGCCACGACGCCGGGAGGCCTGGAGGCCGGGTCGCCGTACCTGGAGGTTTGGGACGGCGCGGGCGAGCGGTCAGTCCACGCCGCCGGCGACGAGCCCCCACACGGCGTCACCGTCGCGCGCCCGGAGAACGCCTGGTCGGCGCCGGGTGACCAAGGCGTCGGCTGAGGAGGGCGGTGAAGAGACCGCCCGGCTACCGCCCAGCGGAGGGGAGGCCGCCGGATCTCGCCGGGAGGCTCGCCTCACGCCTCGCCACATCCGCTGTGTGGCCAACGCCGGCGAACGGATCCGGCCCCGCGGTGCTCCTCTCCCGCTCGTCGGCGGAGGAGGTGGCGCGGGGAGGTGGAGGTCGGCGGCGCTCACGCGGAGGAGGAAGAGGTCGCCGGCGCTCACGCGGACGAGAAGGCTGCTGGCGCCTGCGCGGAGGAGGCGGCGGCGGTGGCCGGTGCACGCACGGAGGGAGGGAGGAGGATGGCGAATGGGAAGAGAGGATCCGGTGGGAGTAGGAAATGAGTGGAGGGAAGTGTGTCCACGTGTCTGTGTTTTTAGATACTGCTGTGCTAGCCGCTTGGACCGATGCGCCATACTCCCATAAGTTGCGGTTATTTTGGGAAAAATTTTGAACCACCCAGGTGCAGATATTATGGGACATACGGAGTATCCCACACCCACACCCATCCTTATTTTTTTGCTCGGTCCGTGCAAAAAGAAAAAAAAGTGATTGTGCACAAGATTTTCTAGACCAAACTAACTGCAAATATAGCTCGTTTGAGCAGCTAATGCGCATTATGCAACAATTAGGATTCTTACGCAACAAGAAAATAAAGGATATGAGGAGGCTATCACAACGTGAAAAAACAAACAAAAGTGACGGATACATCAGTGACGCAGAGAGAAAACGTGTCACTGATGTAATACTAGTGACGGCAGAAGAAATAACGCGTCGCTAAAGTCATCATGACGCCTTTGCTGTATATACATCTGTGACACATGTGGAGACCCGTCATTTGTAATTGCAAAAATCCAGTAAGTTCTTGGTGTATGCACTCGTGCAACTTGCCTCATTTTTGGGGTAGTCTGCATGTTGATTTTCCCATAAACTGGTGTGTCTGGTGTACTGATATTTGGGGTAGTCTGAATGTTTATTTTAGGGATTTCATAATTATGTTTACTAGTCCATCAACCCGTGTCACTGCACGGGTTAGCAATTTTAACATAATTATTCGTTTGGTTTATCAACCACCAGCCAGTCGAACAGAGGTAACATTACATAAATATAAATGACCACACATTTAGTTTATTACTAAAATGTCATTATTTTTCCATATATCCAGCATTTCATCCAACAGCTTGCACCAATCAATCTTATTTAAGCTACCATAAAATGTGATCATTTTGTTGTAGAGCGAGTAGTAGAATATTTAAATAAAATGAATTAATATTGAAGATCTAGTACATCCTCCTTTTTTACATATCACAATTGCTTTAGCACAAATCAAATATGTCCAACTTTGACCAAATTTATAGATATAAATATTATTCAACCAAATATATGAATTATCAAATCATACTCCATGGTGAATTTGATGATACAAATATAGTATTATAGATGTTGTTATAGTTTCAATAATCACCTCAATTTAAATGTGTATTGTTTCATCACTTTTCCCAAATGCAAGAAATTGTTATGTAAGTACGTAACTGCTGGTTTTCCATTAATATATTTAATTAAGTAAGAATCAATCGACCATGCAAAGTTGTTTGTACTAATATTGCCTGCTTCATGGAAATTACGTAAAAAAATGTAAAAAAGAGAGGTCAGAATGAGTTGTATCTATCTACAATAAGATCTTTAATTTATAGCGGCTAGCGAATATATACTGCTACTCACATGTCATCAACTCAGCGTAATCTTAAAATCAAGATATCATCAATCTATAGTGTATTCGTTTTTTAATCTTAACTGTGTCAACTACTTTTCCACCACCTATGTCCGTCAAGCCCTATCATCGTATGACATAAAAACTTGATATTTTTGTTAGTAAAATCAGTTTTATCTGGTCACCAGTGAAAATATGCACAGCCCTCGATCGTGTACTTTTATCCATCAATAGGCGTGCATGCTTTCTCCCAATCTCAAACATAACAGTTGGCTATATTCTTCTCGATCATAGCCATTTGCTGCACGCTGAACGACAACGCATCCTAGAGCATCGTCTGACTCCTTCTTGCTGCTTGTGCCATGGATAGCACCCTCGCTTGCGGCCTACACTCTGTCCTTGCTTGACTGTTTGTGGTCTGCTCGGTTTGTGGCAGCCTTGTGGATTACTACGTACTATGGGCTGCGGCTGCTTTCATGCTCATTCAAAGACCACTGTGGTTTAAGAAGGTCGAATTTGTGTGTGCGACACATCTCGGGAGTCGGAGATTGCATATGAAGATTATAGGTGGACGGACATCAAATTTATATGTTTTAATAATTGAACAGATTGATAGTTTAGAGAGCTGATTTAAATTAATTTTATAGAACACAGATTTTAGATAATTTTAACATAGATATAAGGGGTTATTTTAGTTAAGTATGCATAATGGCAAAGGTGGGTAATTTTATTCTCTTTTTAAGTGTCTACCTAGGATCTTAGGTGGACAGTCTAGAAAAAAAAAATTAAAGAAGCCTCCACATGAAGCCACCTAGGATCGCGTGGAGGCCTCAAATGGAGCCTCCAATTAGTAATGGTTTTAGATAATTTTAACATAGATATAAGGGGTTATTTTAGTTAAGTATGCATAATGGTAAAGGTGGATAATTTTATTCTCTTTTAAGTGTCTACCTAGGATCTTAGGTGGGACATCTAGAAAAAAGAAAAATTAAAGAAGCCTCCACATGAAGCCACCTAGGATCCTAAGTGGCTTGGCGTGGCCTCAGGAGTCTCAATTAGTAATGGTAAGATTTGAGTTATGCGCAATAGGCGGTCTTGTGAACTCTTTCCATAAGTAGTGTATCCGTCTCTCTGCCGGCGGAACAAGAACATGCAAAATGGGAGAGGCATTCCTCCGCTTGCCTTCGCACATAGATACATCACCCACGAAAATCCTCGTCTCCAATGCATGAGGCAAAAGCGTATGCATCGCCGGTCGTTGTCACACCTCAAATTTCCAATTTCGTGGATGTGAATAGAGAGAATAATGAAACAACAATTTTCTCATAATTTTAAAATTTTTCCAACATTTAATTTCTTTATAGGAAATATAGAATAGGAAAAGCCTTTGTTTGTTTTCGAATTAAATAAATGTTTATGTGAGTGTTGCATTCATGCGATGCATCTTGGTGCTTCTTGAGTGCAAAAGGTTTCAAAATGCGTTTGGTGTCTGACCAAACCCTTCCGAGAATTTTCCGAATTTTTCCGGGATTTATTCTCATTTTCTCCGAGCATTTTCTATTTATTAGAAGGCTCTAAAATCTTTTTCATGAGCTCCAAATATTTTATTTGGAATGTTCGTGTCCCAATCTATCTCTGGAATTTTCCTAGAATTTTTGGAATTTTTAGAATATTTTTGTGGCTTTTATGAATTATCTAGCTATTTCTAGATTATTCTTTTCCCGAAAATAATTTCTAAAATAAAAAGAAATTCTTTTCCTTTTTCTTTTCTTCCTCCTTTTCGGCCCCAGTCAAGCTTTCAGCCCTGGAAGTCCGCGACCACCCCGACTCCTCCTCTTCACCCGTTCGGCCACTTCCTTCCAAGCCCATCCGTCCACCACCGCCCTTAACTTCTTCACGATCCACCAAGCTCCCTCAAGTTCTCAGCGTGCCGCCATCCTTTCACCAGACCTTTCTTCACCCCAACCTCTCCGCCGGGCCCCGTCCGGCCCGCCCAGCCAGCCCCATCTCAAGCCGCCATGGCTGGCACGTCGGAGACCAAGGGCGCCGCCTTCCTTGCTCGTGCAGGCTACCACGATAAGCCTGGCGCACAGACATAAAAGGCGAGCCCGAGCCTCGCGCGCCTCGCACCTCCTCCGCTCGCCCCAGCCGCGTTCACCGCCTTGCCGCGCCAAGCCGCCATGCTGGGCCGCTGAAGCGTCGCCGAGGACGCCGTGAAGCCTCGAGCAAACCTGCCAAGAGCCGCCGGTCGCGCAGACTGCAGCACCTGCTCTCGCCGGGGCCGAGCACCGCCACAACCACCGCCGCCGAGGTCCGCACGCCACCTTGCCGCCCTCTCACACCTGTGAGCACTCAAAGATCTCCTCGATCTCCTCTCCCTTTTCCCCACCTTGGTCGAGTCCCTGTCGCCCGCACACGGGCCTCACGGCCAGATCCGTCCGTCCATGGCCCATGGTGAGGTAGGGATGAAGTGGCAACTTTGCAACTTTGAGCTCTCAGCCTCCCTGAATCTATTAGATCTAATGTGTCTTGCACTTTTCTTAAATAAGCCCCTAGATCTATCATATCTTCACCACCGATCCAGCCTATCATCTTTTCAGATCTAACCCTAGATTTAGAACTATTCACGAGCACTATTTCGTGTCTCGGAATCTTCTGTATAACCCCGAGATCTATAGATAATCACGACAGGTCCCCAATCTTGTTTTCCCTAGTTTCATGTTTTAGCTCTGCTTTTACCCGTTCAAGTTGCGTTAGGTTCATAATGCAAAGTACATGTTAGTAGTGATGTTTTCACCATGCTTGTTTTCTGAAAATTAATTTAATATTAATTTTGTTAATACCTATTAAACATGCCTTTTCCAAATAAAAGCAATGTAGAGCTATACACCGCTTTTCTTAAACAAAGTTAATTTGAGTAATGTTTGTTTCACATGCTTTTCTAATAAAAGCTAATTAGATCTTTATCTCGGTTTTTGTTAAACAAATATTAATTTGTTTAATAGTTAATTAATTTTTCTAATTAAAAGTTGATTAGGCTTTTACACCGCTCTTATAATAAATGTTAATCGACTAATGTCAACATGCATGTGCTTTCTAATAAAGTTTGTTTAGCTAAACACGTCACATGTTTTAATTCGACTAGTTGTTCTAATATTTTAATCTGACATAATTGATACATGAACAATTATAAATAAAATTTGACTAGGTTCTTTACACCAGTTTCTTCAAATAAAGTTTAATCGAGCTAATGCCAACATAGGGTATTTTATTTCTAAAATATCCTTTACATTTGTTTTGTTATTAATTAAAATGAACCTAGCCCATAATCTTGTTCTATCGTAGATGCAAATAATTTGTTAGACGTTCTCTTTTGTGTATCTAGCCTTGTGTAAGCTTTAGATCTTTCTAAATCTAGTTCTAGTTCAGATCAAGTTGTTTCCTACATCTATGAGCTTTGCCCTTCTAAGCACGCAGTTTGTGTGTTTGGTGATCCAAGTAGATATCTTAGAGTTTTCTTTTGCATTTATTTATCAAGTAATCCTACCATGATTATTTCATGTTTCTCTTAGAATCTCGTCATCAATATCTAGTTCATGTCTATCCTACCTCGCTTAGGTTGTCTCTTTATGAATCACCGTGTTCTTGTACCTAATCTATCGTAGCTACCTTTCTTTAGAGTTTACCCTATTATCTGTTTCTCCGCCGATCGGATCACCCTTGGTTAGTGTCTCATTGTTCATCCGAGTTCTCTTTGTAGACTAGTTCTCCTAAACCCTAGCCTAAGGTTTGTGTGTGCGTTATAGTTCGCTTCTACCGTTCTCGTTCGTTTCACCTTAACTTATGCGTTAGCATGTGTATCACTGTTACTTGTTTTAACACTAAAACTACATGTTAATCTTGACTAATTCTTATTCCATTGCTTTTATAAATAAAAAGTGATTAGGTTCTAATCCGGTTTTCTTTAATCATGATGTAATTGGTTAATCCCTATTCATAACTAGTTTTTCTAAATAAAAGATGTTAGAGTTAAACATCGGTTTTCATAATAAAGTCAATATGCCTAATGACATCATAAATGCCTTTTCAATATTAAATATGTTTAGTTGAACACGTGACATAAAGTTACTCGTCTAGATATCTTATACTTGCTTTATCTTTCTAAAGTAATTGTTAATTTGACATAACTTCTACTCGAATGTTATAAATAAAATATGATTAGGTTTATCGTGATTTCTTTAATTAAATGTAACTTGTTTAATGGTAACATAGAGTATTTCTCTGAAATATTCTTTCACATGATTTCTTAATTAAAATATGCCAAGCGTAGTCTCTTGTTGTTTGATAATGATCTCACGATAGTTTCGAGCTTAGTTCTGTTTTCAGCGTTTCTTGCGCTTGCGTAACCATAGAATCGAGTCTATCTCTTAGTGCGCTCTTTTAAAGCTTTTCTTTTGATTGGTGTATTGTTCTCTGCTTGTTTGTTTGCTTTGTATGGTTGTGCCCGATGATTGATGCATAGAGAGTGAGCGATGTCCGAGAAGTTTGAAGAGCTTGAAGATGAAGACATTCTGAGCAACAACTACTTTGGTTAAAGGCAAGTGTGTGGTTCCTTGTCCCAATAACTATGTAATCACTCATTGCATTGCTTTGCATTAATTTTGATGGGTTCCTATTAAGGATGACTAGCCTCTTTGACCATTATCTTGAACTGGTTTTAATTAATACCGATGGTAGTTATTGCTTAGAATGCTCAACCGGGATGGTAATAATCAACATGGTTATTCTTTTATGCTCTATGTTCCTTTATGTTAACTTTAATTGCAAGACCACCTTGCTATGTTAATCGGAACATGGAGAACCACCCAGAAAACAAGACAACCACAAGAACTAAACGGCACCGGGTCTTGGCCAATTAATTAGGAACTTTAGCTTGGGGTGATCTTACCCGATAAGTACAAGGGATCAAGCAGATCATGCGGGTATGGACTCGCCTAGCAGGGGTTGGGTGAGTTTTCTTTCTATGGTGGGTATTGACCGCTAGGGGACTTTATACCTTGCTAATCGATCCGACCTTGTGGGTCACTACTTGTTGGAGAACCTTTGTAAAGGCCTCGTAAGGCCCCTATGCAACCACACCTCTAGTGTGGTATGGTGCTTGGCGGCATCGTATGGTTGGGTTCAAAGTTCTTGAGCTTTTACGCCTTGTGGTGAAAGTGTACAACCTCTGCAGAGTGTAAAACTAATCGATTAGCCGTGCTCACGGCCAAGAGCGGCCGGACCCTCACATGATAATTGAACTTAAAGATGGACTTAAATCGTGCTCTCTCGTTATGCTTGCCATATTCTTATGGTGCATCTTACCTTATGCTTAATGTGGGTTGATATAAACTTATACTTTATTAGTAATCGTGCTAATAAAATTTGACCAACTAAAATGCTAAATGCTTAGAGCCCAGTCCACTATAAAGCCTTTGCATTCATTCTTTCCCCACACTTCGTAGTAATGACAAGTGCTCACCCTTGCTATAAACAATGTTGCTCGTGAAGAGGAAGTTGCTACATGAAGATGACGTGAAGATGTTGTGGAGTTCTAGGCGCACGCAACCCCAAATGACCGCTTGTGAGTTTGGTGCCTTCGTTTCCGTGATATAGCGTAATACTCGATAATCTTTCTTTTCTTACGTGATAATCGCTTCTATATTCACTTATATGTCACTATATGCATGAAACTTGATCCCGCATGCATATAGGTTTGCACTTGGTTTTCTTTGGAAAAACAGGTGAGTCGTTCCTCTCGCCGTGAAGGAAGGGTGGGTCCGTCGGTTGCGCGCTCCTCCCCACGCCTCGCCGGCTCCCTCCATCTTCTACGGAGGATCAAAGGCGTCGGCAGGGAGGAGCAGAGGCGGGGCGGGGCGGAGGAGCAGAGGTCGGGGAGGAGCAGAGGCCGGGAGCCCGACGAGGACCAGCCGGCCCGGAAGAGCAGAGGCGGGTGGAGGAGCTCCTCCGTCGAGGAGCGGAGTAGACGAGGCGAGCGGCCACCGCCCTCCGTCTCTAGATCTCCGCATGGCGAGAGGGATTCGAGGTGAGGAGGCCGCATCAGAGGTGAGCAGGGGCCGCTGCGCCGCCGCCGAGGGAAGAGGCAGCCCACCTCCTCCTCCTCTCTCCCTCCTCTCCCCTCCTCTCCCCCACCGCCTCCTCCTCGCCACCGCCTCCTCTCCCTCTTCTCCCTCGGCCCTCTCTCCCTCCCCCGTGCCCGGATGCCTTCAAGAAGAGAGGGGATGCAACCTCCGTAGCATTTTTGAGGCTTCTCCGGCCGCAAGGCGCTGTTGGACTCAGCCTTAGCTTCCTGCTGCACCCGTCGGCAAGCGCACGTCGTCACCTCTGCCGCCGCTCGTCTCCGTCGCGTCGCCAACAATAACAGTGTTATTGTTGGATCGGAGGTGCCCACACTTAATTAGGGGCCCACACGTACGTCAATGCAGTTGGTGGATCAATCGCGATCGATCCATATCTGGATCCATTGACGATGCAGCAAAAATGAATCTACCCATCACACCCATACTACTCATCCTTATTTTTGCTCAGTCCCAGTGAAAAAAAAGAGAGAAGAAGATTGCGTACACGAATTTCTAGACCAAACTAACTCCAAGTATAGCTCGTTTGAGCAGCTAATAAGCATTATGCAACAATTAAGATTGAACAAAAACTGTATGCAAAAAGAAAATGGTCACATTATTTCATAATCCCGATCAACTGCGGTCTCTCTCTGTGACTTGCATGGCACCTTGGTTTTCGAGCTATAAATCCTTTGATTTGACCTAGCTTATCTGTCTAGTCTCACCCCGTGGTCGGCCGGCATGTTGATTCCATATATTGATGACATGTACATCATCAGACAAGAAAAATTTTACTTCTCCAACTCTCTCTAGCATGTTCACCACCTCTGCTTAATGATCTCAAATTAAAATAACCATTCGCAACGAAATAGAACTAACCATGATCCATCATATCGATCACCTATCTTTGAACCAAGGCAATAATATCGACGTGGCACCTCAGTCGTCACAAGATTTTGTATTTGATGATGAATTGGTACTTTAATCAGATCACTTGGTCATAGACAACTAGCTATCTGCCCATCAGTTTCACGTGTTGTTTCCAAAACTGTGCACTGGTTTTCTTTTTATATAAGCAGATATAGACGGAGCAGCGAGGTCTGAGGCAGCACGCCTTTCTCTGGCTGCAATCGTTTCTGCAGCAGCCATGAAGATTCTCCTCCCCGTCTCCTTCCTCCTCCTCCTCCTCCCGTGCCTTCTCCATGGCGCACACGCCGTCGAGCACCCACACTACAAGCCCTTCACCTCCATATTCAGCTTCGGGGATTCGTACGCCGACACCGGTAACTTCGTCAAGTTCGCCGCGCCGTTCCTCCCAATGATCCCTTTCAACAACTTGCCCTACGGCGAGACGTTCTTCCACCACCCCACCGGCCGGGCCAGCAACGGCCGCATTATCCTAGACTTCGTTGGTAATAAACACTAGATTTGCTAAAATGTTAAAATCTGCAGATTCTGCATGTCTGAATCTGAATGTTAATTTGTCGATCTGACATGGGATTAATATGCATGTGAGCAGCCGATGCTTTCGGTTTGCCCTTCGTGCCGCCGTCCATGGGGCAAGGGAAGGACTTCAGCAAGGGCGCAAACTTCGCCGTCGTGGGTGCGACGGCTCTGGACCTGGCCTACTTCCAGCAGCAGAACATCTCCTCGGTGCCCCCGTTCAACACCTCCATGAGTGCCCAGCTCGGGTGGTTCCAGCAGCTCCTGCCGTCGCTTTGCAACACCACGCAAGGCAAGTGATGCATGAAGAATGAGTGATTGAACAGCATGTGTATCGATCAGCTAGTAACTGAATTAACTGTATCCTGAAACTAATTAACGTGCTGTACTGTGTTTGCAAGCAGGATGCGAGGAGTACTTGGGCAAGTCTCTCTTCTTCATGGGAGAGTTCGGCGGGAACGACTACGTCTTCCTCCTGGCTGCCAACAAGACCGTGGAGCAAACCAAAGCCTACGTTCCAACCGTCGTCAACGCCATCGCCCTAGGTGTCGAGGTACTGCCGCCGGTGCTGGAAATCGAGCTTACATATGTTCATCAGACGTCGTTAAATTGGTTGCCAGCATTCAGTAATTAGCTAACACATGCTTTATCCATGACCAAAATGCTTAAACGCATGCAGAGGCTGATCCAGCTCGGCGCCAGGCGCATCGTGGTGCCGGGGATCCTGCCGACGGGCTGCATCCCGATCATGCTGACGCTGTACGCGAGCTCCAACAAGGCGGACTACGACAGCTACGGGTGCCTCACCAAGTACAACGGCTTGTCGCACTACCACGACGAGCTCCTCTGGCGCGAGGTCAAGGCGCTCCGGAACAGGTACCCGCACGCAAAGATTTCCTTCGCCGACTACTACCGCCCCGTCCTCACGTTCGTGCGCAGACCCTACATCTTCGGTACGTGCAGTGTGTCCTCTGCTTGATTTGGCAATTTGGCCGGCATCACCGTCGTATCGCGTGTCGTCTGATTCTGAATATGGCGTGCGTGTGCAGGGTTCGACGGCAGCTCGCCGCTGGTGGCGTGCTGCGGGGCCGGCGGCGAGTACAACTACAACCCCATCGCCGCCTGCGGATTCCCCGGCGCCACGGCGTGCGAGGACCCGTCGAGGGCGGTGAACTGGGACGGCATCCACCTCACGGAGCGCGCCTACAGGGTCGTCGCCGGGACGTGGCTGCACGGACCCTTCGCCGATCCGCCGATAAGGAGCCTGGCCTATTGATCGTGCATGATCCATCGACCGCGCTCGATTTCAGACACCAGCTAGCTTCTGCTTCCCGTCAACTTTTGCTCAAATAATGAAGTGCTATGGGCAAAGTGTCCCGCGCGTTGCGTTGATCTCAATTGTCGTCGTTTTTTTTCATCTCTGCATCCTTGTGAAGTTTTTGAACTCATGGATCATCTATCGATGCTTCCTGATGTGCGCTACTATATACTCCTCCAGTCGGCCAGTCCTGCAGGTAGGGGGTGAAAAAATTTTCACCCCCTATTAAATGCAACTTTGACTACTAATTAAGAGAATTAAATAAGGTCAGTTTCAAAACTACCTTCACAACCCCGAACAAAATTGCGAGACGAACCTAACGAGGCTTTTGACCGCATGATTAGAACAGGTTACTGTAGCATTACTGTAGCAAATCGCTAATTAATTATGTATATTAGATTCGTCGCGCAAAGTTGCACTCATCTGTGAAAATGTTTTACAAATAAACTTCATTTGGTACTCCATGCATGCGGTTCCTTTTCCATGAAAATTTTTTTCAGTCCAACCAAACACGACCATCAATTCACTGCAACTTGCAGTGCAAATCGAGGAGCTGCCTGCAGTGCATGGCGCAGGCTGCTATAAGTTGACTTGGGGCCACCATTGACGCTGCAATGCATGCACTGATGCACATGCTTCCATGCATGAGAACCATCGCCTCCCCCCTACTCTGTCCTGAGGTACTGTAGGAGGCAATGCACAACGTGGTGGTGGTGTTCTTCTGTGTGTTCAGTATCCAGCATCCTCTGTGTGTTCCATTGCAAGGGTATGTGATGTGGGAATGTGTTGGTGGTATTGTTGCCGCTTCCTTCCTGAAAAACTGATGCGATCGGTGAACTGGATGACACCAAGCAACCTGTTGCTTCCGTGCTCTTCAATTCTCAGGTGCTACATTGTTCAGGTGTGGTGAAGTGCTCTCGCTACGGAGAAACTCAAATACGCCGAGTGCTAAAAACGACACCGAGTGTTTTCCATCAGACACTCGGTGAATAGTCTTTTCGCCGAGCGCTAGAACAAAAAACACTCGGCGAAGAGGCTATTCGCCGAGTGTTAACAGCCGACACTCGACATCTACAATATATTCGCCGAGTGTATTAGGTCTAACACTCGGCGTCTACCTATTTGCCGAGTGTCTGCCAAGGACACTTGGCAAAATTTGAAATTTTTTTCTTCCCCTTCGCTTCAAACTTTTTTTTAGTTCTCGTATAGTACTTGGTACTTCATACTCAATTTTTATACATTTTTTGCTCTATTTGCTATATTTAATATATTAATTTCATTTAAAGGAATGTCTAGGAATAAGTCAAATTTGAACCGAAAGTTATTACAATAATATTATAAAATTAGTACAAATTGTTTTTTAATTCTATAAAATGCAAACTAAGTCCAAAAATTGTGAGATTTGTCAAGATGTCATGAAATCATATGTGGAGGTTGTGATAAATAGTTGAAAAGATTCCACGCAATTCATCACGCGCACAGCTTACAAACCAATGAATCTCTAGAGAAGTTTTAGAGAGTTCAGAAAGATTCAGTTAAATTTGGAGTAACAATAGTAATCAAATTAGAGTTTGACTTTGAAACATTTTCTGTAAGGGATGAACAACCTAGATTGTAGGTTGTGAAATTTTGGTGAATTTTTAACTCCATTTGATAATTTAATTTATTAACTGTAAGTAGTTGGTACAAATTGAAATTTAGTAAACTATATGAAATAATGGATTAAAATTCTTATAAGAATTAAATGTGTATTGTTTAGTGAATTTAACAGACACAAAATTTATTGGAGCAATTTTGAAAAATGATGGCAAAGAGAGGTTTTTAAGGAGGAAACAGAAATTAAAAAGGAATAAAAATATGAGTGGTCCGTCGAGTGCTAGATCTACGACACTCGGCGAAGCTGCCACGTCATGGATCCAAACCACACACACGAAGCCCTCTCATCGGTCCAAATCTCACCAACCAGATCCACGTCTCCCTCCCCCATCAGATAAGGGCGCCGGCAGCCAAAACAAGTGCCCTCTCAACACAACTGATAAAAATGTAAGTGATTCCAATACTCATGTGGGCTAGCCCACTACCCACTGACCACTGTGCACCTTGCCTGCAGTGTCAAAACCTTGGAACCCAACTGGAAAAAAAATCCTGGCTCAACTAAGACATTGCAATCCTGGCTCTGACGGTGGCTACTTTCTCACCCGATCGTAAATTCCTAATCATATAGACATTGCAATCACCAAACAAAAATGATCCCTACTAAGAATTTTATGGGCAAGGGTTAGGGTATCTTGCATGAACATCATTGATCTCAACAAGGATTTCCTCAGCGAGTTGGATCCTAGCTGCCTGAAGAACCTCATAAAGCTGCCATAATTTTGTAGCACCAAAAACAGCTGATGCCACAAGTGGGTGCCGCAATACAAAAGCTGAAAGCAACAGCAGCATAAGCAAAGGATCAGTCTTTAATAGGCAATGAATGTGACTTTACATTGAACAAAATTCTTGAGGTATCTTACCTATTGCTAAGATTGCTGGAGAAATTCCAAACTTTGCAGCAATTTGTGTGTATTCCTAAATATTACAAATTGAAAAAGAAGATAGGATCAACCACACTTGTATTGATCTCTGATGCCGGTATTTATACATGTACAACAGGGTTTAACCAATCCCTAATCTAGCGGAGCGGCGCGGCAGCGGACGCGTGCGTGGAGCGCGGCGTGCGCGGTGTGGCGTGCGTGGCGTGCGCGGGTGGAGCGCGTCGTGCGCGTGAGCAACACGCTGGCGCTGAGCTACGGCGCCGTTAGACTAGGTACCGGTTTACAACACCCCTCGCCGCGTTCGCTCACGGGACGCAGATCGTGATTTAACTCGTTGAACATGGACGTGGGCAGCCCTTTGGTGAACACGTCGACAAATTGTTGTGCACTTGGGATCTGCAACACGCGGAGCTCGCCAAGAGCGACCTTCTCCCGAACAAAATGAATGTCCAGCTCGATGTGCTTCGTGCGCTTGTGATGGACCGGATTCTGACATGTAGACGCTTGAAAGCGTTGTCGCAGAGGCAATCGCCATGGAGACCGGGTTCGAGCTCACGAGCAGCAGCCGCCAGAGTGCATTCGCCACCGCGTTCATCACCGCTATGTTCCGCCTGGACCGGAACGGGATACCGCGTTTACGCCGAGGACCACGAGATGAGCGAGTCCCCGAGGAAGACGCAGAAGCCTGAATTAGAGCGCCGAGTGTCTGGGCATCCGGCCCAGTCGGCGTCAGAGTATGCGGTGAGGGACGGCGACGGCGTCGCGGCACGGTAGAGCTGGAGCCCGTGTGCTGAGGTGCCCTTGAGGTAGCGTAGAACGCGCTTGATCATGGCCGAGTGAGTGTCGCGTGGGGCGTGCATATGCAAACACACCTGCTGCACTGCATAGGCGATATCCGGGCGCATCAGGGTGAGATATTGTAGAGCTCCGGCCATGGCGCGGTACCAGCTAGCGTCGCAAAGAGGAGTGCCGTCGTCAGTGGATGCCTTGGACTTGGTGTCGGCAGTGTGCTCACGGCTTGCGGTTATTCCATCCCACGCCCGAGAACGTCGGCCGTGTACTTGCGTTGGGACAAGAAGAAGCCTTGCGCCGTGCGTTCCACTTCGATGCCGAGGAAATACTTCAGGGGTCCCATGTCCTTGATCGCGAACGAGGAGCACAGCTGGTCGACGATGTGACGGAGCATGGCCGGCGACGAGGCTGACAAGATCATGTCGTCGATGTACAGAAGAAGGTACACCGTGTCGCGGCCGCGGCGGAGACGAATCGACGCGTCGACAAGATCGACGAACCCGCCGGCGTCACATGCCCGACGAAACGCGTGAACCAGGCCCGTGGCGCCTGACGAAGGCCGTAGAGGGACTTGGACAGTAGGCAGACGTGATCCGGTCGATCGGGGTCCTCGAATCCTGGCGGCTGCTGACAGAACACGCGTTCGTCGAGGTTGCCGTGCAAGAACGCGTTGGAGACGTCGAGCTGATGTGCCGGCCAGTCCTTCGTGGCGATGAGCGTGAGCACGGTCCGGATCGTCACCGGTTTGACGACCGGGGAGAACGTTTCGCCGAAGTCCAGTCCCGGGCGCTGCGTGTCACCGCGCAAGACCCACCGTGCCTTGTACTTGTCGAGGGTGCCGTCGGGATTGAGCTTGGTCTTGAAGACCCATTTGCCGGAGATGATGCGAGTGCCTGGAGGACGTGGGACAAGAGTCCACGTGCCGTTGGCCTGGAGTGCATCGAACTCCTGTTGCATCGCCGCCTGCCAATTGGAGTCCCGGTCTGCGCGAGCAGGCGACGGTGGGCGGCAGTGGTGGACGAGCTGGTGAGCGCATACTTGGGATTGGGCTGACGGATGCCGGCTTTGGCGCGTGTGACCATGTGGTGACGAGGCGGCGGTGGAGCGTGAGGAGGAGGCGTTAATGGGCGGCTCGGCGGCATGGGGCGTGGCGTGTGCCAGTGGCGAGCTTGGCTGGTGGTCGGGTGAGGACACCGGGTAGCCGCGTCACGCATATACCTGAGCATTTTGGCCCCGGCCCGGCTGCCTGCCCGGCCGGCCAGCCCGCCACCGGACCTGCGGGCCAGGCGTGGCAGATCTTGAAGCCCGCGAAAAATTTTTGGCCCGAGCCCGACCAAATGTCGCTTTTAGTTACTTTACACTATAAAATGCGTGGCCCGACAGCCTGCCTCCGAGCGCCCAAATCGAGGTCTCGACGTCCCATGGGACGGTCATGGGCGGATTTTCTCCGAAAACCCGGAAGTTTTGTCCGGCCAACCCGGCCCGGCCGTGGAATGCTCAAGTCTAGTCACGCAGTCGTCCGCGAGCCGCCCAGCGCATGGTGTAGTCGGTGATGCTCAGTCACCTTCTTTGGAGAGAACGGAACTCGGCCTCATAGTGCGGGCGCTACCGGAGCTCGTTGTCGCGGAAGACGCCTTCGATGTCACCCCATACGGTGAACGTCGTGGCGTGCGGCTTGTAGATGATGTCAAGACGGGCTTGGCAATGGTGGTGTGGAGCCAATTGACGATGCAAAGGCGGTCGCTCATGCGCCAATCGCCACGCCGGCGACATGGCGACGGATGTGCTCGTCGAGGGCCGAACTTGAAGACCGAATCAAGATGGGCGTAGTTCGATTGATCGAGATCAAGAACGCAGACGTGGTTGCGGATGTTAATGGTTTGAAGAGTGGATGCGCCGCAGAACGAGAGGAGCTTCATCGTCGAGCCGGAGGTGTCGGAGTGAAGAACCGGCGAGTGCGCCATGGCGCGGCGGCAGGAAAGGCGAGGAGGATGCGGAAGAATAGGATCGAAGGGTAATCGATACCATGAAAGAAGATAGGATCAACCACACTTGTATTGATCTCTCGATGCCGATTTATACATGTACACAGGTTTAACCAATCCCTAATCTAGCGGAGCGCGGCCGGGACGCGTGCGTGGGCGCGCCGCGGTGTGGCGTCTTGCGCGTGGAGCAGCGCGTCGCCGCGTGAGCTCGCGCGCCGTTAGACTAGGTACAGTTTACAACACAAATGATATATTGTGTCATTGTGTGAGTAGTTGGGGCGGGGGGATCGTTGACACACCTTCACAGCTAATTTTACTTTGGGACTCTGAAGTTTGTATCGGGATTCACCCTCAGAGTATCTCCCTACAAAGCAGGAGGAACACTAAGTGTAATTACATGGTGGAACTGATCTAAAAGAGAAGAGTGAGAACCAGGCTTCATAGCTATATAAGTACCTTTGAAAAGATTCATTCTTGCATCTGGTGGACCACAGTCACCAGACGAGTGATACTTTCCTGAAAGTATACCCATTGCCATTGGGCTGTAAGCGAGCAAGCTGATTCTGCAAGTGCCATAGTCCAACAATGGAAGTTCAGAAAGAATTTTTACAGAACTATGAAAACTGAATAAAACTTGGTAAATTTATCAACCAAAACATGCTAGGCATGCCTTTCGTGATGACAGCACTCTGCCAATCCAGAATCGAAATTCCGGCAGAGCAAGTTATATGAGTTCTGCAAAAAAATACAAGAGGGGAAGTCAGGAGAGTGATTCTAGTACTGAACATGTGAATTGGATCCCACTGACTACCTGCACTGTCAATAGCTTGAGCAACTGAAAATCCTTGCTCAGCTGAAGAAACTTCATCAGACCATATGGTGTCTCGTTACTAAGGCCAATGTACCTGATCTAGCAGCGGCAATTCATAAATAACTGACACACTCTAATCATTTAAATTGCAAGTAAAACAACAAATTTGTGACATACCTTGCCAGCATCCATGGCTCTTCCAAGAGCCTCAAGTTGTTCTTCCATTGGAACAGATGTGTACTGGAAGCTTGGGTCATACTCTGTTTCCCCAAACATAGGAACATACCTGACAGCAGAAGACACCGGTTAAGACTACAGGATGCAGAGAAAACAACAA
Organism: Cenchrus purpureus; assembly: GCA_022644695.1. NCBI lineage: Eukaryota > Viridiplantae > Streptophyta > Magnoliopsida > Poales > Poaceae > Cenchrus > Cenchrus purpureus. Next base: position 106,573,856 of record CP053459.1, read on the forward strand.
GCATAAAGGTTGGAGGTAAGAGCGCAAGCTAAGAGACCTATCGGGCCAGTGTATCTGGTAGAGGTCGATGTAATCCACACCCAGCCTGCGCAAACTGAACAAGAAGAACAAGAGACATAATACACATTCAGATTTTGGTATAAAAATAACTCTTGACGATCGAGGCAAAACAATTCAGATTTCAGTGACTATACAGTCCTATGTAGTCAGAGTTAAAAATTAACAGTAGCCCCGAGAAAAAAAGGGACAAGCTTTCAGACAAAACTCACAGAAGACAAAACTCATTAGTGACCAAAGAACCAGACCGACAAGCATCGGAGGACAACAACAGAATGAACATTGTAGCAGAAATGCACAGAAATGTCTAGTTAATCACCTATCATCAATTGCCACCGTGATATTCTGTGAATCGAGAGACGTCGGCCCGCCGCGGATCCACGTCATCTGGCCGGACGGTCCGGCGACCTGTGCTTCGCCCAACGCAAAGTAAAGTTCAGTTCAGTGCGGCTGCCACACAGGCAGCACGAGCAAGTGAGAGAGCAAAGCAACTCGCAGCAGCCAGAAGGAGAAGGGGAAGCGTTGACCGGTGGGGACCTTGGTGGCGACGACGACTTGGTCGCGCGGCACCCGGCGGGCCCGCAGCCAGCGCCCGAGGATCTCCTCGCTGCGCCCGTTGGTCTCACGGCGCTGTGGGACCGGGTACATCTCGGCGGAGTCGAAGAAGTTGACTCCAGCGTCGAAGGCGGCGTCGAGGAGGCGCAGTGAGTCCGGAGCCCCGCTCTGCTCCCCCATCGTCATCGTACCTGCCGGAATCGCGCACACACGCGGGCGGGCAGTCAGTCAGCGCAGATCCACCATCGAGAGAGCAAGGGGAGAAAAAGAGAGGGAGATGAGGTGAGGAACCGAAGCAGAGGCGGGAGACCGGTGGCAGGCCGGGAGCGAGGTGGAAGGTGGGCATGGCCATCTCCTCGATGGTAGCTTGGCTCCACTGCTTGTTTCTGTAAAACGAAGAAGATGCTCAAAACTCAAAAGACGGTGGGCGGAGGCCGTGGCGGATAAGGCAGCTGCGTGCCTGGCATTTGCTGCTGCTCGTGTGTATTCTTGTGGGATTTGGGCCGTGATGTTTGTTGGGCTCAAGTACCTAACGTGAAGGGAAAATGGGATGCTGTAGGCTAATGTCAAGAAAACGTCTCCTTACTAGCAGCTTCTGTTGGCCAATTCCAGATGAACTACCTCAAGGAACTACTATTACATTCCTAATGGTTTTTAGGCTTTCCTGTTGGTTTTCGACAGTTGGGAATTCACTGGCCTCTGGTAGTGACATGGTGCTCAAGAACCATGCTATTTGGGGAGTGTGGCCTTGAGTGTTGTATTTTTTCCCAACCATGGCAAGTACCATGTTGTGGTATGAAAAGTATATGAGGAAGGATGTGCTCTCTCGCTTTTCAATCTTTCAGTGTATAGCATTATTTGCATAATGACCATAGAGAACACAAAGAAAGGCGGTGGCGACAGACAAAGAAATCTTACATGTCAAGCATTTACCTTGGGGCAACAACACGTGTTAGCGGTGGTGGTGGACAATCCTTCGTGATCTGCATGGAAAACATGTGGCATTTGAGGTGGTGGAAGGTTCCAGTATAGATAGAAGTCATTTATTTTTTGCGATATGTCTGCTGTTTAGATATGCATGCTTTAAGAGTGTATAATTTGGATACGTTATTAATTTGGTACAGGTGTCTTTCAAGGTAGTGGTGGTCTAATTTAGGCGGTGCCAGCTGCCATCCAATATGGAATCCGGCTCTATAAGTTTAGCCTCATCTAGTGGAAATTAGAATAGACTTTACTGAGCGACCAACAATCCTTAACTGAGAGTGATCCTTACCAAAGCCATGATGCATTTCCCATCCATTGAGGAGGGCGAAACCTCTGCTGCCAAGGTCCTCAAGAACAACGATCTTGTAGGTGAGATTCTTCTCCGCCTTGACTGCCCCACCTGCTTCCTTCGTGCCGCAATCACCAACAAGCACTGGCTCCATAACGCCTCCAACCAGGCAACCATCTGCAACTTCCGCTCAAAGCAATCCCCACACCTTATCGGGATCTACATCTGCAGCGATGGCTTCTCACAGCCAGAGTTCGTGCCGCTGCCTGATGCCTCGTGTCCGGAGCTTGCAGCCGCATTGGCTCATGGCAACTTTGGTTTTCCTGACATGGATCCATTTGTGTCGACCATTTGGGATTGTCGCAACGACCGTGTCCTCTACGGATCTGACGAATCCTTCGACATCTCCCCTGACCTTGCTGTGCGGATGCCGTTGAAGCACTCTGGAGAAGACACGACCATGCTTCTGCCACACCCGTCGCCGCACTACCCTCACGCCATGCTCCTACCTGACGATGACAATGATGAATCCTCATGCTACCGTGTCGACATCGGCAACATGGACCAGAAAGTCTATGTGTTGGTATCTGTCCTCCGAGCTGGCTCCTGGAACATCCACTACACAGCCGTGGTTGATCTCGCTAGGTCGCCGAAGAGGATCCTCAAGACGACTCTGCTCATGTGTGGTAAGATTTACATGATGACCATGGCAGGATACATCCTCACGCTAGATTTGACCACCAGGAGATTTTCCATTATCGATCTCCCGGAAGGAGTGGAATTTGACTACTCTGGCAATCTAGCCCCTTGTCGAGGAGATGACTCTACTCTCTACCTCTTCCATGTGAAGGGAGAGAAGCTCACCGTATGGCTCAAGAGGATGACTGACCATGGAGATGATGGAAGCAGCACCGGTGGATGGGTACTTAGGGACACCATTTCCCTGCTCGAGACATGTGGGCATCTCATAGAGCAGGGTGGCGAGCCCACAGACGGCCAGGAGAAAAATGTTTTGGTGGCCGGTGTCGGGGAAAACGCCGAGTTTGTGTTCTTGGAGTTTGAAGTCACCGGCATCATCGTGTACATGCATCTCAAAACCAGAAAGGTGCAGAAGGTGTACCAGAGGGACCCGTGCAACGATTTGGGTATACGTGTTCTTCCGTTCATGATGGTCTGGCCTGCCGTCTTCCCAAAATTAGCTGGAGACGAAGGTAAAGAACTGCATCAAGAGTATTCAACCCTGTAGAATAAGGTTTGGCATTGGACGTTGTGCCGTCCTGAAGTTTATGTTTAATTTCTTAAAATGAATAAGCTCGTTTATAGGTTATGAGTGACAGATTATAGTTTGGAGCGCAATTGAATATCCTTGCTCAGATAAAGAAACTTCATTAGGCCATATGATGTCTCCTTACTAAAGCCTTGTTTAGTTGGGTGAAAAACTTACCGAAAATGTCACATTAAGTTTACCGATGCTAATTAGGAGAACTAAACATGATCTAAATTATACAGATGGGCTGGAAATCACGAGACGAATCTAATTTCATCTACTATACGGACAAAATCTTAGGGTGCGTTTGGTAGGGATTCTTGTGCAGCTTCGGAATCTGTTTTTGGTGAAGCCCTACCAAATGGGTTGCAAAAAACGGCTGCAGAAGGTCGAAATCCCGCTCTCGGCGGTTTCACCTGGTGGAGCTGCAAAACGCAGCTCACCGCCTCTCAGCCCCCTTTCCTTCATTTGCCCTCGGGGGAGAGGCCCACGCATGGAGGGGGTAGAGGAAGCGGCGGCGGAGCAGAGCACGGTGGCTTGCGGGGCCGTGGAGGAGGTGCCCGAAGGCGGCTGCACGGGCGCGGTGAGGAGGAGGACCGAGCGGGCCTCGTGGGCCGACGCAGCCTGCGCAGTGGGGGCGGGGCGGAGGGATCTCCGCCGAGTGGCCTCCATGGCCGGCCCGGCTCCACTGGCCGCCTCCATGGCCGACGGGCGAGCTTCGCGCGGGCCGCATCTATGGCCGTCGAGGGAGCTCCTCGCAGGCTCCTGGCGTGGCGCGGGGAGGTCTGGTGGAGGGCGGCCCCATGCACGAAAGCACCCAGCGGGCGACATGCGGCTATGAGGCTGAGCTCCTGGTCGTTTTTCCTTTTTGTGAACTGACGACGCCGTTCTCCAAAGGAAGAGATAAGGCTGAAGGTGAAAAGAATACAAGAAAATAAAAAGAATGACTAGTGGGCCCAGTGGAAATAAAGAGGGAAAAGGTGAATAGAAAGAAAAATGAAAAAGAAAAGAGAAAAGGAAAAAATGAAAAGGGAAGGACACATTTCATTCTCATATTCATCTTACAGCTTAGAAGAAGTCGCTTTTGCCAAACATTTTCTAAACGGCTTCAACTCCTCATACGTAATCCGTCTACCACCATAGTCTTGTCAAACGCACCCTTAGCAACCATGGTTGTGGAAGCATCAATCAGACATCATCCGATTCCTTCCGCCGCCGACGTCCGCACGACACACACATTTCCTCAACTCAAGGCGGCCGCGGTGGCGGCATCTCCGCACGACTCACGGCCGAGGCGCTTGGTGCTCACGATGGCGTCGCGGTGTTTCCCAGCGGCACCGTGATTTTCGGAAGAGAAAATCCTGATTCTTGCCCGTCCATGGGACGTGTCGCCCGCACACATTTCCCGTCGTCAGGCGGCCAGCGCGCATTTTATAAAATAACTAAAACGTGGGGACCAAAAATTTTTCGCAGGCTTCGAGATCTCTACCCACGCCCGCCCATTAAGGTTCGTGGGCGGGCGGCGGCCCGGCTAAAATGCTCCAGTGATAGCGGCCGCAGCGGAGACGATGGCGGCGCTAGCCATCCTCTTGGAAGCTCGTCCGCCGCCTGCAGCGCTGCCTGCCGCACTCCCGCCTGCAGTGCCGCCACGGCTTGCCCCACGCGCGTGGCCGCAACGCCGCCGCTGGCGGCCAGCCGCCAGCGCCCGCGCAGACCCCTCACACACGCGGTAGTTGGCCCACGCGACTGCAATGCCGCAGGCCGCGTCCTGCCCGACCTTGGCATCCGCTGCCCACCCACTCCCAGTCTGACTCACACGGATGCAGCCCAAATATCATGTTCGTTCACCTTCGGCCTATCTTGTTTTGGAAAAAGTCAATTCCACGACCCTCATCTATAGACGCTATTTGACTTTCAACCCACAACCACAAAACCAGGTATTCAACACCAACGAACTATCAAAACCATCCGATTTAAATCCCTCGATGGTTTTTGGAGTGGTTTTCGCATACGTGGCACAATGGGGTCCACATGTCGGAATCCACATCACCATCTTTTCCCCTCTCTCCATCTCTCCTCCACGCCCGCCCTCGTCCCTCCCAGGTTGGAGCTCCTCTTCCCACGTCGACCCTCCTCGCGTCCGTCAATACGCGCCTCCTTCGCCCCTTCGAGCCCCCACGCCGGAGCTCGCCTCCTCCACGCCGCGTTCGTCCTCCGCCGGGCTGAAAAAACAGAGCCCGCCGAGCACCATCGACCCGCTGCCCAAATTCGTCGTTCTCCTCCACCAAAACCGAATCACCACCACCCACACTCCCCTCACCTTCCCAACTCCACCTCAGCCACTCCTCACTGCCGGTCATGGCTCCTGCGGCCCGGGGTTCAAGTTTCCTCATCCATGGTTGCCGCGAGCCACCACCGGTCACCGCTCGCCCCCGACCATGCTCCGGCCAACGTCCATCCTCAACGAGCACATGGGTAGACGCGCCTCGCTTCGTTGGTCACCTCAGGCTTGTCATTGTCGCTGATCCGCTCACCGCTGGTGAGATATCGCCGATCAAAGCCGGTGAACTCAGGCTTTGACTTGGTCTTGGTCGAACTGGGTCAGTTGACTCCCTCCCCACGCTGCTCCCTCGCGCACGCGCGCGCCATGACGTCAATCGTGGAGCGCATGGCGGCGCAGGTGCGCAGCGCCTGCGGGCCGCGGAGGCGGACCTGGAGCAGGTCGTGTCGCGTAACGCGGAGTTAGTGGGCGCCGAGAGCCAAGCGCGGCGGGGGTCGCCACCGGCAACGAGGCTATCGTGGGACCATGCTCGACCAGCTCTTGCAGGCACCGCCGTGTAAGGGAGCGGCCGCCGAGGCCGAGGACAAGCAAGCGGCAGCGGTGGTAGGTCACGACGGGCCGCAGGCTCGCCGGCTGCGGTTGTCGGCCGGCACGCGCGTCGTCTTTATGCCCTATTGGCACTTGTGCTTGTGCGCGCGTGCGAGGTGGCTGCTGAGGTTCCCGACGGCTGCGGCGGCGACACCGGTGGGATGGAGGAAACGTGACGTGGACTAGTCGTCGCACCACCGTGATTAGGTCCGGGGGAGAGAGAAAGCCAGGTGGCAAGGGCCCACCGCCACATGTGCCTGACATGTGGGACCCAACGCCACATCAGCGAAAAACACCCTAAAACTGCTCACGAATCCATCGAGGGGCGTTAAATGTCCGGTTTGAAAAGTTCTTGGGTGTTGAATACCTGGTTTTGTGGTTCGGGGTTGAAACCCAAACTGCGATTATAGATGAGGGTCGTGGAATAGACCTTTTCCCTCTTGTTTTTGAAGCATACGTACTTTCATCTTTGGCCCATTTTGCAACATGGAGAAATCAATCAATCATGGCAACTTCATTTCAAATTGTGGGCCAGTCAATAAGCATCTCAAACTTTTCCTCTTGACGAAAACGAAAGAAAACAACATATTACCAGCTTTTCCTTTGATACTCTTTTCTATTCCTTTTGTTTGAAAAATCTTTTACATCCGATCCTATAACAATAAAAATCAAGCAATAATCTGCTACCTTTCCCCCCTTTACTTAATTATTATCTATCTCAGCTTATAGCACCCAACAATATAACCAATAATACAATAACAGTATGTAAAAATGGTGTGCGATCAGATCTGCCCGGTGAGCGCGGCGTAGAAGAGGACGTTCCAGGTGTCGGGGAGCCCGGCGACGCACCAGTGCGTGCAGTCGCCGGCGAAGACGCCGCCGTCGTACTTGGTCGGGTGGGCGTCCTTCCTGAGCTGCGAGAGGTATGTGAAGTCGAGGAGGTACACCGGCTTGGCCATCCCGGCCAGCACGCTCCTCAGGATCGCCTGCTGCGGGATCGGCCCGCCGGGGTACGGCGCCGTGCCGTTGAGCGGCCGCGTCTCCCCCATGCACGTCTTCTTCTCCGGCGCGCCCCAGTCCAGGCCCCTGCGTGCGCAATAGTATTTCAGCATGTGAGAAATTAAAGGGTCGTTCATGTCAAGCAGCTAGTGCAAGCTGGCGATGGCTGCGGCTGGCGGAGTTGTTCAGCAGTTGCAGTCATGGCGATTGGCGAGGGCAAAGGACATGGACTTTGCATTGAAGAACATACAAAGGGAACATGTCGACGATCAGTTAGTTACCTGTAGTGTGAGGGCGAGATGCCCTGGAAGAAGACCTTGGTGTCGGTGTGGAGGAGGTTGGCGTCGACCCAGGTGGCCCAGGTGTGGAGGGCCTTGGTGAACGCCCTGGTGCGGTCCATGTCCCTCACCACCGTGCCGCCCTCCTGGATGAAGTCCCATGGCTGCGTGGGGCCGGAGCGCGGCCACCAGTGCCACGAGTCGAAGACGAGCACGTCGGCGCCGAGCCAGTTGACGCCCTGGTCGATGGCGTCCAGCTTGAGGACGCGGCCCGACTTCTCCGCCACCAGGTCCACCAGGTAGTGCGTCAGGTAGTACACCACCGTCACGTTGTAGTCCTGCACCGCGCCGCCGCCGGAGTCAGCTCTGAATTCTGATAGCTCAATCACCGAACAACAGTGTCGTCGGTGGCGACAAGGGAAGGAAGGAAGCATGCGCGTGCCCGTGATCGCGGCGTGTCGGCGCTCAATGGCGCGCGCCGAGGGCACGCCGTGGGTTAACCAGACACTGACAGAGCTCAGAAAGGCAGTGTGCCTCCGTACCAAGCAGAGCTGGCCGCCAGCAAGCGGCCAAGCGTCCATTTGTGGCTCTGACCGATGGGTAAAAAACTTCCCAATGCAAGCAACGATGGATGGATGGCATGGCACCAACCGCCGGCCGCCGACATGCCACGCTGGATCTGTAGCAGGATCCGGCCATTCCAGCCCAGCTCAGCTCTGCTTTGGCCTCTTGCTCTGCTTCAGCCTTCAGCTTCACCACCCGTCGTCTTCCCTTCCCAATTTCTACTGCACGTATCAGTATTACCGTACCTGCGTACCACTAGTCTGAAACGAGATAGGAACCAAATCTAGTGATGCGTACTGGATTAGGCCGGCGATCCGGATACGGACACCAAGAGCAATCCCCAAGATGGCGCAGCAGCCGGGCTTCGTTTCGCCACGCGCGGCGCGGGTACGGGGGGCGGCCGCCGCTGCTGGCACGAGACCGGGGTCCAACGCCGACGACCTGGCATCACGAGGACCCTTGCTTTCTGTTGACTTTTGCCACACCGCGAGTCTCGTCCAGATCACCGGAGACGAACGAGATCGCCCGTGCCAGCGCAGCTAGGCCCCGCGCACCAAGGGCATTCAAGAAGGGTCCCGTCGGCACGCACGCCCGGGGGCACCGCGCGCTCGCCCGGCCCGACATCACCAGCCAGGCGCACGCGCCGCGGCCTCTCTCTCCGACCACCAGCCTCCGGAGCTCTTCGCCGACGCGCCAGCCCTTGGCCGTGGTTTGTTTGTTTAACCCGGACACCGGCCACCACCATGCCATTGGCGTCACGTCCCCGTGATCGATCACCTCATGATGCCTCACAGCAGACGCCGGACTGCCGGAGGCCCCAACCCAACCGCCGGCCGGCTTCGCTTTTTTTCACCAGACCACCAGCAGGATCTAACAAACTTTGCATCGCATGTGTTGTTTGTACAGTACGTACCTCGAAGCGGACGGTGTAGGAGGGGTCGATCTTCCCCGACGCCGGCGACACGGTGGTCCGTGCTCCCGGCGCCGCGGCGGCGTGGAGCATGCACAGCAGCGACTCGTACTGGTTCAGCGCCAGCGAGTCGCCCACGAACATCACCGTCTTGCCGCGCCACATCCGGAGCAGCGCCACCCCGTCGAACCTTCAAAAATTCACAGCGTCAGCAGCTAGCAGCAGTCGCAATCACAATCTCTTTCCACCATGAACACGCCTCGCATTCGCCAGAGCATGATGACGATGATGCCAATTTTCCGATTAAAAAAAACAGAGAGAAACGAACGACACGAACTCAGCTCTTTATTACCTTGGCTGCGCGCATGGCGGGTCGAGCTGCCAGCGGTACTTGAGGTACATGGTGTCGGGGCGGCCGAAGCGGGCGCACGCGAACTCGTCGCGGATGAAGGGGCACGACGCCGAGTCGTAGAGCGGGTACGACCCGTCCACCACCCACCTCCCCGCCGCGAACGCGTCGCAGCCCCGCGCCGCCGAGGACGACGCCGGCGCCGGGTGCCGGTGCTGCTGCCGCCGCGTGATGGTCACGGCCGCCGCCGCCGCCGCGGTGCACGCCGCCAGCACAAGCACCACCACCAGCGCGCCCGCCCACAGCAGCGCGCCCGGCCGCCCCCGACGCATCGTCCTCGTCCCCGGCCTGCTGCTGCTGCTGCTGCTGCTCGTAATTGCAAACACAATCAACACGGATGACGGACCAAGCAGGGTCGGTAGGTGCGGGAGGAAGAAGGAGCGGAGACGAAGGGCGGCTGCTGCTGCTGCTGCGTGTCAGTGTGTGTGATGGGCTGATGGCCGGGCCAGGCGAGGAAGGCGCGGCGCGGGGCCTTGTATTTGTAGCAGCCCTGCGACAGCCAGTGTCATGCGATTTCTCTCTCTGCTGCTGCTGCAGCTTCGTTTAATGGTGGGCGGCTACTGCTATGGACGGACGGGTCCAGGAGAAGAGATAGCACGCACGACAGCTGGCTGGTGGTAACAACAGGGGATTCTTTCACTGGCCATTCATGGATCCATGATCATGCATCCGTGCTAATTGTGATTCGCTACTGATCGATCGATCGATTGATTAATTGCCTTTCGGTGCATCAACTATCTATCCGATCCGTGCATGGCCTTCAGTTCATGGGCCAACGAACCAGGTACCCAACCCAACCGAATCGTATCGAGGCGATCGAAGTATCGAACAACCAAACAAACCTTGGCAGAAGCGCGGTGGGCGTCCCATCATGCACCCCTCCTGTCCCTCCGGCGGCGGCGGCGTCTCCGGGAGGAGTCCTCGTCGACGTCATCGGAGCGTCTGGCGGCGGCGGCGCCGAGTGGTTCTTCATGACGGGTACGGAGGAGGTGCCGGCGGCGGTTTCAGGCTAGCGTGCAGTGGTGGGCGCGATTGATTGGGTTCGGCCAAGCGCTTTACTGCGGCGGGTCCGTTTCAACTCGTCGCGAGCGAGTCCGAGACCTGATTTGGACTCCGGACGGGGACGTCGCGAGCAAGAATGCAAGATGATGAGGCTGATTTGCGAGCTCGTTCGTGTGTATCTTCCTTCTCCTCCTGGCCTGTGGATTCTTCTTTGCGGCAACCAATCCTCGTTGAGATTCTTTGCCTCCGGTCCGGGACATGCCAAAACCCAAAGTGGAAGGTGTAGAAGAAAAATGGAATGGAATGGTAACCGGGCGTGTAGGGCGGGGCAGAATGTTTTACTCGGACGGACCCTTCCATTCCACAAGTTATTCGATTCGGCAGATGGGCATTTAGCAATTCATTCCTTGCCTTTTCTGGTCGGCAAAAGGGTTCTGCTTTGAAATTGGAAAAGAGCTCGGCTTTCTTTCACTGTTGCCGCCTACCCTTTTTCACGTTCCCTGATGCTGGTACTTGAGCGTGCAATCGTCACATGATGATTGAAGGATTTTCAAAAGATTGCACAGTGCCATCAGCATCTCGCATTCTCGAATGAAAAAAAAAAACAGAGAATGCAGGTGGCAGCTCACAGTCACAGCTGATGGGCAAGAGAATCTGATTTGTTTTATAGGACTAGTACTAGATTGAGAGTGTGCAGTAGTACTCCGTACACGAGTACTAGTGGGAGAAACATGCACGAGGATTGGTCTATCAGTCAGTCACATGTTGGTCGTCTCCTCTGCTTTGAGATACAGCAACATAATCTCCGGAGGGATCCAATCCAAGGTGGTCAAGCACTTTGTCTGCTCCGACCACACGCTGGAGCCAATCACCGGGACAGTACTCCGTATGTGTTCCAGCGTTCGTAGCACACCGCTGATGCTAAAGCAAGCAGAAAAAACATACTGTGACCCGTGAACAATCTGTTCGTCTGCAGATTAGCAGCCGAAGCTCATAAGCTGGATATGGTCCCTCACAATCACAGCCAACAAGTGCCCAAGTTGGCAGGCAGAAGCAGCTAACGCCCCCGAGAACTTGCACCACAAGCGTTGCCATGCTGGGACCGGGCTTGGGGTTGGGATCAGGTTGGCTGGTTGGGGTCATCCTTCTACTCTTGCATCAACCAGTTTCTCCAGACACCAGAGAGAGAACATTGGTCTACACGCGCAGTTAGTTAGTAGAAGAAACCTTTTGGAAACCCCTGCTTTCCAATTGGTAGCCACCGGGTCCGACCACACTTTGAAAAAACCCTGGTTCTGCTTGGTAGTGGCAGTGGCCGGACCTCTGATTGGATTGCAGTAACGAATACGGTACTCCACATTGGCCCACTCCGGTCCACTTCAGTCAGGAAAAAAAGACGGACTGACGGAGAACGCAAAGGTGACACTGTCACTGATGACGAGTTTTTGACCCCCTTTGACTATTGATGAAGATGCAGGACGACGCGTCAAAGTGTTTGAGCGGCCAATCGCCGTGCGTGCTCTCGTCTGTTCTCACACTGATCTGCGCTAGCTGCACTGTAATTGGCAGGATGGAAGGCTAGGAAGCGTTTCGTTATTGGCAGGATGGGGTCATGACTTGTCTTTGGGTACAAGACGACCTTGGGGTTGGCCGCTTCCTTTGCTTGAACCACCGCACAGTAGCACTAATCATGGCAGCCATCCTATGCGACCCTTGTTTTGAACTTTTGATTAAATAATGGCAGGCACATCTGGGACTTAACCCTGCAAACGCGAGACCATCGATCCTGTGACGAGCACGTCAACGTTCCTGCGGCCTTCGCATTGGCAGCTCCGATCCACTCACTCCTACTTCGCATGCAGTAGACTTCTCCCGGCAGGGTGACCCCGGAAGTTCCACGCCACTTCTGCGCCGCCAGCTTCAGCTAAATCGGGCAGCCATGCGCCCATGCTGCACTCACTGCACTATATATCCCGTGACTTGGAGTTGACGATCATTCCGAAAAATGTCGCTGGATGCCGTCATCGTCGGCCGTCGCCAATCAGTGTTCCCTCTTGCAGTCTCCATCAGACCATCACCACCGCCATCCCCGGTCAAGCTACTAGTGGTACTGCTAGATCTCCATGCTAACCTTCGTGTGGAAACCGGCAGGAGGCTGGCTGTCTTTTCTCATCCAGCTAAGACTGTCTCCAACAAGTGCTGCAAATGTATCTGCATCTGCAAAATGCAGATCCTGCGAGGACAGTTACAGCTCCAGCAGGTGCTGCAAAGGTCGCTGCATTTTGCAGCGACACCCCCGCACGCATTCACGGGGTCTCCTCGTTCCCCATCTCTCCCTCGGCCAACTACCGCACCACCCCCGTCCCTGCTCCCTCCCTCCTCGCGCTGCTCCGCCCGCACCACCGGGTCGAGGTCCTGGAGGCCGGGGGCGGATCGAGGCCCGCACGGCGGATCCCGCCGCAGATCAAGGCCCGGCGGATCGAGGCCCCGACAGATCGAGATCGCGGCGGCCCCTCGCCCCCCCTCGCCCATCTCCGCCCGCACGACTCCTGGCGGCGGAGGTCTCAGAATCTGCAGCGGGGAGAGAGGCGACGCGGCAGCGTCGAGGCTCGGAGGAGTCGGATGATGACAGGCGGTACCGTGGCGCGGCGCCTCCTCGCGGGCAGACGCGAGCTCGGTCCGGCCGGCTGCGGTTCGGTAGCGAAGAGGTCTGAGGACGGGGATGGGAGGCGGCGCCTCTCCTTCCGGCCGCCGCCTTCGCCCCTCCTCCTTCCCGTGCCTCGCCGCCGGAGGTGGCTCGGCGCCGAGCACCGCGCCTGCCGCCGCTTCCCTCGTCGGTGCCGCAGAGGCGGCCGGCCACACCGCCTCGTTCCTCCGGCACGGTGGGCGTCCGCGTCCGACTCGACGAAGAGGGAGCCGTGTGGTGGTGGCGCGGTAGAGGAGGAGCTCCATGGCGGGAGGTCGAGGAAGGAGCGGTCTGACGGCAGATCCGGGCGGCAGGAGCCAAGCTGCTGCGGCCGCTGCTTGACGGATGCGACTCCTCCATTGGAAGTGGTTGTGTTTTGCCGTGCCTCTTTTTCTCTCACATTGTGCGGAAACACACCTTCTGCAGATGCAGATGCAGATGTATTGCTGGAGACGGTCTAACACACCCCTACACTACACGGCCCAATGTTGACGGTTCAAAACCGTGTTGAAGTTCACATAGCGTCACAGTGACTTGGTGCCTTTTTCACCAAGGAGGGTCCCCAAGGTTTGTCAATCCAAGGATCGGAAGCAAACCGCTAAGGTTCTCTACCTTATCTAGTCAATCTAACCTAACATGAAGCATCAGTTGCATACAAAGGGGTAAACCTAATAGATATGAGTGATAGCATATAGGTCGATCACATCCACAAACATAGGCTAGGTAAAGTGTAACCAAAGGGGTAACTAGGCCTATCTCCTTCTAGTTGTAGTTCCAGCTAGAGAGTAACAAATCAAGCATCTCATCTAATAGCATCCTTAAATTCCTACCTCCGGTCTTCCTCCCGAAAACATCCGCCTTTCGAAACTTTCGTCCTGTCACGACGCGCCTCTATTCATGCGGGGAGTCTAGGGGCACGTCCAAGTGAACGTGTCTACAAACCATGAAGGATCCACATACTAGATCTAATCACCATGATTACATAAAGTATGCTAAGTAGTCTAATCATGCATTAGACTAAGGAATAAGCATATTCACAATAGGTAGAAAGCATGAACGGAGACATGGAATCGCTTAAAAGATCGGATGACAAGATTATCATTACTCACATGAAAGTATGCATTACACCATCACCACCGAGGCCATACATACGATGACGTATGCGTAGCTCCAGAACTCCACCATGGCTCAACCGTGCAAGGAGGCCATGGTGGCTAGGGTAGCCTTAGGCCATCTCCTAGACAACCCGAAGACTCGCGGGCGTCGTCTCCCTCCGGTGCTTGCTTCTAGGTTTCGCCGAGTTGTGATGAATGGATCGATGTGGCGGCCGACGGAGGCAGAGGCCATTTATCGAGGAGCACCTAGGTCAAAGGGGGGCGCGAACCGAGCCCGAAATGGGCTGGGCCGGCCGACCTGGGCCCGTTTTCGGCCTGGCCTTCCTCCATGTTGCTTCTCGCGCTTCCTTGAATTTATGCCGAACTTCTTGTGGGTCCTTGACGACGTTTTCCCGCGGTTTGGATAAGGGTACTTGGCGTGCGAACTCCCGCATTTTCTGTTTAGGTCCTCGGAGTTTCACAGCTTCATGCTTCGGTCCTCGGGTCGTTTGGAGTCATGTTCATCACGTGTCTTGACTTGTATCGGGCTTCATGATCTTCTTCTAAAGTGCTTGATGAATTTATCTCGAAAGTCTCCTCTTTAACGTTGATTTCCTGCGTAAACAATAAACTCCAAAAACCACATGCAAGTGTGAAGTTGTTACACCATTAGTATACCTAGTGGCGGGTTAGTTATAATTCAAAGCTCAAACCAAAGTGTAACAAGTGCTCTTGGTTGACGTAAATCGACCGTCAATACCCAACCAACAGATCATCAGAAATTCAGAATGAAGAAGAAAAATACAAATATAATTAGAAGGTAATAAATTGGACCAAATGGAATAGTTCGAGGGAGTAAAATAGGTGAATTGAGTAAAACAGACCTTTTCTTCTTTTTAGTGGAAAAGATTTTATTAACTTAACGACTCAACGATATTGCTAGCCACGCTAGATTCTTCATGTCATATGGTGTACCATCCCATTATTTACTAGTCCACGGTCACGTGTTAAAAGCATCTTCAAGAGTTTTACCAACTTCTAAAAAGACATGCTAAGTAAAAAATTTTTATTTCTAACAGTTTAGCATAATTCACTCGCTAGATTACCGCGTCCCATCTGGACTGCCACAATGGAAGCCACAATTTGTACAAAGAGCTTTGCATTATCATCATTTTGTTCGCCTATTCTCCTCAAGTGGGTAGGTTGATCGTTCGCCTCACATGCACCGCCTTCCTGCACTCCATGGGATGATCATCTCAAGTCCGAACTCCGAAGGGATCGAGGTTCCAGCTGCAAGTTATCTGACTCCTTTGCTAACCAGGCCCTGCCGGCCCAGTTGTTAGGTTGGGCTGCAATCCACTTGTTTGCATTGGTGGTCCCACATGTCCCCCGCACCGGCCGCACGGAGCACAGGTGCTACTTGAAATTGCTGAGGCTAAGGGGGACGGGATCTCCGTTTTTCCGGGAAGTTAGGCTGCAGCGGGGGACGGGAAAGACAACGTCAAAATCCCGTCGCCTCTCGTCTCCTTCAGATTCAGCGTGATCCAGGACCTCAGCTAGCTGCGCCGGCCCCAGCACGACGTCCTGCTGCTGCTGCCCCCAACGACCTCACGCCCGTGCTCGGAAGCCGGAGAGGCATGGCCGACGTGTGGAGCTCCTCGTCGTCGCGCTGAGCTCCTGCGCCGTCGCCGCCGCTCCTGTGCCTGCTCCTGCGCCGTCGCCGCCGCTCTTGCTCCGCCGACCAAGCCCGGGTCTCGCCGCCGCGCGCGAGGTGGGAAGGGCCTCGCGACTTGAAGCAGGGGAGCGCGGAGACGGCGACGACGACGGAGGGAGCAGGACATGGAGATGGAGAGGACGACCTCCTCACTGCAAATCGCCCGCCGCGCCCCTGCTACGTGCGCCGCCGCGGGGAATTGAGTGTCGCCCCTGCTACGTGCATCACCGCGGGGAGAGCGGACTTGAGCAGCAGCCGCCGCCACCGGATCTCATCATCGCATCATCTCTGCTTCGCTGTCTGAACAGGCCCCATTGCATCTGTGAGCTTGGCGCGAGGAGCAGGGGACAGCGTGGAGCAAGGACGGGGACAGAGCAGGGGAGGGGGCGCCGCCGTCGCCAAGATCCACCTCCCGCCGCCACCGAGCGCCGAGCTAGCGGCCACCGTGGGCAGCGCCCGGCGCGTCGGCTTGCAGAGGCGAGAGGCGTCGACCTCGGGGCCCGGCGATTGCTGTCGGTGGGGAGCTGCAGCGAGGAACACGCCAGGAGAGGAGAGGACTCTCGCTGCACACTGCCACCTGCTCCGCCGAGCTCTCCGCCACGGAATGGCACAACTCCCTTCGCCGCCGCTTCGTGCGGCTGCTCCTTCCGCCGTCGTCATCGCTGCAATTTACCGCCTGAGGCTGGAGAGGGAGGAGCTGGCCAAGTCGCCCAGCGTGCTGAGCTCGGAGGAGGCTGTGCTAGAGTCTGCCGCCGGAGCACGCCGCACACGTGGGGTGGATGGGAGGCGCCCGGTCCCGGCGGGGGAGGCGGTGGAACAAGGGAAGAGGGGGCGCCGACCTCCACGCGTGGCGATGGGAGGAGGAGGAGAAGGGCCGCTGGCCGGCCCACCGTGGGATGCGGGGGAGGTAGAGAGAGAGTGATGGAGGAGAGAGAGCGCCGGGGAGAAAAAGAAAAGAGGGAGAGAGGAGGAGGAGGGAGAGTGACATGTGGGTCCTGCTGCGGGTTGTTGTGATGAAGGAGAGATATAAAGGATGCTGGATGCGGGAGCAAGACAAGAATATTCCGTTTTGAAGGAGGATATGAAGGATGACGAGTGTGGATGGTCTCATACTTCATATCTCAGTTTAAAACAGAATATTCCTACCTGATAATCAAAGTTCTCAAATTTATACAACTTACTTCCGCACTCGTCATACTTTATATCTCATCCTCTATCCCAACCACCCACACCGAGACCCACGTGTTAGCCTCACATCTTCTTTTACCCCTCCCCTCCCCCACCAACCCCCTCTCTCTGCTCCGCAACTGGCGGCTCTCCTCTGCTTCTCTCCCACTCGCCGCCAGTCCCTCCTCCCACCGCCTCCGTTCCTCCTGTTACCGGCCGGTGAGCACCGTCGATGCAGATCCGAGAGGAGGGTCCCACGCGGCGGCCGCGCGCCTACTCTGTCGTCGAGCCGCCGCAAGCGGAGCACAGGCAGCGGCGGCCTTGCCTCCCTTCCCTCCCTTCCCCTGCTACCCGACCGTGGCCGTGGAGCTCCTCCCCCACAGCCATGGCGACGCCGACGGCTCGACGGCTGTGCTCCTTCTCGAGATCTCGCAGAGGGGAGGTACGGTGGATGACCGCCACAGCCCTCGCCGTCCTCCTCCTCGAGGGAGATGGAGGCGGCCAGCTCCCGGCCCCAGCGGAGATCCGCCGCCTGGCCTCTGCGTAACGGAAGCGCACGACGATGGTGACGGCGCAGTGCTCCCTCCTCCCCACATGTCGCCTCTCCTCCCCATGACGTCGCGCCCCTCGTTGTCATCAGTGCACGGCCCAACCCCAACTCGACCTCCTTCTACGGGCGCCAGAGGTAGAGGAGGAAGCAGCAGCGGCCCTCCTTCCTCCTCGCCGGTGCCGACCGCCGCTCTTCCTGCCTCCGCGGCGTCCCTCACCTCTCTGGCGGTGGATCCATCACTGCTCGAGCAAGGGCGTGTCTTCATGGCTTCGCGAAGGAGCAGGAGCTCGAGCGCCATGGTCAAGCTGCAGCGGCGGGCGCCTTGCTTCGCGGAGGTGCAGGAGGTCGATCGGCGGCGGCAGCTGCAGCTCCCCGACGGCAGGGCACGCGTTGCATCAGGGGCAGAACACGAGCAGAAGCAGGGGAGCAGGCGTCGTTGGTCGATCTCCCTCCGATCCACCGAGTGGCGGCCGTCGCGACGAGCAGCGGCAGAGGTGTGTTGCTCCCCCCCCCACTGGATCCTCCTCTCGCACGGATCTTGGCTACTGCTCGAGCTCCGACAGCGGTTGCTGCTGGTCAGGGCCGCCACGACCATCTTCTCTCTCCCCCTCCCGGCCAAGGCGCGGACCAACACCCCTCTTGCGGGCCCCACACCACAGTGGTGTCGCGGAAGCGCGCTACCTCCGCTGGATTTCCCGAAAATGGGAGAATCCCGGAAGGTAGCGTCGCTCGTCACGTCCCCCGCTGCGGGGCAATTTCTTGAAAACGGGAAAGCGGATAGCAGGGCTTTCCCGTCCCCTAGTGCGGATAGTCTGAAAAGAAGCACTTACCAGCACAGACACATGCTTCGCTGCTCGCCTCCATATCACGTTGCAGCATACTCCCTCTGTCCCGTAAAGACTGTAATCCTAGCATTTGAAAAAAATCCCACAAAGAATGCAATTCTAGAAAATAGATCTAATTACCTACCTATTTAAGTAATCAGATCCGATCTGCATGCCAAAACTTACTGCATGTGGCTAAAAATAGGGTACTAGAGTCTTTCGCGCCACCACTAATCTGTCCTGAAAAAACTAGAATTGCACTTTTTATGGGACGGAGAGAGTTAAGGACACAAGTTTTGCGCAAGAAAAAATTTTAAAAGCAAAACGTATGCATACTTTTCCCCCTAAATCAGATATGCATATAACTTATACTCAAAATTTATACATATAACTTTTTCAAAAAAATTATATATATAATTTATGCAAATAACTTGTTTAGAAACTAAAATTTATACATACAAGTTTCTCGGCAACTGACAGTCCCTCCAAAATTTTCTATTTTCCTAATACTTATAGACATAAATTCGATGCATAACGTTTTCCCTATAAACAATTTATGCATATAGTAACTTTTTCTCACGATAAATTATGCACATAACTTTTTTCGTAATGATACTTTACATATAATTTTTTTTCTAATGATGAGTTATGCACATAACTTTGACCCTGGTGACGAGTTATGCATATAACTTTTTCCCTAACGATGAGTTATGCACATAATGTTGACATGGACCACGAATTATGCACGTAACCTTTTTCCTGACGAGTTATGCTGATAACTTTCTATAAAAAGCAATATGTACACATAAGTTATGCTGAAAAAAAGACTTGTGAAAAAAGAAAATAGTTATGCATCTAACTTTTTCCAAAGCAAAAGTTATACTCCGTACACAAAATTTTTTGCAGCTAAAATTTTTTAGATTAAAAAGGCAAAAAAGAGTTAGAAAAAGAAAAAAAAACTTGGTTTCTCCGGCGCCGGTGGGGTGCCGCTGCCTGCCTCCGTGGAAAGCTGGACGTCCTACTGCCTTGAGCTCCGTTGGGAGCCGGTGGTCCCCCATGCCCCCAGCACTGTTGCCGCTGTTGCTTCGTCGGAAGCCGCCACTAGTGCTCCTCACCGCGACACCGCCGGCCGCTGCACAGAGTCAAGCTCGAGCCGCATCTTGGGCAGCCGCGACTCCCGCGAGTCGCTGCTCGCGCGGGTCCGGCGAGATTGCCCGTCCCCGTTCCTCATCCTCTGCGCCGCCGCATAGTCGCCTCTCCTCGAGCTCGTGCGGGCTAGCTACATGCCTCTTTAATTTGCTCGGGATCCGGCGAGCGCCTACGAATCTACGATGCGCGGATACTCGTGAAAGCCCTCGTATCAGATACGGGATACTCATCGGATACATCGGATACTGATAATGACTCGATACAAGTATCGAACATTTTTAAATAATTTTAAAAAACAAAATAATTATGATAATTTGTTGACACCTTCCCGATTCTACCCAGACACCTAAAAACCCTAACCCCTCATTATGTGTATAAATACGCCCTCTATGCACGTAGGACCCTCTCAACACGTATCCCCACATCGTTGTTATTTTCAGTTTGATTCCATGTTCACATGGACAGTAAGAGTCACTAGTGAGGACGAATAACAGAAAACACCATGAAATATAAAATAACAGAATCAGGTACTCTAATAACCTTTTAAGTGGTTTTTAATTGTGCATTTATTTATATTTCTATTAAATATAAATATAATATATATATATATATATATATTCACGTATCCCCGTATCTGTATTTTTGCAAAAATAGCGTATCGGAGTATCGACGTACCGCGTATCCGTATCCAAGTATCTTTGTAATGTAGGCGAGCGCTAGCAGACTTGCATCTCGTCTTGAGAGGAATGAAAGAGGAGTTTTTTTTACATGTGACCCATTAAAAAAGTTCACTTACCTGTGTACCGCTGATTTGCAAAAGTTCTTCCAACCCATCCAACAAAATTTTCTTTACCTGTGAACCATTCCGTTAAGTTTTGCTGGTAACAGTAGCTAACAGCTGGGCAAAAAGACCATTTTGCCCTCATGTGCATGAGAACTTCACTTTTTACTGTGTACCACTATAAAAGAAACTGAATCATTTCCCTCTATACCACTCTGTAGCATAGTAAATATAGTACTTTTAATGATCCAAAAAATAGAAAACTCAGTCAATAATATAACAGACATCAAAAAAATCATGAGTTTGCCACCGTCCATCATAACCTCTTCACAACATGCTAATATAATATTGCAAAGATAGCCAAAATAAATCATCAATTAAGACAACCACAATAGGTATACAGTAGACATAAAGGAGGTCCAAATATATCATCAACATACATAGTCAGCTTGATCACAAAGTCAAGTTTGCACACATAAGATGGTTACATTGACCTCATTACTAGTCTAAACATTGTTTGGTCATGCAGATCTCAAGTATAACAAAATGACATCCAGAGTTTGGTCATTCAAAAGTACTACAATAGCATGTCATACGTATGCAAACTGATCAAAGATCAAGTCTTTTCTTGCTCCTAGTTCTTATGGCCGGACTAGAAGGAGAACTAGGGACCTTGCTGTGGGTTGACATGGCTGGACTAGCCTTGGTTGGAGATAGTTTTCTTAATGGCCATCTTCTTCTTGTGCAGCTGTTGACTTGTGCTCTTCTCAGCCATGTGTTGCTCACAAGATCCAGAAGGATATGTTATAACCAATTGATCTAGCTGATTTGAACCTGTTCAAACCCTTTGATAAAGGAAATATTAGTAAACCTACTGAAGTGCTGAAAATACAATTAAGAAAATTAGCTTACCTCACAGAGGGGTCACTAGGTTCAGCAATTGAAGTATTGGAAGTACTTTTTTGTGTCTTTGCACGAGTTGATGAGGATGATTTGTTCTTCCTTTTCTTTGATAGATTTGCAACAGCAGGCAGATCTGGAAAGACCATCCTTTGTGCAGGTGCTGCAAGCACAATACTAGTCTCAGTAGTAGCTGGTGGTGTTTTCTTTTTCTTCTTTTTAGGTGGACCTCTGAACAACAAAACATGTTAGCAACTAGAATGACAACAAACATGTAGAAATAATTACAAAAATTAGCTTCCATTTTACCTTTCAGCAAGCATTGTCACGATGTCATTTAGGTCACCATCCTTACAAGTGTACCGATGATGTCCGAACTGGTGACAGATTGGGCACTTATGCAGACCTTTAGTATCTACATTGATGCCCCCCTCAGCTACTCCCTTGTATCTATTTTCCCTTCTCCTACCAGATGTTGACTTCAACAATGGAGGATGCATGAAGAAACCATGTTCTTCTTTGAGCCACATGGACTTGTCTGATATAGAAGGGCGCCCTGAACATCTGAACTGAGTAGTAGTTGTCCACCTGATCTTCTATCTTCTCTCTAGGTATAGAGGTGATTGTGTACGGACATCCCAGGGCCCACTACCCAGGCGGGTACTGGATCTGACTACTACGTGGGCCCTCGGGACTACTCAACTTGTGCGCCACGGTGCAAGATGGCGTGGAGCGCAAGGCAACAGAGGACTAGTACTCGGTTAGGAACGCTAGACATGTCCGAACCCATGTAGAGTACTCCTACCTGTGTACGGCTAGAACTCTTTCCCTAAACCAACTTGTAACCCTGCCTCCCAGAGTATATAAGGCGAGGTAGGGACCCCCCTCTATCTATCCTTGTAAACAACACCCCATCAATCAAGAGCTACGCAGCATACATGACGTAGGGTATTACGCACATTGCGGCCCGAACCTGTCTAATTTGTGTGCCACGTGTCTCTCCTTCGAGTTTCTGATCTCGGCGAGGCCACAATCATCTGCCTCGGGTAACCCCCTTGGTAGGTTGCCGGTCTAAAACACAGACAGTGATAAAGGCAATTGCATGCTTGCATGGTATTCCAGAAACATCCCATGCTCTGCATGAACAAGTCCTTTCTTGTAGGTTGACAACAAACCTGTAACTAGAACCTTCCCTTGTTGTAACCTCTGCTATCCCATCAGGTGAGCTAGTGACAACATCAATGTCAAGGTTCCCGCTTTGCTCCTTCAACTTAGTTATGATATGTGGTAAAATTTTACCTTCCATCTTGAGTGCAACTTTTTTCCTCTGGTTCCACTTGATAAGGAGCTTCTGTCTATAAGTATCCATTAAGTCATCTAGATGCGGCCCCTTTTCATTTTTTATCCAATTGTTGAAGCATTCTGCTAAATTATTTGTGACAGTCAACTGTTGACATTGTAGAGTATTGACTTCTTGTCCATAGCCTTGTATGGATTTCCTGCAAGTACAATATTGTAGCTGGATTTGCTTCAGCCATGGCTTGGATGTGGTTGTCAAACATATATGAATTCCAAGAATAAGCAGCAGCCCACAGATGGTCATCTAACACTTTTCCACTATACCTCTTCTTAAAATTCTGCACCAAGTGCCACATGCACTCTCTATGCTCTGCATATGGAAAAACCTCACTGACTCCAGCCATGACCGGCTGGCCACAAGCCCACAATCTGTGGAAAAGGTTAAACCTGGTGGGGTAACTATAGCTTCCTCAAGCCTCTCCATGAACCACTTCCAATTTTCATTGGTTTCAGAATCAATGACTCCTATAGCGACTAGGTACATCCAGTTATGCCCATCAACTGCACAAGCAATGCATAACTGATATTTACTTTGAAATTCTCCTTCAATCTTCCCTTAAGTTCTATAGGTTTGATATTTTTCTCCTCAGCCAACCAACCCTTGATATTCTCACAAATCCAAAACTTGGTAGCACCTTTCGCCTTTCCACTCCTCCTCCTACTTTGACATGAATGAGGAGAAGGGTTCTTCTTGACCTACAAATATTAGTTTGAATCTTGTCAAAAATGAATTCAGAAAATATGAACAAAGTATTAGTGACAAAATATGAACAAATAAATTACCATTACAGTAGTAAGATCACCCATTGTTGATGCATGAATTCTCCACTCACACCCATCTAAAAAGTCTGAGCAGTATACCCGATACCTCCCTGGTTCACTCGTTTTAATGTTATACTTAAATTCATACTTTATACTCAAATGTAGAAGATTCTAGTACCAATCCAAACAAAAACTATGGTATCAACATAATGCTAAAGTTATTACCACTGTAATTAAGGATCAGAGGAGACACAAAAAATTGTTTAAATGCAGTATGTGTCAAACATGATAGCAATCAATCCAGAAAGTTATTTACAAATATTTTAACTTATCTTTATCAGACAAAACTATTTTAATGTTCACACAAGACCTAATGGGTGTAAGCACATAAAAGTTAAGAAAAAATAAACTGAATATTACCTTACTTGAACACGGGTGCATTTTCATTAAACTAACATATTTAGGACACCACATCTCTAAAAAGTCGAAGTCATTAAACTAACCCATTCAATAGTAAAAAATAGGAATTCAGACCACTTCCATTCTCAAAAACCCAAGAGCAGACCTAGCTTCTCTCTTTTATTACGTGCCGCTTGTTGGACTATCTCTTGGGAGCCGTCGGCTGGCGGTGCCGGCAACAAGTCTGGAGTTGAAGCCGGACGGCAACGGTGGTACCATTGTGGATTCTGGTAGCACAACAATGTCGCTCGTGGAGCCAGCGTTCAAGATGCTGAAGGAGGCCGTGTCATCAACCTCGTCGGCGGTGTCGCACTGGAGCCGAGGAAGAACCCCTGGAACGCACACGAACTCAAATGAACACAGCTGAAAGACAGTGGTTTTGGTGTTGCAAACCTTGCAGCATTTTCTGACTCTGAGATACAAATATATAGCCTAGTACAAACTACGACCGTGGCCAACAAATCCACGACACGACGCACTCCACGCGCTTCGGAACGGCCGGCGCCATCCCCCCAGCCAAAGCTCATGTCGTGGCCACTAACAGCAAAACAGAAACAGACTCGGTCTAGCCTAAGACTCGGTCATGGCGCGAAACAAAAGCATCTGACCTGCACACCGATGCGCCCCCCCCCGTGCGAGCTCCAACTTTATTCAGACTCGAACTCCTAACCAACGAAAAGAGTGAAGAACAGACTATAATTATCAACATTTCTCCCCCTAATTCTAGTATGTTCACCTCAGTTCGACTATGCCAATGCGGCTGCGCAGCTCTTGAAACTTGATGCGGCCGAGTGACTTCGTCAAAATATCTGTCAGCTGATCATTTGTGCTGGCATAATCCAATATGCTCTTCCCACTCTCAAGCATTGATGGATAAAGTGGAATTTTGTATCAATGCATTTGCTTCTATCATGGAAAACTGGATTCTTACTCAATGCAATGGCAGACATGTTGTCAATCTTCGTGCTCTGACCCACTTCAACTCCCCGCTCATCTCTGTCACACAGCCATGAGCCACTAGAGGAGAGCACCACCACCTTCTGCTTCTGGGAACACCAGGAGATTGGCATCCTGTCAAGGAAGAAAATTACCCCAGTGGTACTCTTCCTATCATTGGCATCTCCCCCCAAATCGCTATCACTGAACCCCACCAGCAGGGGATCTGGGTTGTCTTGCTCGGTGTATATGATGCCATAGCTGATAGTACTGGTGATGTAGCGTAGGAGGTGCTTGACAGCCGCCAGATGATCTTGCCTTGGGTTCTCCATGAACCTACCCACCAGCCCGACGGCAAATGTGATGTCTGGTCGGGTATGAACTAGGTAGCGCAAGCTCCCGATCAAGCTCCAGTACATGGTTGGATCCACCTCCTCAACAACACTGTCCTTCTTCAGCTTTAGGCGAGCCTCCATCGGGGTCTGACAGGGATTGCATCCTTCCAAACCCGCCTTCTCCAGCAGCTTGCGAGCGTATGCTGCCTGACACGGAATGATGCTCCCCTACTCTGCTTCACCTCGAGCCCAAGATAAAAAGAGAGCAATCCAAGATCACTCATGCGAAACAGGCGCATTGTCTCCCCTTTGAACGCTTCCACCTCCTCTGCACACGCGCCGGTGATGATCAGATCATCGACGTAAACGCCGACAATCACCCTCGACTTCCCAACACCTCTCGTACAATCCGTGCTCGCTGATGCACCTGGTGAAGCCAAGCTCGCGCAGGGAAGTGTCCGGCTTCTGATTCCAGGCACGAGGCGCCTGCTTAAGCCCATACAATGCCTTCTTCAACCTCAAGATTTTCTCCTTATGTCCAGAACCACAAAGCTGTGTGTGCTGCATAAACTTCCTCCTGTAGATCGCCGTTAAGGAACGCAAACTTGACATCCATGTGATGCACAAGCCAGCCTCCTCGCGCCGCCACGGCGAGCAACATTCATACCGACTCCATTCTTGCCACAGGTGTGAACAATTCCTCGTAGTCGATCCCGGCCTACTACATGTATCCCTTTGTCACCACCCTGGCTTTGTGCTTGACGACAACGCCTTGCTCATTTTTCTTCAACTTGAACACCCATTTCAGGCCGGTCGGGCGGTGGCCTACAAGGAGATCCACCAGCACCCAGGTCCCGTTCTGCTCAATCGAGGCCATCTCCTCGAGCATGGCCTTCCTCACCACACGCCTCCTCGAACGTCGTGAGCTCGTCTCCGACGGCGAGCAGCAGCCCGTCGCCCAGAGCGCGCCCAACTTGGCCTGGTGGAGAGGAGGAGCTGAGGATGTT
The DNA here is from genome assembly GCA_022644695.1 of Cenchrus purpureus. Lineage (NCBI taxonomy): Eukaryota > Viridiplantae > Streptophyta > Magnoliopsida > Poales > Poaceae > Cenchrus > Cenchrus purpureus. Next base: position 106,599,762 of record CP053459.1, read on the forward strand.
GCCGAGGCGTGTCGTGTTCCATGTCAAGCTCCACTTCCCCGCTCGACGGCGAGGCGAATTCCAATGCTGGTGGCGATGCTGGAGCGTGCACTTCGCCTGGAGCACCAACCGTGATCATAGGTGTTCTGGGTGATGTTGGTTTTCGTGGAGACGGGGATGATGTCGCTGTAGACCTCGGTGCCACTTCCTTCGTGCCATGCTCCCCCGGAACGCCAGAGTTCGCCGAGAATGTGACGAACTCGACGTGGAACGTCTCGATGTCCTTAGCATCGAGGAGTTCCTCTCCCTTGTTCCAGCTCCAGGCTCGCGCTTCGTCGAACACGGCGTCACGCGAGATGTCGACGCATTCTGAGACGGGATTGTAGAACCTGTATGCCTTGGAGCCCGACTCATACCCAATGAACACCATGGGCGTGCTCAGATCATCCAACTTGCTCTGGTGGCCGCCGGTGTTCTTGACATGTGCAACACACCCAAATACACGAAAAAAGTGCACAGGGGGCTTGTGACCATACCAGACCTCAAATGGCGTCATCCCCTTGATGCTCCTCGTCGGCGACCGGTTGAGGATGAAGACTGCCGTGGTGACCACCTCTCCCCAGAAGAAGCCTGTCACACACATTGCCTTCATCATGCTCCGTGCCATCCCCAGGACGGTCTGGTTCCGCCGCTCCACCACGCCATTCTATTGCGGCGTGTATGGAGCGATCAGATGCTACTGAACACCTTGCTCAGCGCAGTACTCGCCGAACGTGCATGCCGTGAACTCGCCACCATGGTCGGTGCGTAGAGTCCCCAGCTTGCACCTAGTTTCTGCCTCCGCCCGCACCTGCAACGGGATGATCGCCGCCGCCGCTTCATCCTTGGATCCCAACAAAGTGAGCCACATGTAATGGCTCTTATCGTCGACGACGAGGAGGAACAGGCGCTTGTCGCCGGGCGTCGCCAGCATGATTGGCCCACAGAGGTCCGCATGGACCAACTCGAGACAGTGCACAGCTCGGTACTTGCTGGACGCCGGGAACGGGTGCCAACGATGCTTCCCAGCCATGCAACCATCGCACACCTGCTCCACTTGCTCGATCGGTGGTAGCCCGCGCACCATCTCCTTCCTTGCTAGCAGCCACAGCCCCTGGAAGCTCAGGTGCCCATACCTGGCGAGCCAACGCTAAGCCGCCTCGGAGATCCTCGCCACCAAACACACGGGCTTGTCGATGTTCAGGTTGAGGATGTAGAGGTGGTTCGATGGACACGGTACCCTCGCCAGCAGCTGCCGGCGTTGATCCCAGATGCGAAGGTAGCCATTCTCCATCAGCACCATGTAGCCATCCTCCTCCAGCTGGCCGAGGCTGACGATGTTTGCCGTCAGCTTGGGGATGAGCTAGACGCCGACGAGCGCCTGATGCTTGTCGTTCTTGCACGCAAAGAGGATGGTTCTGCGCCCCTCGATGCCCACCACAAAGCCATCTCAGAAGCGCACTGTGCCACGGACGCCGGTGTTGAGGTCGGAGAAGGCAGAGCGCACCGCCGTCATGTGGTTCGTCGACCCGGTGTCGAGGATCCATCGGGCGCTCTCCCCCTCGCCGTTGCCGCTAAGCTACACAAACAGCTTGTTCTCCTCGAGGTGGATAGGGGACCGCCGCCGCCGCCGTCTTGATCTGCGGGCGGGGAAAGATCTCCCTGCTGACATCGTAGCCACCAATAAGGTAGGCTCGATCTCCTCCTCCACTTGGGTAGCATGGGCCGCCTCATCACATTTCTTCTTACGACATTCTCGGGCCCAATGGCCCGTCTTCTTGCATTACCAGCACTAGTCGTCGGTGAGGTCCTCCCCGCCGTTCCCGCCATTGCCGCTTGATTGGCCGGCCACCCAGGGCGGCCTGGGGCCACCACGACCTCCGCCGCCGCCGCGACCTCGACCCTACTTCTGACTTGACGAAGAGGAGCCCCCGAATTGCCCCGACGATCCACCGCCAGAGACCTGCATTTTGGCGACGACGCGCGTGACGAGCTTGTCCTCCGTGAGGTTGAGCCCGGCGATGGAGCCGCCGAGGTTATACCTCTCCTCCGACAACTTGAGACGCACGAACAACTCCTCCATGGACATTGTACTCAGATCGAGCAAGGTTTCGATCGCCACGGCGATCTGGTGGTACCTCTCCGGGAGGGCCGCCAGTGTCTTGCGGATGAGCTCCTCCTCCGTGCACCCATCGTTGAGGACGACGAGCTAGTGCGCGATCTTGTTGATGCAAATGAAGAAATCATCGAGTGATTCCCCATCCTTGAACTTGAGAGCATCGAACTCCCGCCAGAGCGTGCTCGCCTTCGCCTTGTGCACTCGCTCCACGCCGACGTACATGATTCTGATCGCGTCCCACGCGATTTTCACCGTGGCCTTGTTGGCAATGGAGCCCATCATCTCCGCCGGAACCACCTTGGCGATAACCTCCAGCGCCATGCAATCCTCGGTGTAGTCATCCGTCCCCATGCTCATGGCGATCCACAGGCCTCTTGCCTGCAGCATCACATGCATGAGGGTCGCCCATTCGAGATAGTTGGTCTTCGTGAGCACTGGGGACTTGGCGTTGCTTATGACATCCTTTGTGATCCTGTGAAATGTGAATCACGATGCCGCGCTCTGGCTCGCCATGGTCGCCGCTGGCCATCCCGCTGCTCTTCTTGCGGACCGCCTCGCTGCGTGGGCGACACCGATACGCCGCGCATGAACGCCCACTCGATCGCCGGATCACGCACCCATGCCTTGTAACTGGCTCTGATGCCAATTGTCGTCAACCTCGCCGGTGGTGCCGCGCCGGAGCCGAGGAAGAACCCCTGGAACGCACACGAACTCAAACGAACATAGCTTAAAGACAGTGGTTTTGGTGTTGCAAACATTGCAATGTTTTCTGACTCTATGATGCAAATATATAGCCTAGTACAAACTACGAGTGTGGCCAACAACCCACGACGCGACGGACTCCACGCGCTCGGAACTGCCGGCACCATCCCCCCGGCCAAAGCTCATGTCGTGGCCACTAACAGCAAAACACAAACAGACTCGGTCTAGCCTAAGACTCGATCATGGCGCGAAACAAGAGCACCTGACCTGCACACCGACGCACAGTGACGGAGCCAAGATAAAATCTAGGGGGCTGAGTTCTTCTTCTTTCTTCACCCCCACTTCCTCTTCCTCTTATTCTTCTTATTTTCCCTCTCTTCTTCTCATCTTCTTCCTTCAAAATCAATGGAGCACTTGGGCAATAGGGGGGCTAGAGCCCCCCTAGCCCCCCTGGTAGATCCGTCCAAGCCGACGCGCCCGCCGTGCGAGCTCCAACTTTATTCAGACTCGAACTCCTAACCAACGAAAAGAGTGAAGAACAAACTCTAATTATCAACAGGCCGTGCTGGAGACGGTGAAGCTACCGATGGCTAACAGCACGGTCGAGGACTACGAGATTTGCTTTTCGCTGTCGAGTGTCGTGCCGATGGGCGCGGTCGAGACTCCACCGCTCGTTCTGCATTTTGAAGGCAACGCAGATATGATCTTGCCACAAGATAATTATTTCCAGGAGCCCAGGCTGGGACTGATGTGTCTCGCAGTCGGCAGCAGGAGCATGTCCATCATCGGGAGCGTGCAGCAGCAAAACCCGCATGTCCTCTTCGACGTTCGCAGGCTGAAGTTGTCGTTCGCGCGCGCGCAATGCGACCTGATGTAAACGTAATTGGAGAGCGGCAGAGCGCCCAACGTTCTTGTACTTAAAAAGACTCTCCGCGTCTGCTCGTCTCACCCACACGTTTGATGTACCCGTTGAATGAATTTGAGTTCTGGTGATTTAAGAATCTGTGATTTGTCACAGATATGTTTGATGTATCTCGAATGAATTCGAGATGGTGCTTGTTTATTACGGTGACCGCAGGGGACGGGGGTGCGTGCGCTGTTGTTGGTAGAAGAGAACTTGCCAACCGTCCGATCTTTTGACGGGTCAAGCGTTATCCGATGGTGACACCTGACAAATCAATCTCTGGCTCCCCCTTCCTTCATCCTTTTGCTCAAAATCTGTAGGGGGTTTCACAATATTTCATTTCCGGTAGTAGGAGGGCTCAAGCCCCCTCCCGTTGTGCTAGATCCGCCAGTGGTTCTCCAGCCATCTGAGGTCAGCAACGTGTGTCCAGGCATGAACACCGTGGACATGATGAGCTCTGATGTCTGATCCTCTTGCCTTGAGGGTTGCTCCCAGGCTGCACAAGTAGTGTTTGATATCTGACACATGCCCTGTAAGATCATCAGCTTAGAGTTACAATGTTACTAAATATGAGAGTTTAGAGAGTTACTCCCTCCGGTTTGGTAAATGAAGTCGTTTTGGATAAGATTTGAGTCAATCATTGGGAATATAAATCATTAATAACTTTTAAGTCGTTGAGTTTAGAAATGTGAGAACTACATGAATAGATTTGTCTTGCAAAATACTTTCATAAAAATATACATATGTTAGTTTTTAATAAATATTTTTATAAAAATAAAAAGTTAAAGTTGTACTTTGGAGACCGTGTCGCTGTCCTAAACAACTTCATTTACTAATCCGGAGGGAGTACTAAATATCGAGAGCTTTTTCAGTCCTGTAAGATTATCTCCTTAGATCGGATCGGATTAGAAAAAGGATGGAGGTACACCCTGTAATATCACCATAGTTGCTCCTTTTTTTTATTTTCATTTTTGTCAAGCATGTCTTATGTGTTGCTGGATCTGTGGATGCTTATGGTATGTGAAATGACATGTGCTTTACTGATTCGTGAGGATTGCAACTCTGCAACTGAAATGTCTGGTCACTCTTCTCATAACAACGGGTCGGTAACAAGAGTGATCAGTATTGTTGATGTGCATCGACTGAAATTCCGATCCCCTTGCAGGTCGCCCTCAAGCGCTTGATGCGTGTTAAGCAATTGCCGGATAGATCCTCAAATAATATGCGTGTCCATGTTTTTTTTAATAATTTGTGGTGAATGTGAAAATTTTCAAACAGTAGAAAACCAAGTGAGGGTACATGTTTGTCTGTATGCATTTCAGGTCAGTAAGAGAAAATTTAAACAGACTCAACTAGAATTTACAGTTATATGCCGGTGGATGTGTTAGAGAGATGCAAACACCTCACGTTCTCATCCTTCTGTGAGGTTATAAGCAGCAACGAAAAAAAAAGGAGATCGGTAGTTTACACATGCTTTCCCCGAATTTTTTATTTTTTTAATATCATTTATTTCCGAAATCTCAAAATTATACCCCGAATTGAGAAAATTACAAAAATATACCCAAATCGTCTTCTGGGTGGACGAAATCCCCTAATTTCGTCGAATGGGTGGACGAAATCTATATTTCGTCCGTCCAAACGACGAAAATAAAAGATTTCTCAACCGATCGGACAATATATATAACTCAATGGGTGGACGATTTTGCATGACGAAATCTATATTTCGTCTACCCACTGGACGAAATTATGTTTTCGCAGGGTTTGCATGACGAAATCCATATTTAAATACGCCGATTAAATCTTAATATTTCGTGCATCCATCGCTGGCGAGACAAAATCTAGATTTCGTCTTCTCATTAGACGAAATATGGAGATTTCGTCTGCCCACTGGACAAAATCTAGATTTCGTCCAATGGGCAGACAAAATCTAGATTTCGTCCAAAAAAACAAAATCTATAGTATCCGCCTTGTTTGCCACATATTTTGCTATTTGGCACTTCTTAGAAAACTATGTTGTACAAAATGAAAATTGCAAAAATATTGTTACACTTCGAAAGGAAACGTGTTGAAGCATGTAGCCAGCAGGGTTGAGTCCTATCGGACTGAAAAGTCTAGTGTTTGTGGCAGTGATGTCTATACACTGGAGTTTTCACTTATGGGTCACATGAAGTAGAAACACGTAATAATTTGAGTACAAACAGTAGTACACTGGCATGTGAGGTGCCCAACATATGCTATAGGGCACCGTTCTCCGAGAACATGCATTAGGTAATTAAACACGTCAATCACAATGCAGGTAATGTTCTACTGGGTGAACCTCAGTAATTTCCCCATTCTCGATTTTTTGGAGGAACTTTCTCCATCATGCTTCTTCACGTTCTTTTGTCGTTCTTCTTCCTGGAGGAGTTGCGCCTGACGAGCTTCAAATTCTTCCTCTTGTCTTTTAAGGGCTGCCTCTCGAGCACCTAATTGCTCGCGACGCCTCTGCAGTTCATCCTCCTTGCCCTTCAAACGGATTTGTTGGTGGTGAATGCGCCGCTCTTGCTCAAGCCTAGCGAGACGTACGGCCTCTCGAGCCTCTGTAAGCCTAGCATAGTATTGCCCTTTGTTCTCTACCTGGTGTACGATGAAGGGCTCCTCCCCTAAAGGCCTAGTGTCGATCCATTCCATGAATGTGCAAGCCTGCAGATACATTAATCATTAGTTTGACATACACATATAATTCTGAAAAAATCTTAAATGGAAGGATTGGATGAACCTTGAAATCATCATCAATGTCAGGGCACTTGAAGTATCTACACCCCCTCTTGCCTCGAGGAAGTCGATCGTCCCATACTTGCAGCCACGTACGGAAGCCGCAGTGGCATTTCGGTCGCTCGTTCCATGGTGGAATCCCATTGTGGTCATTCCTCCACGATGACATTTCTTACAACAATTTTGGTTCAGTTTTGGTTCGAGGGTTTCATACATCAGGGTCTTATATAGAATGATAACGAGATGGTCCATAGACCATGTCCATCATAGTAAAGGAAAAGAACCTGCATGAACACACATCATAGCCTGCACCGGCCTACACATATAGTCTGCACCGGCCTACACATCATAGCCTGCACCGGCCTACACATATAGTCTGCACCGGCCTACACATCATAGCATGCACCGGCCTACACATCACAGCCTGGTGACCCTATCCCTGGCCCCTCCCACGGGCCTGACGCTCACCGCGAGGCCTCTTCGGCTTACGTGCCGAAGCGGGTGCCCTAGGCCTTTCGTAGTCCGCTGGTGAGAAGCGGTTCGTAGGCCTAGTCTCTCGTCGCTGTGGCACCTCCTCTGTGATCTCCTGCGTCGGCTGGGTAGGCTGTGGGAATGACAAGTACTGTGACAAGTCCAGCTCCACCTGTGTGCCATCTGAGGCCGAGTACGACGATCCAGAAGCGACATGCCTCTCCTCGTACTGTGGTGGGACTACAAAATAAACAACACATAAAAGCATGAAAATTATGAACCTAACGTAAAATGTGAAACAAACAAGAATGAAACAAACAAGAATGAGACACATACCTGTAAGCGGGACAAACTGTGGGGCTTGCGGAGTGGTCATGGTAGCCTCCTGAAGCGTAGAAGTGAAAGTGGTACGTCCCACGGTGTTTGTGGCACCCGTGTGTCCTGCCAAGTCGAAGCTCCAGCCTGATCAGGGTGAGGTACGGAGTGTCGAGGTGGACGCTCCCTCGTACGTGTGTCATGACGCTCACTGGCAACGTCCTCCGTACGTCGACATGTGACAACCTGCACCATACGCTTCGCCTTCTGACCTATGCGGGATAATATCTGTTTGATATCATCGTAGGCCCCGCTGGAGTCCCGCCGAGTAAGCAATGCAACCGCTTCCCGCGCTTCTCGCTCTATCTCCATGCCTAAGTCAGCCTGTGCACATGATACGAGGTATATGTAATTTCATGGACAATAGTCATAGAGTTCAATAACAAAGTCAGAATGTTAAACATGTACCGCATTGTGAAGAGCTCGGCCTGCATGAGCAGGGTAAAGCAGTGCCTGTGGAACCATGCCCTCATCTTCTCGATGCCTCATGAAGACTAGGCGTGTGCGAGTACGAGGCACATACCATTGCAGGTACACGTGGTACGAGGTGATGTCGAACGGTTCATCCTCCGTGACGAGATCCTGCTGAGCCACATCCCATGCGTCAATCCATGTCTGCATCCTCAACATCAGTTCATGAAGAGGCTTACGAGGGCCCTACATCTTGTACCTGCAGAAATAATAAAATAGGTATATAAGAACATAAATAAAAAGTAAAGGACCACAAGAATGAATAAAATGCAAACATACTCATGAATAGCTCGAGGAATAAGGTTGCCAACAGGGACTGGGACCTCCTGGCGGCGACCAAACTGTCTCATGACGCGGTGCACCGCGTAGTCCTCGACGAATACATCAAAGATCAATTTCTTTCGCGTCATCCAGTAATCTAGATCCGCATAACAAGAATCAGAAATACCAAGACCTCCGGACCGTCGATAAATAGCCATCTGAGTGTACGGCTCCCAGTTAACAAACACCGGTCTCAAGTGGTCAAACTGCTCTGTGAACGCCTCGTACGTCGACCGAACCTGCACACCAACCCATTGTGGCTGTAAATAAACAACCCAGTTAGGATAAATAGTTACGAATACGTAAATAGTAATGTACGAAGTAGTAGTGACCAAATTGTGCTACTTACCCGACGTCGTGTCCAATGCGAGCCCATGGTCGGCCTATCAACCATACCCGCGCCGTACAGCTCTGCTGTGTACTGCTCATACTGGATGTACGGCCGTCCTATCTGAAACCTCTCGTACGCCCACAGGTTAAGTAGAAGAGGCATACCAGTCAGGTTCGAGTTTGGCTTCTTCTTGACACACGCCTGACACAAACCTCGATATGTCCAGCAAAGAACCGCCGACCCCCAAGACAGCTGAGGAATCTCGTGCAGGGGGCTATCAGCAATAGCACCCGCAATGGGTATCCAACGAGCATCAACGCTGTCCCCGTGCGAGCTGGTGAACATCACCCAACCAAACAACCACAACAAGTAAGCCTCGAAGTGACGACTCAGCTGGTACGGCGTGGGCTCCTCTGCCATCCTCTCCAACTGCATAAAATAATTATTAGTGGACATTTAGAGGTCACAAAATATTAATGACAAATTAAGTAATTATGCTTTACTTACTCTGAACAATTGGAGCCACTGCAAAGTTGGCCCATGCTTCTTACTCTCTGCAATAGTAAGAACCACAGGCTGAGGTAGGACACCCTGAAATCTGTGCTCCAAATCCTCACGCCAGCCCACGGGAGAGACAGAAGGCCCAATAGGCCTGCCCCGTAGTGGTAGCCCGGTAAGCATGGCAACGTCCTGTAGTGTCACCATCATCTCAGCAAAAGGCAAGTGAAAAGTGTGCGTCTCGGGCCTCCATCGGTCCACCAGTGCCGACAAGAGAGACTGGTCGTAGGGGAAACGTCTCGACCGTTCAGCCTGCTCATCCTCTCCATCATCTGCATCTACTACATCCTCCCCGGTTGCCTCAACCATGCGGGCAAGGGGAAGCAGGCCAGCACGCTCAAGCCTACAAAGAAGACATTTTAATAATATATGAAGCCTTGTGAAATTGACGCAATAAATAGTGGTACAAACTACAATTATACGAACCTGGGGATCCACTGTAGGTGGAGTGACCAAGCTTTCTTGCGCGGGCTCGTGGGATTTGGGACAGCATCGTTCCCCTCGGTCACGTGTGCGTAAGCACGGTGTCGCTGGTCGATCGAATCATTGATGAGCTCCATCCTGAAATAAATATATGACTGAATTAATTAATTAATTAATTACAATAGTTTACATGATTATATAATATTACATTACAAGGCACAAATAATATCATTGCGAGTTCAATACTATTACAAGCCATAAATAATGTAATATGCGTAGTTCAATAATATTACAAGCCAACAAAAATATTCTACATATGTAGGGAATCGGATGCCCGTTAGCCTAAGAGGGGGAGGGGGTGAATTAGGCAACTTAAAACCTTAACCTATGGCTCACTAAATTTTACACAAAAGTAAACTAGAACATACTATCTATATGTGCAACTACGGTTGTTCTAGTGTGAAACTCCCATCCCAAAACAAGGTTTGCAACCTATAGCCATTCCTAGCAAGATACTACTCTAGGAAAGTAAAGGCAAGCAAAGATTGCAATAGAGTAAATCTTGAAGCGTAAAGGGGATGAGAGGAAGCAAACTCTTGACACGCGATTTATCCGTGGTATCGGTGAGCACTAAGCCACCCCTAGTCCACGTTGTTGAAGCACTCACACAAGAGTATTGCTTCTCGGTCACCAAGTCTCTCCCAAGAGCACCAACTTGACTTGCCACAAAGGCTAGCCACTTAGGCACTTGTCAAGCTCCTTGGTCACCTTGATGCCGCCTCCACTAAGGAGCTTCTCCACCAAGGAAGGGGTCTCACGTCCCCGCACAAAGTGTCCTCGCCGCTCCACACCAAGCCGGGAGGGTCGATGACGATTGCCGGTGAGCCACTTAGGCCCCAAGGCTTCCGTGAACCTTGTACAACCTGGATTCACTCAAGAATCACCTCACAAGGTTGGCACAACCTTGCACTCACTCAGCTCTAAGCTAAGCCTAGCACTAAGCACATACACTAAGCATATGCAAGTCTATGGATGAGCAATTAAGCACTTGGATGGATTGGATATGATCTTCTAGGTGTCTTGAACTCTCTGCACTTCCACACAATCCAGCTTTCACAAATGGGTGAGTGGAGGGGTATAAATAGCCCAAGGCATCAAACTAGCCGTTGGCTAACGTCCCGAAAAATGCAGTCGGATGATCCGACGCTATATTTTCAGGCGTCGGATGATCCGACGCTATATTTTCCAGGCGTCGGTTCATCCGGTGCCCTCCCATCACTTAGCCGTTGAGGTTCTCGACATAAGCTGCTCGACGCTATGCGCAAGCGGTGCGTCGGATCATCCGGTCGAAGACTCCGCGCTCAAGTCGCCTCTGTTAGCTTCAATCGGACCGTCGGATAGACCGGCGCTTCTCCTTGTCCAAGGCGTCGGATCATCCCGGTCAAGGCTTCGTCTTGGCGGCGTCTCTGAATTCAAAGCGGGCGTCGGATAGACCGGCGGGTCCCCACTCGACCGTCGGATCATCCGGTGCTCTTGTCTTCCTTGCTCTTCCTCGCAACTCGTCACGCTACTAAATAATGGACCGTCGGTTCATCCGACGGTACCTAGGGTTTGACCACTGTGCCAACTCGTCCACGATTGCACGGCGCTTATATTTGAGGGACCGTCGGTTCATCCGGTGTCTTTTCTTTTCCTTTTCTTGCTCGGTTTTGACCCTTGAAAAATACACTATCTTCTCAATTTGGCATATGGTTTTCTTGCATCCTTGGGACCTAGAAGTGTCTACAAAGACATGCTAAAACAATAAGGTTAGTCCCAATGATCATGTTGTCATGAATCACCAAAATCAAACTTCGAACTAATGGCATATGAGGCCATGTTCGCTACAACATATGGTTCAATAATAATACATGCAGTTCAATAATATTACAAGCCAAGAATAATATTCTACATATGGTTCAATAATAATACATGCAGTGCAATAAAATTACAAGTTACGATTAAAAGCCTATGTCGCATAGTCGTCCAAAGTCCTCCTCTGCACGGTTTCGGAGGTCGGCGCCTTGCCCCATCGGTACTACTTGGACAGCTTGATCTTGTGCCCAAAGCTTCACATGTCCTACACCTTCTCATTGGCCCTCCTATTTCAGCCTCATCCATGTCATTACGAATGCGCCTAGTTTGAGGCGTCCACCTTTGCCATGGCAATGGCGCAAAAGTTCATGGGTGGAAGGCATATAGGCAAGTCTCATTATAAACCGTGAAGTTACCACGCATCATAAAGCCATAAAACTCACCGGTCCATGTTTGCACAACATTTTCCTTCAAATAGAAAGGAGAGATGTAACCTGTACTTGAAACTCCAACTTGAGCTAGCGCAGAGAGGACATGAGAGCAAGGAACATGGAAAAACTTTGGCTTGTTGCATGTGCATTCAGCCCATCCATTACATACCCTTCCGAGGTTTACTTCACGGATTACAAGCTCAGTTTCTCTTCCAACTCCTCCCTTTCCTCTCCCAATGATTTGGAAATGATTGTCTTCATTACCCATTACGGTTACCATGTGTTCAGAGGACTTGGTCACAACCTTCTCCAGATGTTCGTACATCTTCTTACAATCTGATTGTCAGCTGTTGTGCTGTGATTAACAGTATAGTACTTTATTATGCCATATAACATACCTTCAACGATTCCAACGAGGGGTTGACCACGCAAACCCCTTATGACCCAATTATAAACCTCTGCTAAGTTTGAAGTCATGATCCCCCACCTATCAAAAATAAAAGTATTAAACAGAATCATTTTACTAAAAACGATGTCACATATTGAATCAACGACAGACCTAGCACCAAATGTGTCATAAAGCAATGCCCACTTCTCATTGGGCTCCGCCTCTATCCAATGAGAGAAACACTTAATGTTACGTCCTCTCCGTCGACGAATGTTGGGATCATCTAACCCTTCACCCAGTGATGGTAATCCGGGTGTCACCCCTGGATTTTCAGATGTCAGTGGTTGCTTCCTCATTTCCTGCACATGTGCCTTGGTAAGCTTATCTAACTCTTTCCATAGTTCGTTAAATTTGGCTTCTTGATTCTGGCAGCACAATTTCTTGAACAAATCCATTAATTTTTTGCTCCTAAATTTGTTGTAGAAATTAGCTGCCATATGTCGCATGCACCACCTGCTCTGTAAGTCAGGCCACGGATATGGTTCTCTAGGATCCTCTTGCAAAGACTTTATCGCCGAAAGTAAGCCTGCATGCCGATCATGGATGATACAAAGGTTTGGCCTATCAAACACAACACCGGCCTTAAGATGTCGAAGAAACCACATCCAACTTTCTTTGTTCTCACCCTCCACAAAGGCGAAAGCCAATGGAAGAATCTGTTGGTTTGCATCAACTCCAATTGCTGTAAGGATCTGCCCTTTATACTTTCCTGTCAAGAAGGTACCATCCACACAAAGCATTGGGCGACAATGCTTGAAAGACTCAATACATGGACCCAATGACAAGAAAGCACGTCTAAAGATATTTGGCTCACCATTGCGTACCGTTTCCATAAATGCGGTATACGTCCTAGGGTTTCTTTCCTTGAGGACTTCAAGGACACGGGGCAGGTTGCAATAGGATGCCTCATATGTACCCCAACGTTTCTCGAGGGCAATTTGCTTCGCCCGCCATGCTTTCTGATAAGTTATGTCATATTTGAATTGCCTCCTTACAGCTCGCTGGATAAAGGAGCACTCCATGTCCCTCTTTTCAATTATCTCACTATATAATTCATTGGCAATTAGTGATGCTGTTAGGTTGCGGTGTTTCCTTCCTATATTCTGAAGGGTACATGTGTGATTCCTTACTATAGAAGCTACCCAATAGAGCTCATTTTTAGGTTTGTATGCATGCACATAAAATTCACACTCACTTGTCCTTCACTTGACATTGTATTTAGTTGGGCTAGAATTCTTTACCCACACCTCCCTAAGTGACATCACCGCCCACCGTGAAACTGTGTCCTTCAACTCTTGTTTGTTTGGAAACACTTGATTCACATCAATAATGTTGCAACCATATCGAAAGTTAGACCCATGCATGTCCATACATTCCATACTCGATGCATCAGCCATATTCCATTCTTCTGAAAAAGGACTATTTCTATCTGCAATTCCTTCTTCATCATCATCTTCATCATCGTCCTCATCTTCATTATTCAAATTTTCCTCCTCCTCCATGGCATTGCGGTCAATATTCGCTAACTCTTCTATAATATCTTCCACATCTTCACCCGCATCAGCCACACCTTCAACATCAACTACCCTCCCGTAAACACGCTTGTCCCCAATCTCCAACCCATCCACACATCATCACCCACATGTTGCTCTCCTGGTGCTCTGATGAGCTTGCCTCTCCCACAACATTTTTGGGACATGGTTGCACGAATGGTTAATAATGGAAATTACACCGTCGGCACCAATCCACCCATTTCCTCCACTGAAATGTTCGGTCAGCCGGTTTAAGCTCGTACATGATTGGATTGACACTCCTTACATACAAGCATTTCACGTGATCAATACACAGATGCATCCATGAAACAATGCCTCGAACCATTGTTTCAAGTCACTTATATTAGCACCTTCCGGATTCGGATGGTCAACAATGATTTCAGGGAACGACCTCAAATCCACACCCATTTCACCATAAATGATCTCTCCGTGACCATACAAGATCCTAATCGATTTCCGCTAGACATTGCTTCCTTCCTAATACATGATGTGCATTTCAAATATCAATTATACCACATGTAACTACACTACTAATTGTACATCCGAATGATACTAACTACTTTTCTAAAATTTATACTACATTTACTAAAATGATACTAACTACTAAAATGATACTAACTACTTTTCTAAAATTTATACTAGATTTACTAAATCTACAAACCCTAAAGTGATACTAAATATATTAGATTTAAATATTTGTACTACATTTAAGTTATTCTACAAACCCTAACAAAGTACTTTTATAAAATGTGTACTACTATTACTTAATCAAAAACCGTAAAATGATTCGAATATTACTACAACTACAATTTCTATATACTAGCCTTCGTACGTATGTATTTTTTGCAAAAAAAATAAATTTTTATACCTGCACACGCCGGCTGCCTCGCACTGGTACCGACCTCCGCCCTTGCCCGCTGATGCCGCCCGCCGCCTGCCGCCGGCCGCCGCCCGCCAGCCGCCGCCGCGCGCGCCACCGCCGCCGCCCGCGTCCGCTCGACCCGGGATGGAACCGACAGAGAGAGAGAAGAAGGACGCTGATATGACAAGATTTCGTCTAACGGGAAGACGAAATCATAGATTTCGTCGAGCGGAACGGGAAATCTATTATGTCGCCGCATCGCACGAAATATGGGTCCCGATACGTCGTCCGGCACGCGTTTTTCTACCCGTCGGACGAAATATGGATTTCGTCCACCCATTCGACGAAATTAGGGGATTTTGTCCACCGGGCTGACGAAATATAGATTTCGTCCACCCAGCAGACGATTGGGCTATATTTTTGTAATTTCCTCAATTCGGGGTATAATTTTGAAATTTCGGAAATAAATGATATTAAAAAAGTAAAAAATTCTGCTTTCCCCTGGAACCAGACACATGGAGCTTCTTCTTGCAGTTTTACACGACTTCCCAGTCTTGCTCCAGATCGTCTGATGAAGAAACCAGTCGATATCCAAGGTTTTCCGAGTCCTGTGATCCAGCAGTCATGGCCTGATGATGTTCACTCACCTGCTTCTTTGACCACCTGAGCTTACTCGACAAGTTCCTCATAAACATTTTCTGCAAGCAGCAAGAACAACATCAGTTCCCATATTTCTTCAGAGGAAATTGTTCTGTAATGTGATATTAACCAATTCAATTTTTCCCACAAGCGCATCTTTGAAGTAAGTTCGGAAAAGATTAACCGTGAGATGAAACGTGTTCTCCTACTTAGCTAGATTTTCATGAAGCGGACCTTGTTTGCAGACCTTGTTTTGAAAAAAAAATATTACCTGAAATGATGCATTGTTTCGTTGCGGGACTGTGGCAACCTCAATTACGTCATTTTCCATGTGCTCCTGGCCATTCCTGAGGTCTTCTATATGAACAGGCTTAACCATGGTATCAGTTGCCATATTTGGATCATCAGCACAGCTGGGCACATCTGAACTCGATTCATGTGAAATGCTAGTTGCTGCAGAAGATCCTGTAGGAAGCATAGAAACATGACATTATTCACCATGATGAGGAAAAATATCTAAAAATGCTTAAACCACGATTTTTGCTGCCAAATGCATTTTTGCTTCCAAGCACACTTAAACACAACGGGAGATAACATAACTGCATGTCATATTTCAGAAGTGTAGAGATACAAACCATGTGTGGTTGCTTCTACAGGGACGTTTGCACTACATGATACTATTTGCTCTTCAGAATTCGTGGTAGAATCTTCTAGCAGCAATCCTTCAAAAAATGTAGCAGAATCTACCAGAATATCTGTGAAAATTCAGCATACGGAGGTACAGTAAGTAACATAAAAATAAGTTATATGTGCCTTTTATCATCCTCATCGATAAATATAGCTGAGGCTATAAGCAGCTTGCCTGACTGCCCAGAACAGTGAAGTCCAGCTTGTTCCTCCATGTTCAATGCTTGAGGTACATAATTATCTTGGGTTGCTTCCACAGGCCATTTGCACTGTATGATCTCTTCATAATTTGCACTAGAATCTTCTTGCAGCAGTGCTTGGAAAAAAACAGCAGAATCTACTATATCTGTGAAATTCAGTAATATGAAGGCGCAGTAAGTAACATAAAAAAAAGTATGTGCCTTTATCATTCTTATGGGAAAAGATAAGATGAGGCTATTATAAGCAGCTTGCCTGAATCTACAGAACAGTGAAGCTCTGCTTGTTGATCCTTGTGCAATATGTGTGGTACATAATCATCTTGAGTAATGGTAGTGGAATCTGTCAGCACATGCACATCATTTTTCATATTAAGTCATAACTATAGATCAACATGTTGATTGTGGGTACACAATGGGTTCAATAAGCCAATTATCTTATAATAATGCAGTTTTTAAGTTTTCTTTATCAAGTTAACAATCAAAATCATTATAGGGAACACTTTTAATCTTTAAAGATCAAATATTCAGTGTGTTTACATTTCACTCAATTGTCTCAATACTCAAACTTAAGCACGTGGAAAAACTGAGCCATCATAACGAGTAGGGCCATCATCTGGTTTACTAAACCATGCTAGAAGTTTATAGATCTCACATCAAATTACTTTTCACTAATTAGGACAAGCTGAATCTTGCATGTATTCTTTCATTTACTAATATAAAAAGTACTAAACACATGAAATTGATATTATTCAGAACAATTTACTTGTCACATGCATTCTTGCATTGAAGCACTTTTGAATACAAGGGGAGAGGTAACAGAAAATTATTGTCATATTCAAAAGGCGAAAAGGTGCAAACCATGCTCGGTTACTCCGATAGGATCATTTGCACTGTGTAATACCACTTCCTCTTTATAATTTGCTCTAAAGTTTTCTACAGGAATTTCTGTGCTGCAAACAGAAGAATCTGCCAAGAATATGGAAAGCACAGTAAGTAACATATACTAAGGATGTGCCTTTTTCGCTCTTATGGATGTGGATAAGCTGAGGTAATGAATTTTGCCTGAATTTCCAGAACAGTGTTCAGCTTGCTCTGCCACTTGATTTGTTTCCAGAGCATGAGGTACGTGATCATCTTGAGGTTTGGCGGTAAGTCCTGTCAGGTCAATTACAAAAATTCCATTAAAGCAAATGTTAAAAGAGATTAAAAAATGAATGGATGCAATAAGTCAATGATCTGGCCATGAAATTCACGTGTAATCTTGCAAACAAATTATAATATAAAAATTTACAGTATCTATATTAAAAGGTTGCGGAGATCTCATGAGAAAACACGAACCACGTGGTCGTAGTTTTACAGGATTCCATAGAATAACTTCCTCTGAGCTGTCTGAAAAGGGGGAAAGGTGGGGGAAAATGATACAGAAAAATAACTAGTTAGGCGATAATATGTTGACAAATAGAAAATAGAACGCCTATTAGAAAAATTAGTACCACATATTTCACTTGGTGAGATGTCCTCTGCCCCTGGCAAAAGACACGGATCATTTGCTTCGATGTGACCTCCCTCAGAAGAAGTATTTTCTGGGTATACATGATTCATCAAGGACAGACTTGTACTTTTACTTGATGAAAATGATTCAGTTCCATGAGCATCAGTATCTACACAACCAGTAGAACTGTTTTCCACATTTATGAGAGATGCAGTAGTAGAGGCTTCAGTATTTGGTCCAACTAGCTCTGTTTCACTAGATGTTGGCGAAGATTCAGTGATGACATTGCTACTAGATTGATCCTCCTCATTTAGCACATCATCATCATCATCATCAGTAAAGGGAGCAAAAAATATTGCCTGGACATCTTCAATGAACTCAACAGCCTTATCATGGGCTGAATCCAGATACTGGACCGGGATCTGTAAAAAAAAATGCAAGCGATAGATGCAAAGCATGGTCAAGAAAATCCTATCTTATGGATACCTAAATACAGGAACAAACCAAGATTTTTTTTAAAAAAGAAGCTTAACATCAAAGTTAGAACAAGGCAAGGCATACCTCTATGAACTTTCTCACATTTTCCTCAAATCCGTCAAAATCGAAGCCCATGTCGAATCCACCCATATTTGAGAAGTCAAGATAATCCGAATCAATGCTTCTCGACATTAGCCTTTCTTTTCTCTCTTTCTGTCGATAAAAAAAGGATGGAAATACGCAGTTTCAGAGTTGCACATTGGAAGTTCAAAATTAAGTACCACAAAAAAATCTAATGCTGCAGTATCTTTTCAGTGGCAAAATATACAATTTTCTACGAAAGGTTCTAGAAATAAGATCCAGATTCACATCTGGTTCAGGGGTGCTTATGAATTGCGTATTTACTAGATTCACATTAAAAGTATTCTTTGGTACTGATCAGTTGTACGAATCCGGTTTTATACATGATTACAATAAACATTCGATCAAATAATAACACATGAAAATTCACGTTCTGTTTTTTAATGGCATGATGTTTGCCACATGCACCTGATTGTAACGCCAGAACTGATTGCTAGTATTTGCTAAATGTGTGTAGGTTTCATACGACTTCAAGTGCTGCAGCTCAGTTTGTTGTTGGAACTAACCGGCGGCGGCAGGGGAATAACGAGACCTGTGGCGGCGATGGGTCGCCTGACTCACCTTCACGTTGTCAGACACGGGAAGCCGACGCGACGGCGAGGCGTCCTCCTCAAGGCAGCGGGCTTCGCCGGCGCAGGCGGCAGTGACGAGAAACGGCGGCGGATCCGCGCGCACGCCCGATGTTTGCGGCGGTTGAAGACGACGGCGGCAAGGCGGCGCAATAGTCTCGGCGTCAGCAGGGGAGCGCGTAGGTAGGTAGGTAGGGACAAGTTTAGGCACGGGTGGGTGGCTGGGTCCTTGACGCACCCGGCCGCGGCACACGCCGCGTCGTACGGCAACCGAACTCGGAAGATTCAAGCGCGTGCGGTCGGGCCTGCGGGTGCCAGGCACTCTCCTCCAACGTGCCACTTCGACGCGTTGCCTCTCGCCTTGAACCAAATTTTGCACGGCTTCTTGCTCGGCCACAGTTTCATTGGACAAAACTAGCCCTGCAAGCAGCAACGAACCTGAACTTTTGAATGAAAAAAAAAAGAAGGATTCTGGATTTGTGTCCTTTTTTTTCTTGATACACGCCAAACAATGACAAAAGGTACCAGTATTGTGTATCGAATGACAAACATCTGACTCAACAACCTATTCAACAGGGGAGAGAGAAGTCTTAGAATAAAGACACAGAATGATGATCCACATCAAGGACTCAATTTCTCACTTTGGTCCGGGCCAAAACCGAACATCATACCCATTACCCACTGTCTGTGCAGCCTAGCTCACTGCTACTGTGAACAACCTCAAGGCCACAGACTTACCTTACAGGGGGAAAAAACTACATTATTGCGATAATATATGAGGAAGAGGTTTCAAGCAATCTACGGCTCAACAGTGCTAACTTGCTGCCATTCGCCATCCACAGCTTCCTTCCAAAGGGTCACATTGTTGTTGCCGTCAGACACCGCCAGTATGTTCCCAGTCAGTGACCACGACAGCCTCCAAACGGGGGTTCTGAAATCGTACAGCACCCGGCCTTCCCACTGCTCGCCTTCTTTCGCCGCTGTCCAGATGACCACGGTGCCATCCTGAGAGGCGCTGGCGATGGTGGACTTTGGGAGGCCAAGGTTCGGCGCCCACGCGACGTCCCTCACCCAGTCCTTGTGCATCTGCGCGGGAAACAATCCATCCTCCAGCTTCCGTTGGTGAGCTTCCACACCTTGACCGTGTTGTCGCAGCCACCAGACGCGAGTTTCTGGACATACTCGTACTGGCCAGAAGATCCCGCGGTGATTAGAGCGCCGGGTGCCATCGCGGGAGCCCAAGAGACTGAGGTCACTCCCACTGGATGCGCCTGATCAATGCGTGTCGTGTCCCAACCTCCATCAGAACGAGCAGTGAAGACTGAAATGTTCCCGTCAGATGAACCGCAAGCCAAGATCAGACCCAGCTCGTGAGGCGCCCATGCGATGGAATTCACAGAGGACTTGTGCTCAACAAAGGTGTGTGCCTGTGACCACTCATCAGGCTTGCTCCCCTCTTTCCAGATGATAACCCGGCCATCATAGCTGCAGGATGCAAGCATGGATCCAAACTTAGGATGAGCCCATGCAACTTGCCAAACTGGGCCCTGGTGTCCGCTCAAAGTTGCAAGCTGCTGATGTGAGGTGCCACTTACGCCAATGATCTTAATTGTGTTGTCAGAGGAGGCTGTAGCGAGACGCTTCCCATAGTAATCCATGGCGATATCATGCACCACATCTTGGTGACCAGTCTCAATCTTATGAGGCGGCATTGTTCCTCAGCTTGATGAAAACACAACCAGCTCTTTGGTGTTTACCACGTCAGACTCCTAATTGACAAAAAAAAAAGTGAGTGCATCATGTCAGAGATATTATAACGTGCACACACTTAAACTGAAAAATAAGGCCTGGAGTTGGCAGTTTGCAATGTTGCAGTTACAATAAAACAGCCCTCAAGAAAACAAATATTGCAGTTTCAACAGTATTGATAAATAACACTGATGGTACAATACAACAGCTTTGGTACAAGAAAAAATCAGCTTAATAAGCTCAGAGTACTGCCGAATGCTATATCTATTTTATTATCATAGAATCAGGAAAAGAACCCAATTCATCATGTAGCAGGAGTGGTGATTGGGAATAAGTTTAGACAAGCGTTAAAAAAATATAGTCCTGCTGGTACATAAAGCACAGACAAATTCGGTACAATAACACCATTTTCAAGTTTTCAGGTATATGTATTCTGCAGCCTGGTCGAAACCACATATGTTCATAATTTAAGCTCTCAGATATATAGATGAAAAAGGATCACCAAAACCTTAAACAAAATTTAATGACTGCAACAAGAGCAGCCTGAACTGAAAAGCTTGCAGAAGCAGAGAGATTGATCAGAAATATGCAAGCAGTCGTCCTACTAACCTCACTAAAATAACCTAGGGGACTCAACCAGAAACTTAAAAACCGATGGATATACTACCAAACCAGCATGCTTGATTGCTCAATACCCTTTCCGCATCGCCAAACCAGCACAAGCAAATCAATTTCACAAGCACTGAGGACGATTCAGTACAGTAGCCAAGCAAACAACTAGTGGTTCTTGTCGAGAACAAATGAGATATTTACATATGGCACGCAAGAACCTAGCTGCATCTGCATACATTTGCAGCAGAAGTGTATCTAAAATTCCCAAAGCTGAAATGCTTCTTCGCCCTCAGGTCCCTCCCCTCCCTGATGCAAAGTATCCCAAGAAAAATTAGCCGATATAGGAGCACTAGGGGGAGGCAAATACGCTAGGGACACAAGGATGCATCCCAAGAACAATGCCTGAGCATGTCCCGTGCACCCGGTCAAAACTCGAGGGACCTAGGCTAAGAAACCCCTAGATATGAAACCAAGCACACCCACCCTGAATCCGTCTCTAACGCCAACATCCCCGAGGGAATTCCTCCCCCACGACCTAGGCTAGCCCGGCCGGACGCACAAACCGAAGTACCAAATCAAAGACCCTAACCGCCGTTCCCCGGATTCATTCCGACGCAGGTCATCACTAGCAAATCAAAGGCTACCGCGGAGGGGGAGGGGAATTAGCTTACCCGCGGACGGAGGGGACGAGGAGGAGCGAGCGGAGCCGGCGTGCGAGGAGGAGATGGGGAGATCGCCGCGGCGGAGAGAGAAACTGGCGAGCGGCTTGTCGTCGGCTCCTCCCTTAGTCCCCTCCTCAATGGAATTTTTTTTATTTATTTTATCGCGATTTTGCAAAAATATGGTCGTCGCAATTTTGCGAAAATATCATTCCGCCGCCAGCCAGGCGTCGCGACATAACGCCAGCCTTCACGGCCGCGGTGGAGCCGCCAGAGGGCCGCACTTAACGCCGAGGGGCCAGCGGCGTTCTGACGCCACGGCCAGCTTAAGTTTCAATTGTTGGATAAAGCGGCGAACCATTAAACTTAACGGCAATTTAGATAAACGATTACAACATTTGCAATGGCACGTGCGACACAATTACCTAACTTTGTGCCACTCTTGCTAGTCCTAACGTGCCTTAGATTTAAATAAACGATTACAACAATTGTAGTCTAGTTGTATGCGAATAATACCCGAGAACCCGGAGATCATAGACCCGCGGTCTTTGGGAGGGCATGTACCGACGGGGGTGGAGTTGGATCGGATGGTGGCGGGGTGGAGTTCTTGGTGGAGTGTTATCCTTCTTTTCGTAGCACGGACAGCAGACTCGTCCTCCACGGTGTTCGTCTTCACCACCATTGGTCCGGTCACCGGTCCGTCGTCGCCGTTGGTAGATGTCGGATCTGGAGAAGCCAATGCCGACGCGAGTTCTTGCCTCAGGTTGAAGATGACAACATCCTCGAGGTAGTTGATGTACTCTTGATACGGGTGAATAGTCAGATCCACCCATTGCACGAAACCGCAGCTTATCCGTTGTTCGAATCTTTGCATAAACCGTGATTACATTAGTAAATCATAAAATGATGAAGGACAGGTCATGGAGTTTTGCCCGCCACCCATGCTCGTGAGCAATGCCGGAAGCGGCGACCAGAGTTGTCCCATCCCTGATAAACGCATCACACAGAACTCACCGTGTGCACACCTTGGCCGGGCTTCACCGTTTGATTTGGTGCGCTTCCTAACATCACGCATGGATTTGAAATCTCTCTTGTCTAAGACTGAAAATTGTCCGTTGAACTCGGATCTTGGCGGCTCCACGGTGCTGACCGAGGAGTCATCATCATCATCCCCACCCAGAACTCATTGTTGCTTGTTGTGTTGTGAAGTGAGGCGAGAAGAGTGCTCACATATATGTAGGCGCAGATCGGATGGTGGGCCATTCGATCCGGGCAAGAAAACGGGCGACTCAAAGGAAACACACCTAGTACTAGGTACCTTTGTTTGGTGCGTGACTCACGTAAAACACACCCTATGTGTTCACTGTTTGGTGCAGTTCACGTAAAACACACCCTAGTACGAGTTTTTATTGTTCGCATCTGAAATGCATCCGAAATCAAGTTCTTAAAGATACAACCCGACTCTAGAGAATGATGAAATGAAATCATAATTTTTATGGATACGTGCTTTTCGTCGAGTACTCTCGCTCATCGGGTACAACGGGGTATTTCCCTTCCTCATAGCATCCGCCCGACTTCCTTAGCCCGTGAGCTCTCTCCTTTTCCTCTCTCTATCTCACTTCACGGGCAGCCGCTTCACGTTCTTTGATCTCCCTGAATCACGAATTTCCTCCTGCTCCTTACGTTTTGTTCTTGTTTTGCCTCAACCATCCTTTGCCACCTCTCACGTGTCGAACGACCCGCCTCCTCGACGTAACGCTTGTCTTGTTCGGACCTCACAATCTAGTCAACGCATGAAATCACGGAGAGGAGGTGGAGTCTTTTTCAAAGACAAGTTAGCACATAATAAAATAGCAATGACATAATATTTATTTAGTAATGCGTTAGTTCTTACTTTTGGTCTAACATTGCGACATGGTGGGAGGGGTCATGCTCGTAGTTCTCGCACATGAAGAACCTCATCCGTGGATGCAGGAACGTTGCACTTGACAAGCTTACGATTGTCACCCTTGATGCACATAGGAGTGTGGATCCCTTTGGCACCTCAACCTTGTCCTTCCTCTTGGTGAGCAACTCCAAATCCAACTCGGGACCCGTTGAAGCCATTGAAAGCCTACAAACAGATGAGAAATATGATAAATTCATTACTTGTTTCATTTGAAATTATAGAACAAAACATAACCTGGATATGATAAGAAATTCACGACAAGAATAAAACAACAAGCAAATGAAAAGGTAGTTCAATTATTACAACACGATAACATGCATAAGTTCAAATATTACAAGACCTTGCAAGATAAAATTGTTCAAATATTACAAGGCGACAACATGCACAAGTACGGTCCTTTGCATTTCTTCGTTGTAGCGACTGGAGCAGCGACCACGTGCACTAGCTGCGGTGGTGTAGAAGTGGGAGTGGAAAAGTAAGATGCTTGATTGCATTTCTTGTAGGAGTGTCGAGATTGTTGCACTTGGAGCATATCGCCTGACGTCCGACTTGACCTCATCCATGTTGTTCCTAATCCTCTTCTTCTTGCGTCGTGAGCACCTTGACACATAGTTGGATCTCGGATTTGGTATGTACAACGCCTTGTCTTTGGGGTCTTGAGTGAAAGTTCCAAGATGCGTAACCCTCAATAGTGTGGTTCCAAGTGTCTAAAACGGTTTGCTTCAGAAAGTATTTAGGCACGTAGCGGCCCCAATCCTGATTCTTTGTTGCAAGGCATGCGGTGATCACATGTGAGCGAGGGGTAGTGTAGCGGTGGCTTCCGGCAAGAGCATGAGCATGTCGATTCCCAATCACATTTTACGTATTGTTATTTCACCATTTGCCTTTTGTGATTTGGACTGACAACTTATCGATATTTCCACTGCACTTCCTCGCCAGAATCACGACGTAGAGGTTGTGGGTAAGCTCTGTGAGAGAGAGCAGCCTTCTGTTTTTTGTTTAAGTACTCAGTCATCCATGTTGAATACACCTTCTGAGGGTCCTGCATTGCTGCATGTGCTGCATTAGCACGGTCAAGAAAATACTTCATTGTGCGGTACAAGAAGAACTCAATGATACCAACAAGAGGTTGAGCTCTGGCACCACGCAAAACAGCGTTGTAGACCTCAGCAAAATTTGTTGTCATTATCCCATGCCTCACACCTCCCTTATCAAGCAGAGGACCATTTCTCCTTAGGCTCATTCTCGAATCCAGGTGAAGGTCTTCAGACGTCCCTTCTCCTTCGACATTTGGAGCATCTAGCCCACGTCCTCCAGAGGCTCTTCCCCGGGTTCAGTACTTACAGGCTTCTTAGCTATCTCTTCTGATGCTTTCTTCGTCAGATCATCTAATTTTTGCCATAGGTCGAAGAATTTTTTCTCCTGATTGGTCGAACATAAGCGCTTGAACAATTTTGTAAGTTCTTTGTTCTTGAACTGGCTATGAAAGTTTGCTCCCATATGCCTCATGCACCACCCGCTATGCACATCCGCCCATTGTGCCGCTCTAACGCTTTCACTACCTTCTTTGATGTCACTAATGGCCTGCAAAATACCTTTGTGTCTATCGTGTATCACACACTCGACACATCTCCCACCACCATTTGCTTCAATCTCTCCAAACCAATACCAACTCACCATTCTCTCCCTCTGCAAAAGCAATTGCCAATGGCAACAATATTGTTGCCATCTGCATCCACACCGTAAGGATTGTGCCCTTGTATTTTCTGTTAGGAATGTGCCATCTATGCAAATCAGTCGACACCTTTGTTTGAATGCAGCAATAGCAGGACCCAATGCTAAGAATGTCCACGCAAGACTTGCTTCCACCGGCCTTGATACAATATTATAAGTCTTGATATCATAATAACTACCGATTTAGCGTGGCAATTGTGTTCAAACAATCGAGGCATTGTCATAGGATGCTTCATAAGTTCCCACCTCATCTCCATTACCTTCTTCTTTGCCATGTATGCCTTACCATAACTTATCGATACCTAAATTTCTCCTCAATTGCCAAGATAATGGACTTAGGCTCAAAAGCGATTTTCCACAATCTTAGCAAACATCGGCTAGCCACAAAACCGGATGACAAATTACGATGGCTTGCATCCGGTGCTCAAGTACACAAGTGTGATCCACAACGATTTGATCTCCCAATAATTTTTCCACTTGCCCTTGAAGCATACACTCGAAAATGACAGTTGGGCTTTGACATTGTACATCATATATATGTGGAGAACTCTTCACTACTCACGAACTCTCTCTGCAGTAAGGGTGGACCACCTCTTCAACGCATCTTTCACCTCTCGCACTCTTATACATGACGCCATGACGTATTTTCTCTATACTCCCAGGCCACATTCTCACCAGGATTGACAGATAGCTGTGAGAAATTATAACTGTCCCAATCCCTTGGAACTAGCGGGTCATCCTCATCATCTGAGGAGTCCTCTTCCAACCCACATTCATCCCCATTGGCCTCCATTTCGCATCACCGAGTAGTTCTTCATTAACTTCCCCCTCGTCAATTGCACCCTCAAAGTGTGTGTCACCATCTCCTTCTTCTTCCTCACTGGAACCACCATCTCCTTCTTCTTGTGGCTCAGTTGCAGGACCATCTCCTGCTTGTAGTTCAGCCTCACCCTGGTGAGCATCACTCACAGGCACTTGACTACTAGACCCAGCCTTATGAACAACTTGGATAAACAGCATCACAGGCAAACCAATTTCACATGCTGTTTTGATATAACTCCTCCAATGTTCAGTGCCTTGAAGTGGCATAAGCTCCCAATATAATAACTCACTTGATTAGAGCCATAATGGACAAGTCATGTTGCTCTGCATCTACATGAAATGCCCTAAAAAAACTGGGTAATGGACCCCAAGTTCTTGAGGCTGCTCTTCTAATCACATGGTCAAGAATCAAATTCGACAAGTCAACTCCATGTTCACCATATCTAATCGCCCATTACCGAAATATAACTTGACCTTTGAGATCATCGACATGCATGCGGACATTAAAAAATAAAACACTATTAAGAAGTGGATCGCAACTACAAAATATATCTACTCGAGCTACACTAAAACTATAATTTTACTAAGCGGATCTACACTACAACTATAATTTTCTAAGCGATCTACACTACAACTATATTTTTCTAAGCATCTACACTACAACTATAATTTTACTAAACAGATCTACACTAAACTATGTATTTACTAAGCGGATCTACACTAAAACTATGCATTTTCTTGGCAGATCTACACTAAAACTATATATCTACTAAGCACATCTACACTAAAACTATTAAGTATCAGTATTACCTCTAACGACGAAAAACCGTGAGCTTCGCACCTTCACCACCTTCTCCTCACTCCTTCTCCTCTTCTCTTTTCTTTTTTGATTATTATGACATTTTAATTTGAATTTCGGTGTTATATAGGCTGGACTCTAGCGCCGTGTGGCCCACGGCTAGGGCTTCACTCTTGGCCCATGACGCTGGACCTAGGCCGTATTGCTAGGGCTCTTGCGTAGCTTCAAAATCGCGATAAAATAAATATAAAAAAAAACTCTCCTCAATGAGGACGAGCCAATCAGGCTGAGCCCAGTTACGCCATGGATCTATCGAAGGCCCAATCAATACTATTAAACACCATTTGAAGTTGGGCTGGCCCAATTCGTCATAATCACCTCTTCAATTTTTTATATTTTTTTCCTAATTTTTCAGATGTCTCGAAATCAGAGAGCGCAAAGAAGTCAAAGAAACCACCGTAGCCACAGCGGTTGGCTCATCCGCCCGTGGTAGGTGGGGTGTGACTCCAACCGCTGTTTGAAACGACGGTTGAAGTCTGTCAATGGGCCCGTCAAGCCTAACTACCATTTGAAACTTTTGTCCTATGGATATTCGTATCCATATTATTTTTTCACTGAGAGTTTACTAGTACACATATTTTTAATTGAAAAATGCCAAATGCATCAAAAATATAGAAAACCCCTAAACAAATCTTCTTGACGCCTTTTGCTAAGGCGGTTGGTAGTAAGCTACGGCCGCTCAAACGACAGTTGGGACCTCCTCAGCCGCCTTTGACAACAACGGTTAGAGCCTGTCGGACAACCACCAGCCCAGGCGCCCAGCCGCCGATCTTGGGTTCCAATCGCCGTTTCAAACGGTAGCGGCGGTATACTTATGAAAACTTCTGATTCCGACATTTATTTTTGAAAAATCTTGAAAAAATATTTAAAAAATCACACCTCTTCTCTACTCGGTAGATCAAGCAAGCAAGCAAGCAAGGTTTTCTCAACAAAAACAAAAACAAAAATCATTGATCAAGATGGATCCGGTCATAAACTCGGGGTACGGAGAGCCGCAAATTCAGTTCGGGGAAATTACTACATGGGAGTACAATTATTGAAGTCAAAGCTCTGACCAATGAGAGGAGAGATTTTCCACGGGGCCTCGCTCGTACGACGACGACGGTAGGCGAATAGCTTCCCCAATCCCCATGTTTCTCCTTCCACCCGAGCTCCCGGAGGATGGGCATCGGGCCAAGTGAAGTGACTCCATGGAGTTTGATTTGTTGCGTGGAGCAGGCGGGGCCACGCCACGCCCTTCCGTTCCGTGCTGGGGCCGTACCCCTGCGTTGTCAATGCGATGCGCACGCCGCCATGTCCCCGCGCTTGCATTGCCTGACCCCGCGCCAGCGCCAGCGCCACCTCCTCCGTCCTCCCCCCGGCACGGCACATGCCCGTATTTAACACCGCCCAACTGCAGTGTGCTCCACAGTCCACACAGACCGCGCACCGGCTCCACACGGCCTTCGTCGTCGTCGAGCTCGAGCAAGCGAACGAAGCGAGCATCCGGATCCGGCGATCCACCCGGCTATGGGGTCTTCTGCTCCGGACAAGAAGGTAAACGTATCCTTCTTCTCTTGGCATGCTATAGCTTGTCCGAGCAGGTGCTGTCGTCCCGTCGTACACTCTCCCACATACTGTCGATCGTCCCGTCGCAGGTGCTGCTGCCGATCACCGCCGGCTCCGAGCCCGTGGAGTTGGCCGTCCCCATCGACGTCCTCCGCCGCGCGGGCGCCGACGTCACCGTCGCGGCCGCGGGCGTGGGCGCCGACGGCGGCGGCCTGCTCGTCGAGGTCATGTACGGCGTCAAGATCGTCGCGGACGCCGACGTCGCCGACTGCGCCGACGCCTCATACGACCTCGTTGCCCTCCCCGTAAGAACGGCGCCATTGGTGCTCTGCTGATGCCCGGCCGGTCGTTTATTACTAGCTTTGCACGCTGATGATTCACCTCGGCGGTTCGTTGTGCAGGGAGGGCTCCCCGGCGCGGCCAACCTCGGCGGCTGCGGCGCGCTGGAGAGCATCGTGAGGAGGCAGGCGCTCAAGGGCGGGATCTACGCCGCCATCTGCGCCGCGCCGCCGCTGGCCTTGGGACGCTGGGGCCTGCTCGACGGCGTCAAGGTGCGTGATCGATCGAGATCGATGCCACGTCTCACCTGTCTTCACGCGTGCGCACAAAAAAAAAAGTGTTTCTTCAACTTGCTTTTGTGCGGCAGGCGACTGCTCACCCGGCGTTCGTGGACAAGTTCCCGGCCGAGGTGACCGCCGTGGACGCCAACGTGGTGGTCGACGGCAAGGTCGTGACGGCAAGTGGGCCGGCGACGGCGATGGAGTTCGCCCTCACCCTCGTGGAACAGCTCTACGGCAAGGACAAGGTCGACCAGATCGCCAAACCTATGGTACGCGTGCGCTTTTGAGTTTTGATTCTGACTTTCCACAAGGATTGTCTTCGGACCGAAATTGTTTGGTGTTCAACCCGGTTTTCTTTATAAATTAGATCAATCATGTTCTTCTAATAAAAATTCGAGAAAACGTGAGTTTTCGTCGTCCGTTAAAAAAATTGTACTATATAACAGTAGGTGGTAATGTGTTCGTCGATAAAGAGATTAAGAGACACATGTTCATCTACATACATTTGTGTTTGTCTCACAAACACGCTTCTCCAAAACTAGTATTAAGGAGTAGTCACTAGTATCTGGAGGAACATGTTCCATCACTTCTATGTAGTTTGCAACCTGCTTTTTGGTATACTTTCTACACGGAACCATTTGGTTTTTTACCAGGAAAGGAAAATAAGGTTGTATGTTCCAAGTTTGGCCACAAAAAGGTGCGGAATATATGAATGATTTGTGCAGACAAAAAGGTTGAGGGGGATAAGAAGGAATACTAGTTTCTAAATTAAATCTGTAGTATAAAGGATACAAAAGGGGTACTTTGTGTAATTTTGTGAAATCATGAAGCATCAATTTCAGTGAAAACCTGGTATTGTCTATTACTAAGGGTGCGTTTGGCGGTGGCTCATTGTACTGCGTTTTGGCGTTTGGTGGCCATGAGGCGGATTCTGTGGAGGCGAATCCGTTTTAGAAAAACGTTTAGTGAGTCAAATGTCCATAATGCCCTTCCTTTTATTTTTCTATTTCCTTATTTTATTTTCTCCTATTTCCTTTTCTTTTTTCCTTTTACTTTTTCCTTTTATTTATCTTTTTCCCTTCCTTATCTCTACCGCAAGCCGGCCAAGCCTCCAGGCCTTATCCATTTGCATCCTCACGGCCGCAACAACAGCCACACGCACGCCCGCCCCCGCGGATCCAGCTCCGACCGTCGCTGTCCCGACCTCGAGCCTCGCTGCGCGCCGTCGCCATCCACCAAGCCAACCCCTGCAGTGCACCGCCGCCGTCCCGACCTCGGGCCTCCCAAGCAACGCGCCGTCGCCGTCCTCCTCTCCTCTGCCCTCCTCTTCGACGCCAACAAGGAGCTGCAGATCGATCGACCGCCCCTCCTCCGCCCTCCTCTCCGACGCCGGTGGGCCTCGCGCCGGTGAGCCCCCGCCGCCTGGATCGGCGCCCGGCGGAGCTCCAGCATGGCCGGCGCAGCTCCCGAGGCTCGAAGACGAGGCTCCCCGCCACCGACGAGGACGACTCCGTCTCCGCCTCCATCGGCCGCCGCAACAGCGCCTACCTGCGACCGCCGGCGGCCATCTCCTCCAGCCACCTTCTTGCCGCGCCCGCGAAACCGCCGTGCCCATCTTCCCGCGCAAGCCGCGTGCTGGGCGGACCCACCGGGCGGTGGGCAAAGGCGGGGCGGAGCTGCGAGCTGGAGCGGGTTTTTGCAGCTCCCCCCCGGCCGAAGTGCTCCAGAGTCGGGCTTCCCGAGGAGCTTCTTGAGCGGAGCCGTTTTTGGAGACCGTTTGGCAGGGCTCCCGGCTTCGTGCGCGGAGCGGAGCCGGTAGAAGCCCTGCCAAACGCACCCTAAGGATAGGTCGATTGGGCATGTGGAAAGGCCAAGACAAAATCATTGGTCGGCATGAGTCCCCTTAATGGGGCCTCGCAGCTGTTGAGAGTTGTTGTGATCGTTGAATGCCCATGCTTTCATCCTATGAAGAAGTTTATCCACAAAATCATTGCTCTCAAAAGAGGATGCTTCTTTATCTGCAAACCCCAAGTATACACTGATGCAGTGATGCTGAGTGCCGTTGCACAATATTCTGCCGCGTCACCACAAAATGAGCAGTTTTTTGAACGGTAAGTTTTGAATTTTGCTAGAAAATGATCCTTTGTCGTGCCTGTTCTCCTCCAGCTCGTCAGATACGAACTTGGGTATACCTTCAAGGAGCTCAACCCGATCCAATGGCAATGCAGCGGCACGCCCAAGGTACTCGCTCGCGTTTCCAAGATGAAACCCAATTGCCTGGCCTGATCTGAAACGTTGCCGCATCCATCAGAAAAGTTTCCTTCTGAAACCTTCTCGGTTGGCTTCAGGTTCTGATCCCGCTTGCCAACGGGAGCGAGGACATGGAGGCGATAACGATCATCGACGCGCTGCGCCGCGCCAACGCCGACGTCGTGGTGGCGTCGGCCGAGGACGGCGCCGAGATCGTCGGGCTCTACGGCTTGAGGATCGTCGCCGACGTGCTGCTCGACGCCGCCGCCGACCAGCAGTTCGACCTGATCGTCGTGCCGGCAAGTCGCAGGCTCTTGCTACCGTTCGATATATACTTATATGCAATTATGTATATAATCCCTTGATTAAGCTCTGTTCTCGCTCCTTGCTTGACCGATCAGGGAGGTATGCCCGGCGCGAAGACGCTCGCCGGCAAGGAGAAGCTCGTCGCGCTTCTGAAGAAGCAGGCGGAGGCGAACAGGCCGTACGGCGCCATCGGCGACGCCACGGCTCAGGTGCTCGAGCCGCACGGTCTCCTCAAGGTACACCTCGGTGCATGCCGGACAAAGATCGATCTCGGACGATGCGCGGCGTTCTGATCGAATTGCTGCGCGGTCGCAGGGCAAGAAGGAGGCGGCGGCGGCGGACGGCGGCGAGTGCGAGGACAGGGTGGTGGTCGACGGGAACGTGATCACGAGCAGGAGCCCCGGGACGGCCATGGAGTTCGCCGTGGCCATCGTGGAGAAGCTGATGGGGCGCGAGGCGGCGCGGGAGGTGGCCGAAGGCTTGCTCTTCGTCTGAGTGAACCCAGAGCGACGCTGCCGAAGCGGGGCGCAGCGGCGGCGGCGGCGGCGCCGTACGTGACAAGGACGGCTGGCTGGATATGGATGGCGATGGGTCGCCGCGTGTCGTGTCAGTGGAGTGATCGTGTTGGCTCTCGAGGGAGATTGCGTTGTGCAGCGGTGATCAGTGATGTCTGGGTGTAATAAACTTGCGTGCTTTGCATCATCCTTCTACTAGGACATCACGACTGCCCATAAAAAAGTGTAGATCACGCATGTGTGTGTGAATGACCTGAATCATCATACAAAACTTAATAAGAAACAATATTACGAATTCTCTCAAACCACAATATCCACATCATCTCGGTGACACCATCCCCAACCCACCGCGACCCCCACCCGTCGTCGTCCCCCATCCAGACATCGAACCCCATCGCCACCCCTCGCCTCCACACCGCCTCATCTCCTCTCGTGTCGTTTCCACATCGCCTCCCCACCACGGTTGTCTCGCCTCACCGCAGCCGCCTCGCCTCCCCACCACCACCGCCAACCCCTGCTCCCATAAAACTGCCCCCGGCGCAGTGCCTCCCTCCGCACTGCCTCAAGATCCCGGTTGCGCCTCCTCTACCTCTCCTCGAGCATGTGGTGTCCCAGGTGTCCCCGCGGTTCCGTCTCACCTTTGTGATGTCGTCTCCGATTCACCCCTCCATGGGGAGGCGTCGAGGAGCAGGTGCGGCTGGGAAGTTGGGGCAGACCGACCTCGGCGCGGGGACACCAACGGCAGGAAGCCCGACGGCCGCCGCAGTCGAGGTCGGTCGGGGCTTGACAGCGGCGCGGGAACCAGGATGGGCATAGCAATGTCGACGCAAAGGAATCGGTCACCTGCAGCGTGGGGATGAATCGAGGCCGGAGGGTGCTGACGGTAGGAAAATAAGCGCCAGCGTCGGCGCGATAGGGCTGTAAGGCGCGGACGCGGGCACAGGCGCGGTGGGGCTGGATGTCATCGGCAGCGCGAAGCCGCGAAGAAGGCCTTGAGCGAACGGCGGCGCTGGTGTGGAGCAGAGGAGCGGACGGCCGAAACGGTGGCGTGGTCGTCGAGTGAATGTGAGGAACGAAAATAAAATAGGAAACAAAGGAAAAAAGAATTATAGCAATTTTTCTCTGTTTGTTTATCGGTGAGTGACCCTTTGCTATTAATCCAAGGAGAAGCTTGCTAATCTCAATGGATCAAAATTAAACCATATCACATACTCCCTCCGTATCGAAATATTTGTCGCTGTTGACTTTTTCTTGCAACTTTGACCATTCGTCTTATTTAAAAAATTATCGCAAACATGCAAAACGATAAGTCAAGCTTAAAATACATACAACAATAAAGCATATAGCAAACAAAATAAATTGTACTTCCACAATTTTTGAATAAGGCAATTGTCAAAGTTGTAGAAAAAATCGATAGAACAAGTATTTCGATACGGAGGATATTTTCTCAGTTTTTTATAATTAACAAACTTGAAACTTAGGTTTAAACTATTTTCATATGTAGCATAGTTGTCACGAAATTGGTCCTACCATCCCAAGCAGCCACCAACATTATTAAATTATTATAGTTTCAGAAAGTTCTCTTAAGTTCCGCAGCAACGCGCGGAGAGTCGTCTAGTTTCTCAACGAACAAACAAGACTGCCCTTACGACGAAAATCCCGGTTCAAACAAAGACTTTCCACATCATTTTCAAACGGGAAAAAAATGCACTTGAATGTGCAGAGCTCGAAGACTTTGGTGGTAGCTCTTGCTCGCTACAGTACAGGTCCTTGTCACTGTCCGGAGAAGAAGTGGGAGGAGAGGACGGACACTATCGTACTAGACAGCTAGTCGCTGAAAACGAAACAGTGGAGTGATGTGGAACTTTAATTTCTTTTATACATTTTCATGCTGCAATTGCGAAAAAAACTCCTGAAATCCACGAACTATTAGAAATATAACGGTGACATCACGACTGCCGATAAAACGATTTTTTCCATCAACAATTCAACATGTTTTTACACGTAAAAATGCCACTGGATTACCCAACGAACGAACAAAACTGCAGGTGAGCACTTCAATAGAGTCGGACAACACTTTGCTGGTTCAAACAAAGACTTTCGACATTATTTTTCAACCGGAAACTTGTGAAAAGAATTTAATGGTTTCAAACAGAAAAATGCGCTTGAATGAGCAGATTTCAAGACTTTGGTGGTTCCACAGTCCACACATTGAAAGTCTTATTAAACCTTCAAGTAATCAAGTGTCTACAGTACAGGTCCTTGCCACACTGCCCATAAAAGAGAGGACACTATCACAATAGCTAGTCGTTGAAAACGAAACAGTCTAGTGACGTCAGTGTTAGGATTAGTCACACTAACTAGTGAGATACGTTGTGATCAGCCTCTCGATGGTTGGTAAATGGCAACACGAGGGACACGGGTTTATCCCGGGTTCCGGCCGGCGGTCGTCGTCCAGCAGATTGCGGCGTGTCTGATTTATTCGCGCACCGGTGGTGCCTGTAGAGGGCTACAAGCAAGGCGGGAGATGAGAGGAAAAGCCTCCAAGTCCTGCTAGGATGATCGGGCGAAGTGCTAATATCGGGGGAACGAGTATGCGGGTAAGTGCGGGTGTCTTCACGTGTCCGTAGCTAGGCGGCTGCCTCCTCCTTTTATAGGCCAAGGAGGTAGCTTACAAGCGTCGCGTAGTCTGCGTGGTGACGTCTTGCATCGGGCGATTCCCTTGACATGACGGTTGTCTGGCGGTTTCTTGCCTGCAGGGCGGTTTAATGGCGAAGCTCCGGTTTCCGCGGTGGCGTGGCGACTCTGCGCTTGTCCGGGAGTGACTTGGTGGGCTTGACTTGGCGTTTGTGTTTGGTCGTCGTCCGCCGATTCAGTGCGCCCATGTCCGTCCGGGGTTCCGCTACGGGAGCCACGTGGCACAGGCGTCGGCGTGGTGATGTCCCGTCGGCACGAGGCGTCCACAGCGGGATGGTCGACAGACCGGGATGGCCGCCTGACAAAGATCGGGGAATGGTCGCACGGCACCGAGGATGGCCGATGGCCGGGGATGGCCGCACAACGCCGGGGATGGCCTGATGACCGGGATGGCTTGTGCAAAGGTCGGAGATGATGGAGAAGACGTGCTCCATGCGTTCAGCGCCAGCGGCGCAGCGCTGCCGCCTCTCGTCTTTGAGGGTGCGCCCATGCCCTTTCGAGGGGCTCGCCGTAGGAGAAGGACGGGAGTAGGCGGCGCAGTGTTTGGAATGACACTGTCGCCGAGCAGCGGCAGATGACTGCGGTGCTAGGAATGCGGCATAGATAGTGACAGGGTTTGGCCGCCTGATGATAGGGTCGAAACCGAGTGTCGGTGCGGCGTGGGGAGGATTGCCTTTTGACTATGGCGCCTGCGGCGGGCAAGGGCATTTAATGCCCCTGTCGGGTGAGACAAGCGGGGTGCTGTCGCTCGAGGGTTGGCCTCGAGCGAGGCGGAGATCCGCTCGAGGGGCGCCAAACCCTCGAGCGGGACGGGGATCGGCTCGAGGCGCCAAAGCCCTCGGCGGCGAAAATCCGCTCGAGTGCAGTGCCCTCGGCGAGGTGAAGATCGGCTCGAGGCGGCTTGGGATGGTCGTGCATTGGGCGTGGCTGTTATCGGGCCGCGGCGGTCCGTGGGCCTTATTCGAGTTTGGGCTGTGGCCGGCTCGGGGAGTGTTTTTATGGTTTTGTGTCAATTTTTTAGGAAGGGTAATCTCCCCCATAGTTAGGGGACCCCTATGGCTGTCCCCGACAGTAGCCCCCGAGCCTTTGCGGGGGGTATCAGGAGGACCCGCAAAAGGTGAAGCTCTGTTAGGACTTTCTTCCCTTCGGATGTGCATGACGTTCGTGAGGGGCGCTACACCCGGTGTAGCCCCCGAAGCCTTGGGGGAGTGTGCTCA
Organism: Cenchrus purpureus; assembly: GCA_022644695.1. Lineage (NCBI taxonomy): Eukaryota > Viridiplantae > Streptophyta > Magnoliopsida > Poales > Poaceae > Cenchrus > Cenchrus purpureus. The sequence goes on from CP053459.1 coordinate 106,636,038, forward strand.
CTCGCGCAAGGTTTTTACGCTGAGCTGCCAATCCGTGAGGCGTTTGTTTCAGCCGGCTTCGGCGATATTTCAGCCGGCCTCGGCGATCTTACGTGTGGGCGGGCGTTAACCCTATCCGGGACGAGTCCCGGGGGGCTCGCTCGCTGCCCTCGGAGGAGCGGGGGAATGTGACCTTTGTCAGACACGTCCGGAGGTTTGGCGTGCGATGAGCCCCGAGCCGGCCCACACGGGCGATCGGGGCAAACTCTTCGACTTATTTGCGCGCCCTTCGGCGCCCTTCCGGGGAGGGGTGAGGTGATCCATGCTTCCCATCGAACGGGCCGCGAGTTATGGATCCCTCGTTGAGCTGTTGACGGGTAGTTCAAGTGGACGTCCGTGCCCCGTTCGATAAGGGTCGGCTCGTGGTCCGGAGACACGTCCATGAGAGCACTTACGTGGGTATGCTAGGCAGGGCTCGGTCTGTCGATTAGGGACCGAGGCGCGAAGCTTTCCTCGATGGGATCCCTCGACTAGCTGCCCTCGTTCGGCCTTGAACACGAACTATGGGGCGCCCCCGAACCTTTGAGCTTGAGGACCGGCTCGATCGCGCGCACAGTCGCCCCGACTCGTGTAACTGAGGTGCTGTTCAAACCCGCCGAGGTCGCTCGAACCTCGATTAGTAGGGCCTTTGTGGGGTGGCACCGTGCCCCGTCTTGGCGGATTCGTGGCGCTCGATGCATTATCAGTCGAGCTTGAACCGCTGATCAAGAAATCCCGGATCGAGGGCATCTGCGGGCGCCCACCGTACCCTCGGTGAGTGGGCCTCGAGCCGCTCATCAAGATAGCCGCGGGCAGCGAAATCCCGGATCGAGGGGCATCTGTAACATCCCTCAAATTTATTGAGGAATGTTAATTAATAAAAATGAGGATTTAAAATTTTCGATGAATTATTTAAGTGATTATCAACTTATTTAAGGATGTCTTCCTCTATCTCTCCTTTAATTCCTAGATTTATTTATGAGCTAAATAAAAATTTTAGGAAATATAAAATGATAGTGTGAGAAACTTGGAGTTCATTGGGTTTTATTTGGAGTTTATTTGTTGTGAGTTTCAAATTTGAATCCTTATTCAAATTTGAAACTAAATTAAAAAGGGTTAAATAGAAATAGGAAAGGGAAATAGAAATAGAAAAAAGGAAGGCACTGTTGGGCCTCGAGCCCGTATCACAAAGTCTGTTGGACCACTCCTTTCTCTTTTTCTCAAACCAGCCGCGCACCCTCAACCATCCGCACTTTTCGCCCAAACGCGACGACGACGCCTCCCACCTCTGCGCTACGGCCGTGACAGCGGGACCAGCGTGTGACGCAACCCCCTGCGTTAGCGCTTCTTCCCCGTCACCCCTTCTCTTTTCCGCTTTAGTGACGCCGGCGAGCAGCCTTCAAGCGCCGCGCCGCCATGGCGACCGTCGATGAACGCCCGCGCCCTCCCAGTGCATCCGAGCCATCCACGCGTCCCCGCGGACCGCGCTCCATAAAGGGGCCGCCACACCTCGGAAACCCTACCACCACGGGAGCTCTTCCTTCCGCCTTGCCGCCGCCCGCTAGAGGAGAAGAAGGAGGAAGAGGGGAGAAGAAGGCCAGGAGAACGCCCGTGAGCTCGCCGTCGACCTCGCGAAGCGGAAGGCCCGCACGTGGGAGCTCGGGAACGCCGCAAAGCCAAGAACCGCGACGCCCCTGCTTCGTCTGCTCCGCGCCGCCGTCTCCTTCCTCGCCGACGACCCTGCTCAGCCCTCTTCACCGACGCCTTCACTTCGGCCAGAGGCCACCGAGGTGAGGCCAACCTCCCCCGCCCGTCTGTGGACGACCCGGCCTTCGAGCCGAGGCGGAACTCGTGCACGCTGCCGTCTGCCGCCGCCAGCGCCACGCCGACGCCGCATGGTGAAGCCGGCCTTCGAGCCGTGCTGGGAAGTTTCTGCAGGTGCCGCTGCCGTCGCCTGATGCACGCGCACACCTCCGCCGCCTCCCTTGACCCGTGTAGACGCGCACGCCACCGGAACGCCGACACCCTGCTCCTCACCGTGCCGCCATGGCCGCCGCCATGGGGGAATGCCCCGAGCACGCGGTAGCAGAAGGGAAAGGCTCCGCCTTTTGGGCTATCCGTGGTCGCCTCACCGCCGGCAACCGCGCGCCCCCACATGCGCCCGTGCCCGGCCGCGGGAGCTCTGCTCGCCGCCACCGTGTCCGCCATGCCCGAGCTCCGCTATGGCGGGCAAGGCCCTGCGCTTGGTGACGAAGGGCGAAAGCCCAGTTTTCTATTCGTCTCGCTTTGCTTGGTACACACACGCGTGATTCTGGTGGCTTGGCACCCCCACGCGCCGCCGACCAGCGTCTGCCGCGCGCACACACCACACCAACGCCGATGGGGTCGCCGCCGACCCCTAGGTGCCCCTCTTGAGGTCGGGTCGACGCAAGCACCACCCGAGCCCCGCTGCTTGTTGACCAGCCCGGCCCACCCTCGCGCCGGCGGCGATGTTTGCCGCCCGCTCCCTGGAGCATATCGTCGAACACCTAGCGGCGCCGAACCTCGTGGTTTGCCCTCACACCACAGGCGCACACGTGCGTGCTCGCATAAGGATCCGTCGGGATCCGTGCGGCCACCACGCGGCCGGGCCACACGCCCACACGACACACGGTAGCCAGCGTGCTCTGGATCCGGCCCGCCCCAAGCGCCACACCGGCCGCGCCACGTGTCGCCGGTAGGCTTAAAGCGCAAGTGGCGGTCGCGTCGACAGAGCCGACCCTACCGCCAGCTATAAGCCCCTTTAGAGCTAGCTAGAGATAGTCTAGAGCTAGTTAAAAGTCTGCAATATTGTATATGCGTATTTTAATTTCAGAAATATATTTTATCTTCGGAAAATCATAATAAATCCGTTTAGCTCGAAAAATATGAAACTTCTTACGAAAATCTTCTAAAAATCCAAACTTCATGCTAGACTAGAGATTGCCTCTTTTGGATCTTATTTGCTCTTTATCTTGGATTTATTGCCATTAGAAGTTTATTTATTTAAATACGCTTCTAGGAGCTGCCGGAGCCGGAGAGCTGAACCAGGACTACGACGACGACCTCGACTCTGACGACCACCACTGCACCCGTGTTCACGCCCGACCATCTTTGAATGCCCATTAGGCATGGCTATTTTAGAAATGCTAGTGCTTTATTTAATGCATAGAGATGAATATGATGAACCCATGCATAGCCTCTTTACATTCTTGTCCTTGATTGACCTACTACTACATTTACTTAAGCTAGATGTTGTGTTGAGCTTGCTATGCATGTGTTGGGATTATTGTGGTAGTTTCTTGGTGTTGGGAAAGCCGGCAGGAGAAGGTGTTTTGGGATATTGTGGCGGGGGTGAGCTCGAGACAACTGATCCGGGATCGGGGCCGAGATCGCCTTCTCGGACGTTGCCCAATGTGGTGCCTATGGCGGTACATTGTTTTAGGAGCACGGTGTTGGGGATTTCGTGATGGCGTGGAGGATATGAGCTCGCCCGGCAAACCGAGTGGGTCGCTTTGTTACACGGGACTTTCGTACACACCACCGCCGAGAGTGGGGATAGCCCGACCCTAGCAAGTGTGATGCCATACCGCCAAGAGGGATAGAGGGTATCGTGAGAGGGTTAGGGTGAAGTCCCTTCCCTTTGGGCGCTCCTCGTGGCCACACGGGGCATTTTCACGCCTGGGTGGACCTTTGCGAAGGACCGCATTGAGACCCGGATGCGGATGGAATCGTAACTCCTAGGTGTGTTCGCTCTGGAGGGTAGGCGGCCGACGCACCGTCCGGGTACTATTCCGAGTTGAGTCTTGGTGTACACGCCTCTGCAGAGTTTAGATCTATACATAGCCGCTGCCCCTCGGTTATGGACATGCCCGTTGTTTCTCCGACTCTTACGTTTTGGGATGTCTACCTCCCCTTATAGGATGAGTGTGATTGGTGAGTCGTGGGCTGTATTCGGAGAGGAGAGTTGCTCTACCTCGCGGATCCGGGTGCAACCATTGAGGTGCGAGTGGGAGTTCTCGACCGACCCTAGATGGAGATAGGAGATGGTGACGGAGATCCGGATGACCCGGATGTTTCCGTATGCGGATGAGAGATATGGGATATGGTGAACTTATGGAGATATTACTCTATACTTGCTGTTGTTGCATAGGAAACCCTGCTACTACCTTGATATACTCTTTTCCCCTTAGAGTAGGCCACTTAAAGCTTGCATACGGTTGGTGGCGTGGACCTATCCCGATCCTTGGGGATAGCCCACGAGCTTGCAGGTGGTACGAGCCCGACTACGACAACAATGCCGACGGATGGTACGACTGAGGGGGCACGACACTTCGCTCAAGGATGCCTGTGGGAGATGCACAAGATGGAGACACCTTTTGAAGACTAGCTACCGCGTAGACTCTTATTTCGCTATTCCGCCAAGAGGCGTGTATTGATGTACTCGAATAATCGGGACATGTAATAATCGATTATTATTCGTACTCGATGCTTTATTTCGATGTATGACCGTGTTATTTATCGTGATGAATGCACCGTGCGTGATAGTGTCACGATCCAGGGACTATCACGAGGGCGAATCTTTGGGTTTTCGATTTTGAAAACCCAGGGCGTTACAGATGGTATCAGAGCCATACTTGACCGTAGCGCGTATCCCTAGGATTGGCCGATAGTAAATAAGGATTCTATATGTTTCCTTCCTTTATATAAACTCCTTGGAATATTTTATAAAAGCTTTCCCCTTTTGAAGAACATTCTTTCTTACCTGCGGGACTCAACTTTCTATACGGGGACACGACCTTTTGGTCTAGAACTTGTCCTGAACACGATGAAGGGGAGCAATGTTGAAACACCGTGTTAGGCACAACCTCTCGGAGACATTTTAACGATAAATTAGATCGTTGATGTGCTCGCGACCTCTGAGGCCCGAGTCAGCCTCGAGGAAGCTTATATGTGTATCTATCATGCTTGCTGAGTGTTTGGCTCTTAATGGAGTTAATTGAGTCTTAATGCATCTTCTCATTGAGTGATAGGTTATATAATTAGTAATATTTTCATGCTTGTATATCAGACTCAATTTGTTGGTGAGTGACGTATCTGAGGCTTTCCTATATCCTTGGCCGTGTTTTCAGAAGGATGTCGATCCGACGATCCAACCGCCGGCGCCTTGAGGAGGCCGCCGAGGAGGAGGAAGCCCAGGGGCTCGGGCGTGGTCGTGGCCGTGGAGGAGCACCTCCACCGCCACCGCCTAACCTAGCGAGGTGATGGCCTGCATACGGTGATGCAGAGGATGGTCGACGCCGTCGAGAACCGAGTGGGTGGGAACCAACGCCTTGGGTGAAGGAGGACTTCGCCAAGAAGATCGAGAGGTTCATCCGTCTGAAGGCCCCTACCTTTAGCTACTCGGACAATCCCCTCGATGCTGACGACTGGCTCCGCGTGATCGGGGACGAAGCTCGACCTCACCGCCACACGAAGAGTGTGTCGCTCTCGCCGTCCACCAGCTCGAGGGTCCTGCCAAGTCTTGGTGGGACAACTACTCCGGGACTCACCCGAACCCAGCGTTCATCAACCGGGCCGGAGTTACGTGAGGTGTTCCGTGAGCAAGATCGCCAGAAGGAACTCATGATCCGTAAGGCTCAGAGTTCCGCACCATGACTCGAGTGGTGCGATGAGGGTGGAGGAGTACGAGAGGCACTTCATGAAAATGATCCGCACCGTGTCTTTGATTTTGTGGCGGGGTTGCTCACCCTTCCTTTCTCTCTCGTTGTCGACACCTCATCGCCCGCGCCTCGCGCCCTTTAAGGCGCTCAAGGCTGGGACGTCGGTGACGAGGCCTCGCTCGGAGAGACGCCGCGGGCGGCGGCGGCACGGCGGCGGCAGGCGGTGTCACCCGCGCGCGGCCGAGGCCGGCGGCGAGGAGGATGCGGCGGCGGCGCGGCGAGCAACGCTACCCGCGACCTCGCCAAGGGCGCGAGCGGCCGAGGCGTCGAGGGGCGGTCGAGACCCCAGAGTGGTGATTCGCCCCGGAGGGGCCGATCAGGCGGCGGTCGGATCAGCCCGGGCCCACGCCCGGTGCCGGTGATGCGATCGATGGGCTGCGTGATGTCGCGGCCCGGCGCCCCGATGGGCGTCGGCGTCGATGCGGCCGGCGCTGGCGCGTCACGGAGTGGGAGCAAGGTCTCGTCGCCGGTGCCACGGTTCGCCGAGGCGGGGACCGGCGGCGGTGGCGAGTGCGCCAGCGGCGTCTCTGCGCCGCTGCTCGAGGCGCCGGCTCCAGGCGAGGCTCCAAATCTGGGTAAGAATCTTCGTCGCGCTGTTCTCGCTTTTTTCTTGCTCGGGCGCTTCTTGATTCTCTTCGCCTTTCCGTTACTACCCAGGGGCTGCAGGCGGCGAGAAGTTCGACCGCCTCGCCGGTGAGCTCGACCTCACTGAAATCGGGAGCGACGAGTCCCCGATGCCATGGTGGAGGCCCTGCGGACGGACAACGGCTGGCTGGAGTACAAGCTCATGGGCGTGGAGGACGCCTACCGATCGCACCTTGGCGGCGGAAAAAGCCAAGGAGGTCAATGAGGTGAGGACCGCTCCCAGAGAAGGAAGGGCGGGCGACGGCCGGCGAGCTGCAGAGGGCACGACGCCTGGCCGAGGCACGGACCGCTCTGGCGCAGAAGGAGACAGCCCTCGAGGCGCAGGCCCAACTCCTGCAGGACCGCACGACCCTCGAGGGGGCGCGGTCCTGGTAGACCCAGGCTGAGCAAAAGGCCCGAGGCCGGGCTGGGTGCTTCTTGAGAGAAGGTCACGGCACTCGAGGGGGTGGAGGACCAACTCCGACAGAGCGCCCGCCTGCGGCGCAGTGGAGACTCAGCTCCAGTAGGAGCGAACCGCGCTCGAGGAGGCTCGGTCCGCCCTCCAGCGGGAACGCTCGGCGCGGGAGGAGGCGCAGTCCCAGCTCCACGGAGCGTATACCTCCGACGGAGGCTGTGGCTGCGCTTCAACTCCGAGGCGGAGATCGGCGGCTCACCGAGGAGGCTGGTGGGGGCGTTACTGCCGAGGCCTTGAAGGCTGGCACGGAGAAGGACGCCTCGGTCCTGCAGCTGCAGCAGGAGGCCGAAGCCGTGTGTACAGACCTCGAGAAGAAGAGGAAGCAGGTCGAGGGTGAGTTGCCGCCCCCGGCCCTTTGTTTGCTGATTAGGTTTGCCGAGATCCGCTCTCGACTTACCCTTTTTACTCTCCGGTTTGCGGAAAGCCCTAGGGGAGTCAGCGATGCAGGTGGGAGTGCTCCAGACGGCCTACAACTCATCCCAGCAGGATTTGGGACTGGGCGGGCGGCCAGGCGTGCAAGCGTGCAGTGAGCATTGTCAGCTCGGTGGGGAGTCGCGAGTCGCCTGGGCTCGGGCGGTCGCCGGCGCATGAAGGTGCCCTCCGTCTCGGCATCCGAAGACCCTCGGCGTGCGCTGCCGCACGTTGTTGACCTTGCGGCGCTGGCCACGGGCTACATCGTCGCGGACGATCTTGACGATGACGGGGCGCAAGCCGCCGTGAACCGCCTCGGCCGCGCCGCGCTGCTGCCGCAGACCTCGCCGATGCCTTTGAGGAGGACCTCTTCGAACGCTCCTCCGCGGGTCCCCTCGAGCCCTGAAAGTAGTCGGGTGCTGAGGCCCTTAGATTGCGGTTAGAATTTGAGTCAGGTGGCATTTGTAATAAGACAATTTGCTTTAGAGATTTGTAAGTTAAGCTCGGTTTATTTATTTATCTCGTCCTTTCCAGCCTAGGCAAGTTTCGGTGGGATTGATCGTTTTTCACGGCCCGTGAGGCAAAGTGGTGAGGAGGAGAAGTCTGCCGGAGGCGTGGGCCGTCCCTAGCTCGCCCGTCTTTGCCTTTTGCCTGCGCTCACCGCTTCTTTTGCCCGAGCTCCCGGGTTAGGACATACTTAGCATTTTTGGAACAAACGATTTTGTGAAAAAGGGGACCATTTAGGGGTTGCCCTCGTAGTAGCCAGGGGACTTGGTTTTCGGAGAGAAAGCCGAGTCACCTTTCACTTTAATCACAAACTTAACATATATACAACCGGGCGCATCGGATATGCACAAATTGACTTGGAACTTTTAAGGGTAAAAGCGGTGTTGGATGTTCCAAGCGTTGGTGAGGACTTCCGCCTCGCAAGCTTGTATGTGCCGGGCTTGAGCACCTCGATGACGATGTAAGGTCCTTCCCACGGCGGTGACAGCTTGTGCGACCTCGATTGTCTTGTAGCCTTAGCACTAGGTCGCCCTCAGAAGTTTCGGTACGGATCTTCGAGCTTGGTATCGCCGAGTGCTGCGATATCTTCTGAATGCATCATCACCATGTCGCGGGCTTCATCTATCCGGGTCCAACGAGTCTTGAGCCGGTTCGAGTTTTCCTCGTGAGGTCCCGAGCCCGGGCGATCCGTATTCCAGTCCGTGGGAGGACGGCCTCACGCCCATAGACGCGAGGAAGAACGGCGTAAACCCCGTGGCTCGCTGGGGTGGTCCCGAGACTCGAGATGACCGGTAGCTCACGAATCCACTTGCACCGGACTTGCTCGATGCACCGAAGATCCTAGGCTTGAGGCCTTGTAAGATCATGCCGCTTGGCACATTCTACCGCCATGTCGTGGATGTGCGACGCCGATCCAGCGGATATGGTGGTTGTCGCAGAACTCCGTGAATTTCCTACCGTGAACGGGTGCCGTTATCGGTAATGATGGAGTTTGGCACCCCGAACCCGTGGATGATGTCGGTGAAGAATGACACGGCTTGCTCGGATCTGAGGTTAGTGATGGGGCGCGCCTCGATCCACTTTGAGAATTTGTCGATTCCGACCAGCAAATGCGTGTAGCCCCGGGCGCCCGCAAGGGCGACGATGTCCAATCCCCATCACGGCAAGCGGCCATGTGATGGGTATGGTGAGGGCGTGAGCCGGGAGGTGGGTCTTGGGCGAGAACCGGCACCCTCGCGGTGCGTCGACCTCGTTGGCGTCGGCGACCGCCGTGGGCTAGTAGAAGCCCTGGCGGAATGCGTTGCCCACGAGGGTGCGCGGCGCTGCGTGATGGCCACACACGCCTGCGTGGATGTCCCGGATCAACTCGCGGCCCTTGGGGATGGGGACGCGCGCATCGTCAGATTCGACGCGCGCGCTCTTTCGCCGTCGACCACGGTGAATGATTTGGCCTTTCTGGCGATGCGCCTCGCCTCGGTCCGATCCGAGGGTAGCTCCCCTCGATCGATCCAGGCGAGGTACTTGCTTCGCTAGTCCACCGCGGGGGGGAGGGGGGCGTCTCGATCTCCATGGCCTCAGCTTCATCGGCACCATACCCCTCGAGCAGGGAGAGCACGAACGCCTCGTTCGAGGGGTCCTGATCCATGGGCTCCGCGCCCATCGGATTCGAGGGAGCCCCTGAGGGTTCTCCCGGACTTGAGGTGGTTTTGCTGAGGTCGACGTAAGGTTTGGCGACATCGCGCGCGAAAATGTTCGGAGGAACGGTGATCTGCCAAGACGCAATCTTCGCGAGCTCGTCCGCCTCCTCGTTGTACTTGCGGGGAACGTGGTTGAGCTCAATGCCGTAAAATTTGTCCTCGAGCGCACGCACGGCATTGCAGTAAGCTTCCATCTTCTCGTCATGGCAGCTCGCATTCTTCATGACTTGGTCGATCACGAGCTGCGAATCTCCCCTGACGTCGAGGCGCTTGATGCCGGTCTCAATGGCGATTCGGAGGCCACAAAGGAGGGCCTCGTATTCCGCCATATTGTTCGACGCGGGGAAGTGCAGGCGCACTGCATACCTCATGTGCTCTCCGAGGGGCGAGATGAAGAGCAGGCCCGCGCCCGCTCTAGTTTTCATCACTGACCCGTCGAAGTAGAAGGTCCAACACTCGGCCTGAATCTGTAATGGGGGCAATTGAGTGTCTGTCCATTCAGCGATGAAGTCCGCGAGGATTTCGGATTTGATTGCCTTGCGCGGCGCGTAAGTAAGTGTTTCCCCCATGAGTTCCACGGACCATTTCGCGATTCTACCCGAGGCATCGGATTGCGATTATCTCTAGCGGGAACGATGAGACCACCGTGACCGGGTGGGCCTCGAAGTAGTGCCGCAGCTTGCACCGTGCAAGTACCACCGTGTAGCGCAGCTTCTGGATCTGTGGGTACCGTGCTTTGGTTTCGGATAGCACCTCGCTGATGTAGTACACCGCCTTTGATGGCGGTGGCGTGCCTTCCTCTGCCCTCTCTACCACGATGACCGCGCTGACCACCTGGGTGGTTGCCGCGAGACGTGCAGAGAGGCTCACCGTCTCGGGCGGCGTGAGGATTGATGCGTGCGGCGCGAGCTCGGCGGCGGCGCCACGGGCCTCGATGGTCCAGGAGAAGCGCTCGTGCTTCTTCAGGAGTCGGTAGAGGGGCAGGCCCTTTTCGCCGAGCCGCGAAATGAAGCGGCTCAAAGCGGCTAGGCAGCCCAACACCTTCTGCACCCCCTTCAAGTCTCGAATTGGCCCCATCCGGTCGAGGGCCGAGACCTTCTCGGGGTTGGGCTCGATGCCCCGCTGGGAGACAATGAAACCCAGTAGCATGCCGCGCGGCACCCCAAAGACGCATTTTCGGGATTTAGCTTTACCCCGTTGGCCCGCAAGCAATCGAACGTGATGCGCAAATCGTTAACCAGGTCGTCCGCCTTCCTGGTTTTGACGACGATGTCATCTACGTATGCCTCCACGGTCTGCCCGATGTGGTCCCCGAAAACGTGTTGCATACATCGCTGGTATGTAGCTCCCGCATTTCGAAGACCAAATGGCATCATTACGTAGCAAAACATGCCGAATGGCGTGATGAAAGAGGTCGCGAGTTGATCGGACTCCTTCATCTTTATTTGGTGGTAGCCCGAATAGGCATCAAGGAAACACAAGAGTTCGCATCCCGCGGTGGAATCCACTATTTGGTTGATTCATGGCAAAGGAAAGGGAACTTTGGGACATGCTTTATTCAAACCGGTGTAATACACACATCCGCCATTTCCCATTTTTTTCTTAACTAGTACAGGATTAGCTAACCACGTGGGGTGGAACACTTCCTTGATGAACCCGGCCTCGAGGAGCCTCCGCAGCTCCACTCCGATCCCGGCGCCTCTCTTATCAGCGCCGCAGCGCCTGACCACGGAGTGAGGTAGGATGTCAAGGGAGTGCTCGGCGACCTCCCTCGGGATGCTCGGCATGTCCGAGGGGCTCCACACAAAGATGTCTGCGTTGGCGCGGAGGAAGTCGACGAGCACCACTTCCTATTTCGGGTCGAGGGTGGAACTGACCCTCAACACCTTGCCCTCGGGGGCAGCGGTGTCGAGGGGTACCTCCTTGGTCTGCTCGGCAGCCTCGAAGCTGCCCGCGTGCTTGGCAGGGGAGTCGGGGCCCTCGTTGGCCAACTTCTCCATGTCCGCGACGAGCGATTCGTCCAGTGCAAGCGCCTCGGCATGCTCGACGCACTCGACGTCACAGTCGAATGCATGCTCGATCGACGAGCCCACCGTGATGACGCCCTTTGGCCCCGGCATCTTCATCTTGAGGTACGTGTAGTTCGGGACCGCCATGAATTTGGCGTAGCACGGACGCCCGAGGATGGCGTGGTACGCACCCCGAAACCCCACCACCTCAAAGGTGAGGGTCTCCTTGCGGAAGTTATCCGGCGTGCTGAACCAGACCGGCAGATCGATCTGCCCGAGGGGCTGGACGCACTTGCCCGGCGCGACGCCATGGAATGGCGTCGTGCTGGGCCGCAGCTGATCCAAACCGATCCCCATCAGCCGTAGGGTGTGCGCTCTGATGAGGCTGCTGCCGCCGTCCATCAACACCTTTGAGAATCGCGTTGCTGCGATGATGGGGTCGACGACCAGGCAATCTTGGCCCGGGTTGGGGATGCGGTTCGGGTGGTCCTTGCGGCTGAAGGTGATGGCCTCCTCCGACCAGTCGAGGAAGGAAGGAGGGGCCTTCTCGGCGAGTACTTCATGCCGCTCGTTATGCTATTGGTGGACATGTCCACCGTACTCAAGATGAGGAAGACGTTCCACGCGGAAACCGTCGCGCCCGTCCTCCGCCCTTTTTGGCCTCGTCCTCCTTCGCGGCGACGCGGCTGTAGTACTTCTTGAGCATGTCACATTGCTCGAGGTGTGGTTGACCGGGTCTTGACATGTTGAGGGGCCCTCGAGGACCCTTCTGGCGAGGTCGGCCAGCGAGCCTCGTCGTCGTCTTCGCGGCGTCAGCGGCTGGCAGCGTGGTGGGACTTCTTGCCTTCTTGCCCGCTTTGCTTCTTCGGGCTCCTTGGACTTGCTGCCCTCTGCGGGCGCGTCGTCCTGGCTTGCCTTTCTTCTTGCCGTCGAAATGGCCCCCACCGCCTCCTCTCCGGGCGGGCGGTGGCGATGTCGAACAGCTCGTTGGAGTCGACCGGGCTCCTCCCGAGCTCGCGACGAGGTCCCGGCAATCGTGCCCTCGAGGCGTGCGATCTCCGGCGGCGCTCGGGAGCTCGGTCTGGCTTGGAAAAGCACCGTATGAAGTCCCGGGCGACTCGCCGGGCTTCGAGTGCACCGCAGTCCCAGTCGGCGCAGCTCGTGCCTGGAAGTTTCCTGAAGGTGCGGACTAGGTCGTCCAGTAGTGGTTGGCGGATGCTCGAGCCATGTCCGGGCCGAATCCATGAGGGCTGGCGGGTTGCGGATGATCACCGCGCGTCGTTGGTGGCGCCCGGTGACAAGCGGTAGTCATTGAGCCATATCTGTTTCCCGTGTGTAGCGATGGTGGTGGCCAGCGGGGAAACTTCGCCGTCCGGATCTCCGGTGAACACACGGGTTCCGGGGGTTCCGGCGTTAGCGGTCCTCCCGTATCGTGAGCGACCACCTCACCGGGTGGTAGCCCGCCACCGTCCGCGCCTCGCGTCGCCCCTCCTCTTGGCGTTCGGGGACGTTGCGAGCATCACCGTCGTGGGCTGGCGCGTGTCAGATCCACTCACGACAGCGTCTGCCCGGTTTGCGGCTGTCCGCCCGTCGCGTGGGCGGATGCCTCCTCGGTCTGCGTCGCCGTCGCCCAGCGCGTTGGGCCCGGATTGCGTATGTATGCGGGACGCGAAGCTCTCGGCTTCTGTACGGCCGCCGCTCGATGAGGGCTGCGCCTCGCCCGGCGCGGTTCGTGCCTCGGTGTTAACGGCGGCTCGGGTATGGCCCGGCGGTGTCCACGCCGCGGACGAGCTTTTGGCTGGCTCGTGGTGGCGTGTGCGGTCGTCGATATTGAAGTCGGCGTTGATGCGTTCCGCGGGCCTGCCTCCGGCTTCCGGGCGCGTTCGCGCGCGCTTCTTCCTGCGATGGTAGCGCAAGAGCCGCACCTGTACTCCTCTGCGAAGCCGCCTCGAGCTCGCGCTGACGCTGCGCATTAATGTCCGCATTGCCGTGGTGGGGCGGTGGGCGGGTTTGGCTCGGATCTTGGGCGCATCCCGTCGCTTTGCTCCGTTCGGCCGTCGGCATGCTCATTGATGATGACAATGAAGCACTCGCGCGTGAGGATCGGGCTCCCTTGGCTGGAGTCGTCGAACAGCAGAACCGAGTCCGCGGCGTCAAGGAACCGGAACACCACGAGGGTCCGATGCTGGCCGGAGAAGTCCCACTCCAGCGTGCGCGTGCGTCGCGGCGGCGGCCTCGGTGGCCGTGAGTACGACTCGTCGTTGGTGGCGATGAGGTTCGGGTTGACGGCGGTGATGGCGGGAGATCCTCGTATGCGGCCATGTCGGTCTTGGCGGATGAGGCGTACGTTGCGGCGGAGTTGCGCATCTCGTGGGAAGCTGTGGCCCGTGGCGCGCTCCCCTGCAGGGTGCGCCGTCGTGTCGCTCGGCGGTGGTGCGTCGCTCCGGGCCGCGTCGCGTGCTGCCCGGCGCCGCTCGTCGCGCGAGCGACCGGGCGTTGGGCGTCGAGACGTCGAGGCAACCGCCGTCGTGGGTTCCGGCGCCGGGACGTCGGTCGTCGGCGTGGCGGGATCGGGCCCGGCCCGGTTGACCGCCACGGGTGGAGTTCATCCCGATTGGTAAGGCGCATGGTAGCCGTTCCCTGTAGCCGGAAAGTTCGGGCTCCGAACCGGATTTCGAATCCGGCAGGGAAAGGGTCCGAGCTGCCCATGGCGTACCTCTGGGACGTCATCTCGGTGCGAATCACCATCGAGACTTCTGGTGAGGGGTCGATCACGGTGAGCCCCTACGGCGCCAGCCGCCGGTGTTAGGATTAGTCCCGACACTAACTAGTGAGATACGTTGTGATCAGCCTCTCGATGGTTGGTGCAAATGGCAACACAGGGACACGGGTTTATCCTGGTTCCGACCGGCGGGTCGTCGTCCGTCGATGCGGCGTGTGCGCTGTATTGATTCGCACCGGTGGTGCCTGTAGAGGGGCTACAAGCAAGGCGGGAGAGGAGGAAAAGCCTCCAAGTCCCAGCTAGGATGATCGGGGCGAAGTGCTAATATCGGGGACGAGTATGCGGGTGAGTGCGGGTGTCTTCACGTGCAGTAGCTGGCGTGCCTCCTCCTTTTATAGGCCAAGGGAGGTAGCTTACAAGCGTCTTTGCGTAGTGCGTAAGGTGGCGTCTTGGCGCCTGATTCCCTTGACATGACCGGTTGTCTGGCGGATTCTTGCCTCGGGGCGGTTTAATGGCGAGCTCGGTCTCCGCGGTGGCGTGGCGACTCCAGCGCTTGCAGGAGTGACTTGAGGTGGGCTTAACCGGCGTTTGTGTTTGGTCGTCGTGCCGATTCAGTGCGCCCATGCCGATTCGGGGTTCCGCTACGGGGAGCCACAGTGGCAGCGTCGGCGTGGTGATGTCCGTCGACGCAGGCGCCACAATGCCGGGATGGTCGCCTGACACGGGATGGCACGCGGGGATGGTCACAAAGACCGGGATGGCCGCGCGGGATGGCTGTCTGACACGGGGATGGCTTGTGCGATGCGGAGATGATGGAGAAGGCGTGCTCCATGCGTTCGCGCCCGGCGCCCGCCCGAGTCGCGCAGTCGCCGCCCTGCCGTCTTGAGTGCGCCCATGCCCTTCGAGGCTCTTGTGGGAGAAGGGCGGGAGTAAGCGGCGCGGTGTTTGGAATGACAACGCGTCCGTCGCCTGAGACATGATGCACACTGCGGTGCTAGGAATGGCGGCATAGTGGCGGGTTTGGCCGCCTGATGGTGGTCGAAAACCCGAGCGGTGTCGGATGCGGCGTGGGGAAGGATTGCCTTTTGACTATGGCGCTGCGGCGGGCAAGGGCATTTAATGCCCACATCGGGTGAGACAAGCGAAGTCGTCGCTCGAGGTTGGCCTCGGCGAGGCGGAGATCCGCTCGAGGCGCCAAACCCTCGGCGGGGCGGATCGGCTCGGGCGCCAAGCCCTCGGCGGCATCCGCTCGAAGGTGCAGGCCCTCGGCGGGCGAAGATCGGCTCGAGGCGGTGGGGATGGTCTGTTGGGCCGTGGGCTGCTCGGGCCGCGGCGGTCCGTGGGCCTTATTCGAGTTTGGTGTGGCCGGCTCGGGAGTGTTTTATGGTTTTGTGCCAATTTTTTAGGAAGGGTAATCTCCCCATAGTTAGGGGACTATGGCTGTCATGACAAGTGATGTGGAACTTTCATTTCTTTTGTACA